>CM074508.1:3302447-3725567 GCA_037389245.1 Oryzias sinensis | reverse complement strand
GGTCCTCAGAGTACGAGATGGTTCATAGGGCACTAATCTGGCTCTATCGCTTCCACCTCACAGGCCCTATGACTGTGCCATCACACTGCAGCCAGACGCAACGCTGCCCAAGAGCCACCTCTACAACCTGTCGAGACCGGAGAGGGAGGCAGTGGAGCGGTACGTGGCTGATTCCCTCAGGTCTGGACTCATCAGGCCATCCCCGTCGCCTGTAGGGGCCGGGTTCTTTTTTGTTGGAAAGAAGGATGGTTTGTTACGACCCTGCATCGATAATCGGGGGTTAAACGCCATTACTGTGAAGAACCGGTATCCCCTTCCTCTGATGAACTCCGCCTTTGAGTCACTGCAGGAGGCCAGGGTGTTCACCAAGCTGGACCTGCGGAACGCCTAACATTTGGTGCGTATCAGGGAGGGTGACGAGTGGAAGACTGCATTCAGCACCCCACTCGGACACTATGAATATCTGGTGATGCCTTTCGGTCTGTCTAACGCCCCTGCAGTGTTTCAGGGATTCATTAATGATGTGCTTCGGGATTTTATTCATCACTTTGTTTTTGTCTATCTGGATGATATCCTGATATTTTATAGGGATTCCAGCGAGCATAGGCGGCATGGTCGTCTGGTTCTCCAGCGGCTTCTTGAGAACAAACTGTATGTAAAGGCTGAAAAGTGTGAGTTTCACTCCCCTTGTGTTTCGTTTTTGGAGTTCGTCATTGCGGGTGGGGAGGTACGAACCGATCCTGCCAAGGTTAATGCAGTTGTGGAATGGCCCACCCCTGCTAACCGTGAACAGTTACAACGGTTTTTGGGGTTTGCCAACTTCTTACGCCGCTTTATCCGTAATTTTAGCTCTGTCGCAGCACCCCTCACGAGCCTGACGTCCACCTCCTCTGCCTTTCAGTGGACGGAGGCCGCTGAGGCTGCCTTTGTCAAGCTGAAGCATCTGTTCACCACCGCGCCTGTCCTGATCCAAGCAGATCCCTCCAACCAGTTCATCGTGGAGGTTGACGCTTCTGATATTGGGGTAGGAGCTGTGTTATCACAGCGGTAGGGCACGGATGACAAACTCCATCCGTGCGCTTTTTTCTCCTGCCGGCTTAACCCGGCCGAGGTGAACTATGATGTGGGGGACAAGAAGCTTCTAGCAATTAACTTGGCTCTTGAGGAGTGGAGACACTGGTTGGAGGGGGCGACTCAGCCGTTTGTGGTCTGGGCCGACCATAGAACCTCTCGTACATCCGGACCGCTAAACGGTTGAATCCCAGGCAGGCGAGGTGCTCATTATTTTTCACCCATTTTGATTTTTTGTTTCTTAACGCCCTGGCTCCAAGAATGTAAAACCTGACGCCTGACGCAGGAACTTATAGTGAAGGATCAACAACCAAGAACGGTCATACCGGCATCCTGCGTTCTAGGTGCCCTCACTTGGCGGTTGGAGAGGGACATCAAGGCTGCTCAGGTGCAGGAACCAGACCCAGGTGGGGGGCCACCTAACAGACTTTTCGTTCCCAGGACCTGTCGCAGACAGGTTCTCCAGTGGGCTCATGCTATGCGCCTGACCTGCCACCCCGGGATCCGCAGGACCATCTCATTCCTACGCCGACGGTTCTGGTGGTCCAGTCTGGCAAGGGACACCCGGGAGTTCGTTTCTGCCTGAACCGTCTGTGCCCAGAATAAGCACCACCAACCAACCTCCTGCTGGGCTCCTACACCCTTTACCAGTCCCAAGCCGTCCTTGGTCCCACATTGCCCTGGACTTTGTCACCGGTCTGCCGTCCTCAGCTGACAAACTCCAAAAACGAAACACAAGGGGAGTGAAACTCACACTTTTCAGCCTTTACATACAGTTTGTTCTCAAGAAGCCGCTGGAGAACCAGACGACCATGCCGCCTATGCTCGCTGGAATCCCTAGAAAATATCAGGATATCATCCAGATAGACAAAAACAAAGTGATGAATAAAATCCCGAAGCACATCATTAATGAATCCCTGAAACACTGCAGGGGCGTTAGACAGACCGAAAGGCATCACCAGATATTCATAGTGTCCGAGTGGGGTGCTGAATGCAGTCTTCCACTCGTCACCCTCCCTGATACGCACCAAATGTTAGGCGTTCCGCAGGTCCAGCTTGGTGAACACCCTGGCCTCCTGCAGTGACTCAAAGGCGGAGTTCATCAGAGGAAGGGGATACCGGTTCTTCACAGTAATGGCGTTTAACCCCCGATTATCGATGCAGGGTCGTAACAAACCATCCTTCTTTCCAACAAAAAAGAACCCGGCCCCTACAGGCGACGAGGATGGCCTGATGAGTCCAGACCTGAGGGAATCAGCCACGTACCGCTCCACTGCCTCCCTCTCCGGTCTCGACAGGTTGTAGAGGTGGCTCTTGGGCAGCGTTGCGTCTGGCTGCAGTGTGATGGCACAGTCATAGGGCCTGTGAGGTGGAAGCGATAGAGCCAGATTAGTGCCCTATGAACCATCTCGTACTCTGAGGACCCACGGGTGTTCTTTCTTTTCTTTTTATTCACTTATTTATTTACTTATTTATTTACAAACTGTTGGAGCTTTTGTTCTTTCTCAGTTGTTATTGTTTTTTTTGTTCTTTAACGGTTGCTTTTCCTGTGTATTTTTACCTATTTATTTTTGTCAAAATTCACTTTATCACTTTATCCTCTGTAAATGCCACTTCTTTTTTGCAGTTTGTATTTGTGGATGTCTTTTTTTTGCTGCCGAAGACAAGAAAAATTCCCCTTTGTGGGATAAATAAAGTTTATCTTATCTTATCTTATTATTGGCAGGTCAGTGCGTGGTGTGGCTCTTTGAGTCTCACAGTTAAAAATGTCGGCTCTTTGTGTCAAACTTGTTTGCCACCCCTACCATAGCGCAAAAACGTTCATGCACATTTTAGCCAAGTCATGCTGTGAGCGAGAGGTCATAGTGAAGCATTATAAAAATGCAAAGTTAAGTGAGACTGAAGTACATGAGATTTAGCCATGTCACACAGATTTTGTTGGTGGTGGTTTGTTGGTACTTTGTCCTCTACTTTCCTGCTGTAATGCACACGGTCTTTTTTGAAGCAGTTGTCTTTTGGGGAGCAGATGCTGTTAAAACTTTTACATACCTTTTAGCTTTAATACTGTTCTTCTAAAACATGCAAGACGCTTTAGTTGAAAGCCGAGAATATGCTGGAAGGTCTTCTTCGTCTTCAGCCCAGAGACACAGTGTCCCTGATTACCAACAATAGCAACACATTTGGACTGTTCTGATCATTAAACACTGTCCCGGTTTAAAACAGTTTGTTTATAGACACTTTTGATGAAGTCTTTGTCTGCACAGACTGTCAGCTTTATCTTATTATTCTGTCACCCTCTCTGAGTCTAATCTTTGGGTAGAGACTGTGGCTTTAGCCAATGGGAATGAGGAGGATTTTAAAATACTAGCTTGTTGATGATGAAGCTTCCTTTGCTGCTGCATTCCATTCTATAGCTTCCCTGCAGTGATGTAACTTGAAATCCTGCAATGCAGTGTTTGCTTCCAAATGCTCATGAGCACTGGTCGACCGTCACTGGCAGAGGCTGCAGACTTCTCTGCCCCATCTGTGTTTACCTGTGCAAACGAGGACTGACTGAGATTTAACATGACGTCTGCAAACAGGAAGAAAGCTCCAGCCTTGAGAACATGAGCTCATGGTGTAAATATGGTGTACTCACCCAGCAAAATTAAATACAAATCTGTGCCTTTACTTAACCTGCAAAACAACATTGATTTCCACTTTCACTATCAGATAAAACGTTTTTATTGCAGCAGTTGCAGAACTCATGAGACAAGAGTTTAGAAACATTTCTTTAGTGTTCAATCAATCACAATCACATTTTGATCAAAAAAAGATCTATTTCAATGCTTAAAATAGATGTAATGAGGTTTGAAATCTAGTTAGAGATCTGCAAACATCAGGCAGACACTGCTGAAAGTGGATGTGTTCTTGGGTTCCTGAAGGTTTCTGGGTGGAGCAACTTGTTGGCTGATGATTTAAATCCCAAGCTAGAGGTCTGCAACATGAGGCTCTGGAGCCTCAAGCAGCTGTTATTTCTCCACTGTGGCTCTTCGCCTCAGAAAAAATGGGTTTATAGTTTAGTTTCATTTGTTTTAGTTATGTTTGATTATTTATGGTCCAATTTTTACCGTGTCAGATAAATGAGCAAGATGATGGTTACACCTGTAATCATCATCAGAGTGGTTTAATATGAACTTAAGCTCAAAGCACAAGTTCTGGGGCCTCATTTATAAAACTTTGCGTAGGATTTGCGTCAGAAGTGGCGTACGGATGAAACATAGGACGTGCGTACGCACAGAAATATTCGGATTTATAAAACCGTGCGCACGCACATCCTACGCATCTTTCCCTTAATAAATCACAACCGATTCTAAATGCAGCGCAGCTTTTGCGGCGTCATGACACGCCCATAGTTGCCCATAAATAGTCCGTGAAACGCCCACAAATGAATATTCATTGATTGCGAAACCATGGCAAACACCGAAAGGAAATGAAAAAAAAAAAAAATTAACTTCACTCAATGTGAAGTAGAAGTTATCGTTGGCGAGGTGGAAAGGAGGAGAAAAATGTTGTCTGGAGGGCACAGTGTGGGCATTAGTAATGCCAAAAAGGCACGTGAGTGGCAAACGGCAGACGCCGTAAATGCGACCGTGGCCGCATTTACGTGGTTCCTCCGAGTGCTCCTCTGTAACGCCGGGCCCAAAAGCCCACAGAGGTCCAAAAGGACGGCTCGAGGAAGTCGGAACCGGCACATAAGCCACTCGTCCTCATTTGTCAGCAAGCAAGTCTTCTCTAAAGATGCGTTCACTCCGAATTCTTCCATTTGCCACATCTTCTAAGAGCGCATGATCAGCCATTGTGCGTAATTACGCACTGTGATGGGGCATTTTATTTCCCTCCATTTAATTACATCTGACAAGCTACAAATAATCCCCGTGGAAATAGGAAATTGTTCCGCGCAAATGTAATTTCTTGTTGCTTTCTGAATGGTTGAGACATACGCCATACATTGTTTTGTCAAAAATAAAAGAAACTAAAGGCATATGCATGAATACCATAATTCCATAGCTTATGAAGAAATGTTTTATTATGAAAACAACTTTCCCCAGTGGACAATTAGTACATCTGTCCGTCCGTCCGCACGCCCGCACTGATATCTGCTCCGCCAGACGGACACATTAACGATTAATATACCTTAATTGTACATTATTTCGTTCTGTTAACTATATTCTTTATGAGGATGAATTGCACAACATGCCAATATTGTAGAACATATTTCACTTTTCTTTCTGCAAATATGTGTTCATTTGAATTTTCGTTTGATCTTATTGTTTGTTTCACTGCTGATCGATCAAACGGGTGTTCATAGGCTGTTAATTGTCAGACTTGCTTTGTGAAGTCTTCATGTTATTTCTGAGAGGCAGGATTGTCATTTTCATTTTCACGTGTTTCTTCCATCTGCCGACGGTGTCGCCGTTTCACATTTCACCCGTTTTTGTGCGTACGCCTGGGTCAGAGCTTGCGTGAAGGACCGCACATTTTCCCGTCAAGTTTGCTTTTTATAAATCTCAACTATTGCGTAGAGAGTGGCGTACGCCTTCTTTTGTGCGTACGCAACGTTTATAAATGAGGCCCCTGGTCTTCTGCTGCCCAATAGACTCTAGTTGCTGTTCAGTGTCAAATATTTTAAAGTATAGAATTGCCTTTACATGTAGTTAGCCTTGTACCCCTGGTTGGGCTTAACTACTGCTCCTTTTATCTTCTGTCCTGCGCAATCCTTTCTATTTCCCTCCGGGTTTAAATAAAAAAAAGGGTTTTACAACATTGTCGTGGTTATATTTGAAAGTAAACGAATAATTAAGGATGAAGTAGCACCAAAATTGCAATGATAAAAAATACCATCTTTGATTTTCTTTCATTTTTTCAAATACCATGATAAAATATTATTAAAGACTCTTATAACGCATGGGATAACTCCTCAGTTCCGTAGATCACGTCCTAATTAATTTCTCCTGCCGATTATGGCCCCTTTGTTGTTATGTTGTTGCCCCGAAAGACCACAACATTAAAAACAGCACTGGCCACAACCGACTATAAAAAGGTGTGTAAGATAACTCCAAAGGATACGACAATGTCAATGCTGTTTAGGCAGATTGGAACATTTCTACTACCTGCTAAAATCTATCATCTACTTTTCTTATGTTTAAAATGAGTCCATTACCCTTCTTTCCGTAAAATATGAGATGGTCTTCCTATATTTAAAACAATGTATAGCCAATCTACACTGACCAAAAATATAAATGCAACACTTTTGTTAATGCTCCCATTTTTTATGGTATGAACTCAAACATGTGAAACATTTTCCACATACGCAAAATAACCAGTTCTCTGAAATATTGTTCACAAATCTGTCTAAATCTGTGATAGTGAGCACTTCTCCTTTGCCAAGACTGTCCATCGCACCTCGCAGGTGTGCCATATCAAGATGCTGATTAGACAGCATGATTGTTGCACAGGTGTGCCTTAGACTGGCCCTTTTCCCTTTTCCTACATTTATCTCTTCAAGAAGAGAGATTTGGAAAAAAATAGTGTCTTCAAATTGGGACGTTCGTACTGGTTGATTACGTCATGAATAGTCACCAATCACCTATGTTACTGTGCACCTGCCAGAGCTTGGAAAATACATAACATCAGTTTTAGAACTTTGAAAGAGCATTTTTACATTTCAATGTAAACTCTGTGCTTTAAAGCACACCCAAGTGAACAAATGCATCTTTCCAGCACACCACAAGCACAACGCAGATCAGACTGGTACAAAAGGTTCTGCTGTGGACAGCAGTTGACGCTTTCTGTCAGTGGATTTTTTTGGTTTGCTATGTTAACTTTTATTTGTACTCCCTTTCTTTTCTTTTTCGGGCTGCCTGTGGTGCTCCCAGCAGTCCCGCCCACCACCTGTGGTTCTCTGTGGAGCAGTGGAGCTGCCTGCACTTAATTAATTGTATTTCATGCATTTCAGGGGCACCTTTCAGTGCTGATGTGTTTTTAATGTTTTTTCTCATTGTTATATACTAGTGTTTTGCATTAAAGTTTGTAGTTTCCAAGATCTGCTTATAGTTTACTTGTTGTTTTTTTAGCTTTTTCTCCCTGAGTGGTGATCTTTGTGGTATTAAACTCTACTTTGGAATTCTGTGTCTTCTTCTCTGCCCCTGGGTCTCTACCTGTTTGGCCAGAACATAGTTAAAACATGTAAACTATATTTGTTTTTTTGACTTGTTTGAACTGGCTTCTTCAAAAGGAAAAAAAAAAACACGTCTTCCCATAGCTGCAGTCCTTTGTCCTTTGCAGAAGACGTTGCAGCATTCTCTGTCCCTTGAAACTAATGGCTGGTAATTGCCTTGAATAAGAGCATCTGTTAAATGCTCATGATCCAGTCAAGTGAAACACTCATTCTTTGGATGCATTAAGTTGTAATGGAGACTAAAAACAAACCAAAAAAAAGGATTTACCAATGGTTAATTTCTGCTGGTAAATCCCCTCTAGCTCTTTACAGGGTCCATGAATTTTCTTATCTGCAAGTTTTTTGTAGTATTTTATTACTACTCAAGCATGAGTTCTGCTAGAAATTATGTCTTAAGAAGTTACCAAAAAAAAGAAAGTTGTTTTTTTGTCCCTTATTGCTCGCCATTTTTGTTTTGGCGGTAATGTTAGATTGGGCTTGTGAGGGGCTGTAAGCTAGCGGTAGAGAGTGTACACAAAGATTTCATGAAATACCAGTAGAAGGTTACTCCCGTGCAAACATTCCCACCCACCACTCTGAGGTAATGAACTCCTCGAGCTTTGTCCAAGAAAATGACACAGTTTTTTTTTTTTTATCACATTGCATGATTTGGCAAGATTCAAGATTCAAGAACAACTTTGTTAATCCCCGAAGGGAAATTTAGTTGCAGTAGCAGCACTAAGGAAATGGGGGGATTAGACAAACACAGACACAAAATATACAGGGAAGAAAAGAGGAAGAATTGAATAAAATAATAATAGAATAACTGTACAGTCGTAAGTAACTCTAGGATTCTCATGTACATCCAAGTCTGCCAGACAAATTGTGGAGTCTAATGGCTGATTGCAGGAATGACTTCCTGTATCGTTCTCTGGCACAGCGGGGGTGAATGAGTCTGCTGCTAAAGCTGCTTCTCAGGTTGTCCACCTCCCATCCCTGAAGAGGGGATAGGAGGGATTGTTCATGATGGTCCCCAGTTTAGCCAGTAATCTGTCCCCTACTACCTCCTCCAGATTGGCAGGCTTGAAGCCAATAACAGACCCTGCTTTTCTAATAAGTTTGTTCAGTCTGTTGGCGTCCTTAGCTTTGATGCCAGCACCCCAGCACACTGCAGCAAAGAAGATGGTGCTCGCCATGACAGACTGGTAGAACATGTGGAGCATCCTACTGCAAACATTGAAGGATTTGAGTCTCCTCAGGAAGTAGATTCTGCTCGTGCCCTTCTTGTAAACTGCCTCAGTGTTAGTGGACCAGTCCAGTTTGTCGTCAAGATGTACTCCCAGGAACTTGTAGGACGAGACAATTTCCACATCCGTCTCACCGATACAGACTGGGGAGGGCAGAGACTTTCTCCTGCTAAAGTCAATCACCATCTCTTTAGTCTTGACAACGTTTAGCTGCAGGTAATTTTTGCCAGACCACCTGACAAAACGCTCCACGAGGCTCCTGTACTCCTCTTCCCGTCCATCTTTTACACACCCGACTACTGCTGTATCATCAGAGTACTTCTGGAGGTGACAAAGCTCGGAGTGGTACTGGAAGTCAGCTGTGTATGTGGTGAATAGGAAGGGGGAGAGCACAGTTCCCTGAGGGGCTCCTGTGTTGCTTATCAGGGTGTCAGACACACAGCTCTGCAGTCTCACAAACTGAGGTCGACCGGTCAGATAATCCTCAATCCACGAGACCAGGGGGGCATCCACCTGCATCTTCCCTAACTTCTCCCTCATCAGTCTCGGCTGGATGGTGTTGAAGGCTGTAGAGAAGTCAAAGAACATTATCCTCACTGTGGTATTTGGCTTTTCCAGGGAGGAGTATGCTGTCTGCAGCAGGTATATCAGTGCATCCTCCACTCCAGCCTTAGGTTGGTATGCAAACTGCAAAGGGTCTTGGAAGGGGCTCACCAGGGGTTTGAGGTGTGATAGCACCAGCCGCTCCATGACCTTCATAACATGGGAGGTCAGCGCTATAGGCCTGTAGTCACTAGGGTCCTCAGGATGGTTTTTATTTGGCACCGGGACAAGGCAGGAAGTCTTCCACAGCACTGGGATCCTCTGAGGATTAAGGCTCAGGTTGTACAGGTGCTGGAGTACTCCACATAACTGGCTCCTCCAGCTTCCTCCCGTAGGCGTCTTTGCACTCCTTCAGGCTGCGTTTCAGCTCCTTCTGTAATCTAATGAGCTCCACGCGGTCCCCAGCCATGAATGCCCTCTTCTTCTTATTTAGAAGGGCCTTCAGCTCACAAGTAACCCAGGGTTTGTTGTTCGGGTAACATCGCACCCTCTTGGACGGGATGGAGTTGTCCGTGCAGAATTTGATGTAGTCCGAGACACAGTCTGTTAGTCCATCCAGGTCGTCACCATGACTTTCATACAGAAAAGACCAGTCTGTGGTTTCCAGGGCATCACACAGGCTTTCCGTGGGACCGTCAGACCATTTTGTAATAGTCCTCATAGTGACTGGTTTCTGTTTGACCACCAGTGTGTATGATGGGGAGAGCAGGACCAGGTTGTGGTCAGACTTGCCCAGTGGGGGAAGTGCAGTGGATGTGTATGCATTGGTGACATTAGCATACAGTAAGTCCAAAGTCTTTTTGTTCCTTGTTGAGCACTGGATGTATTGATGGAATGTAGGGAGAGTGGAGGAGAGGCAGGCATGGTTAAAATCCCCTGTCATGAAGATGAAGGCACCAGGGTGTTTAGTATGCAGGTTGGCAGTGACCGAGTGGATGACGTCACAGGCCGCGTCCGCTTTGCCGGTCAGAGGAATATAGACGTTGATGGCGATCACGTTTGTAAATTCCCGTGGCAAGTAGTATGGGCGAAGTCCGATGGCAAGGAGCTCCACATCGGGATCGCACACACGTTCCTTGACGTGGATGTGCTCCGGTTTGCACCACCTGTTGTTTACGAGCAAAGCGAGCCCCCCTCCTTTCTTCTTGCCGCTCGCGGTGGTGTCTCGGTCCGCTCGCACCGTATGGAAGCCCGTGATCGTCACGTTTGAGTCCGGTGTCAGTTCGTGAAGCCACGTTTCAGTGAAACACATGACACTGGCCTCTCGATACTCCCACTGGGTCCGTACGAGAGCCTCCAGGTCATCCATCTTGTAAGGCAGGGATCTGACGTTCCCGGTGATGATCGCGGGGACGCAGGGTTTAAATCGCTTCTTCTTCATCCATCGTTTAACTCCTGCTTTGCACCCTCGTCGACTCCTCCTCAGTTCCTACGGGATTAAGGGTTTCTCTTCATTTATGAAGGTAGGTGGATTATTTAGAGCCAACAGCTGATCGCGTGTGTAAACTATGCAGGGGGCCTTCTCAGCTTGGTTGCGGGGGGCCATGAGTTAGTCCAGGCCCCAGAGGGCGAAAAAAGGAGGGAAAAGGGGAAAAAGTATCCAGAAATCTTCAGTGATGTGGTTTGCTGGTAATAAAAAAAGCTAGCTTGGCGCAAAAACAAAAACAAAAGTGACTAAAAGTGACTAAACGTACATAAACACATAGAAAAGGAAAAAAAAAGACAAAGAAGCCGGGAGCTGCTACTACAGGCAGCCGCACAGGGCAGCGCCTCACTCTTCTTGGAGGCGACACTTTATATTAAGATTCTTTAACAAGCTTTGGTAACGCATTAAGAAGCATTATACTGTAAATGAATTTGTAGGGTGTTAGTAAAACATTTATTAGGACAACAAGTCTAATAAGGTTTATTAAATTACTAGCACATTTATAAGCGTTATTAGGATTATTATAAGATGCTAATGATACATTTCTTGGCATTAAAGATGTCTAATAAATTTTTCAGTGTTAACAAGCTTAATATGATTTATTAACAACCTCTGTTAACAAATTAAGAAGTATTATCATTGTTGGAGGTTCTAGTAAGACATTTATTAGCATTATAGAAGTGTTAATATGCTTAATAGGTTTTATTAGCTAACTTCACAAATTAATAGGCTTTATTAATGTGTAAGATGCTAGTAAGATATTTATTAGCATTATAGATGTCTTGCAAATATATTTTAGTGTTAATAAGATTCATTAATATCTAAAGTCAGAGTGTTGTCCTCAAAGTCCATATAACTAAACTGCTTACAAGCTTAACAAATGTATTCATTAACTTTGTTAGCAGTTTATTGAATGTTTTGCAGCACTTCAACTAAAGTGTCGGATGTTTTTACCACAAACAACCAAAACAATGCAAGACCTGATGAAATCACTCAGCTTGTTATTGGGCAAGCGACAGTTTTTTAGCTCTGAGAATTTGTTCTGCAACTGGAGCGTTGCTGACTATTGTGTTTCGGTCCACCAACCCTTTTTGGAAGGCTTCAGACAAAGTGAGTCATTTTTTAAAGCCCTTTAAAACTTTGGTGTACCTCTCCACACGTTCATCTGGATCACGGGCTGAAGCATAAAAAAAAGGCAATTTTTAATAGTTATGCGAAACATTCATTCATTGTTTTGTTATTGTTTTTTATTTGTATTCGGTTTTTCTAAATCATCTAAAAAACAAGCTGGACAGACCCCCCTACCACAGACTACTTATCATAATAACATTAACTTTTTCTTTTCTTGAATATGAAACATTATGTAAAATAATTTTGGGGGGGTTTCCGCTCTCTTTCAATGTTATTCCAAAATGTGGCTGAAGTGTTTGGTTTACTATTAAACTGATGCACGTCTGAACATTTTCTAATTTCTCCAGGCCACAAAACTATCCGTACCACTAAAATGCCAAGTTGCA
The DNA here is from genome assembly GCA_037389245.1 of Oryzias sinensis. Lineage (NCBI taxonomy): Eukaryota > Metazoa > Chordata > Actinopteri > Beloniformes > Adrianichthyidae > Oryzias > Oryzias sinensis. The sequence continues at coordinate 3,713,504 of CM074508.1, read as the reverse complement.
CATTGTTGTGGCTTATGTACACAAAAGAGTAATCTACAACTCAAGTCGGCCACAAACTTTTGTCAACAAAATTTCAGAAGTTGTTTGTGTTAAAGTTAAATTGATCACTTATTCTTTAAATTTTTTTTAAAAAGTTCAATATTTGTAATTACCTCTTTTGACATCTCCGTAAGCTTTGTTGTGTGTCTTTTCTCCAGCCCTGCCTGTTTTCTCATGTTTTTTCATTATTTTTGCTTTCTTCTTCCTTTTCTTCTTCTTTGTAGTTTCGTCAGTAGAAGGATAGTCAGATGAAGAATCAAACAATGAGTCACTCGATACCGAAGTACTGCTTGACTCTGAAGAACTTAACTGCGTTTGAGATGTTTTGTCCCGTTTCCCATGCAGTGCAACAACACTTAATAATGGCTGAGGAGGCAGTTGTGCTGCAAAACAAATATATTGATGGATACATTTATTTCTTATTTTAATTTTTTACTATCCCAAAGAGAGATCACAACAATGCCAGCATAATCAAGTGTTGCTTAGACATACTTAGCTGTTCTTTTGAAAGTCCCTTTCTGTTGAAAGCTCTTTAATAACTTCCTGCTGACTCAGCAGTTTTTGCTTCAGCAGCTGCATCTCTTGCTGCTGTCTTTCTGCTGCTGTCTTCTGAATGAAAGCTGTGCAGTTGGTGACATTGCACCTTGATCCGTGATAGAAGAATAGCAAACTGTGTTATTTAAAATTCATACTACTGATTGTAGCAAGCCATTTATGAATAATTTTTTACTTGACTGAATTGTCATGGATGCTTATTATGGAAAATCTGCTTTTTGGAGTTTTCTACCCTGTTCGTATTATATATATATATATAAAAAAAAGAAGTAACGGCAGTAACATTAGCAGGGTCACTAGCATTGTCCATTTGCTTTCTTTTTCTTTTCTTTGGTTCCGGGTTGGTTAACTCCGTTCTTACTCTGTCAGTCTGCCCTAGGGCAGCTGTGGCTACAACAGTAGCTTACCATCACCAAGTATGAATGAGGAGTGAATGAATAATGGACACACTGTAAGCGCTTTGAGTGTCTTGAAAAGCGCAGATAAATCCAATCCATTATTATTATTATTATTATTATTATTATTATTTACTCTACAGCGAGTGGCTAGTTAAAGAAGATGTTTACCCCAAACTCTAACGGCAACCTAATCACTCTGCGCATGTGCAAAAGTACCTAACCTCTGCCAAAGTATTGATTCAATAAAGTTTATTTAAAAAAATCAGATCAGAGTACCAATTCAACGGGAACAAACCGTAGAACTCTATATAAATGTATATTATAACATTATATTAATGTGAACTACCAACAAAGTAGTAATGTTTAACTTCACTGTATGTTTCCTAGAGCTCTTAAGGTAGTGGCGCTACATTGACGTTGCTTTGATAGGCCTGTGCAGGCATTTTGGAGGGAGAAGCCAGAAATTTTAAATCAGTTGTTAAGTTCTTGAAAGAAAAACATGACATTGGTAAAAAAAACTACGGAAGCTAATTTTTGAGGGCAGATCCAAAATAAAATTCCTTAAACTGATTAAATGGATGCAGAAAAACAAGCTTCTAAGGCAGAAAATGAAATGCAGCATCTGCTCAAAGAGAATTAAATTGAAGAAATAGAAGACCAAAGGCCATTACACTTAGTAAGTTAGGTTTTTCTTGAATTACAATCAATGAGAGGTATAGTTATTATAAATTAACAAAAATGTTTTCAGTGTCAGTGTTTTTAAACACATGTCAGCAGCGACGTATGCATCAGAGGATGTCCGATTGGCCGTTGCACGTCAATCAAGTCCAGTACTTCTCGGTGATGATTTTAATTGGATTTTTAAGAAGTACTTTTAAAAAAAATTTTTATCTCTCTGTCCCGCGATCTACCCTCATGTCCTTGACAATCGAATGGTCGATCGCGATCAACGTAATGAGCACCCCTGGTCTACGCTACGCCGTTGGCCAACAAGGAATCATCCTGGGACTTGCGTCGGCTCAACAAGAACTTTTTCGAAGCCTCGATGTCCCAAACATTATCAGAAATAACCGGTCAAGCCTCCGCTTCTGCTCCTACAGTTCCGGCCGCCACTTCCGGCAACAACCCTACTTCCGATTCCGCCATGACACCTGAGAACTTTCATCTCCAACCGGAACCATTCCACGGTGACACCGAAGCATGCGGAGGTTTTCTCCTTCAATGCCAGTTACTTTTTCCACAAGCACCACAATATTACTTCTCCCATCACAGTAAGATCACGTTAATCATAAACTCCCTTCGCAGGCAGCAAAGCCTTACAATGGGCACAGGCCTTTCTATCTGCCAGTCCTATCTCTCATTAGAACATTTGATTGATGAATTCAGATTGGTGTTTGATCAGCCCCGGAAGCAAGACGAAGCGGCACGTAAGCTACTTGCACTCCGACAATGTACATCATAGACTTCCGCATTCTGGCGGTGGAAGCTGGTTGGTTCGACCCGGCACTCCGTGGCATGTTTTACCAGTCTCTCAATGAATCCATCATGGATCATCTATGTACCCAGCCGGAGGCTAGCACTTTCGAGGAGTTAGTTGCAGCCGCCTTGCGCTCAGATATCAGACTCCGGGAGCGTAATCTGGATCCTAGCCATGTTTCCAAGAAAACTCCTATGCAAACGCCCCAAGTCACTCCCATGGACTGTATTCCTGTTCCCAGGTCAGAAACTCCATGCACGATCCCAGAACAGTCCATGCAGATCGGACATTCTAAGATCACCGTGGAGGAGCGGCTAAGACGTCGCAATGAAGGTGCGTGCTTCTATTGCGGAGAATCAGTTCATCAGGTTATCCAATGCTCCCGTCGTTTAAACTCCACAACCCCCTTGCTAAAAGACCCGTCGTGGGGGGAAAACTCTACTATGCTTGATGATTTTTTGTTTGTCCCCGTCAATTTATGTCACCAGTCCTTACCTTTCAGGCGCTTATCGACTCTGGCGCTGAACAAAGTTTAATAGACCAGAGCATTGTCGATCGTTTAGCGCTGCCCACTGAGCAACTCATATCTCCTGTCCAAGCTGCTGGTCTAGGTGGGCAGCACTTATCGGTTATTATGAGCCGCACCGAACCAGTTATGCTGGCCCTCTAACTGTAAACCCGAAACTATTGATCTTTCCAATATTCCTGATTGTTATCATGATTTAAAGCTCGTTTTCAGTAAATCTAAAGCCTCTTCTTTACCATCTCATCGACCCTATGATTGCGCCATCAATTTACTCGATGGCGCCCCCCCTGCCCAAGGGTAGGTTGTTTAACCTTTCGGGTCCCGAAAAGAAAGCTATGGAGCTTTATATTCAGGAAGCCCTTGCTCTGGGTCACATTCGTCCCTCTTCATCCCCAGCTGGGGCAGGGTTTTTCTTCGTTGAGAAGAAAGATAAATCACTCAGACCCCGTATCGATTTCCGTGAACTTAATCAGATAACCATTAAAGACAAATATTCTTTACCTCTCATCAGCTCGGTTTTCGATTCCATTCAGGAAGCACGTATATTTTCTAAACTCGAACTTCGTAACGCCTACCACCTCGTGTGTATGAAAGAAGAGGATGAATGGAAGACCGCATTTAACACTCCCATAGAACACTTTGAATATCTTGTTATCCCGTTTGGTCTTACCAATGCCCCTGCCACTTTTCAACGTTTGGTTAACGACGTTCTCAGAGACTTTCTGACTCAGTTTGTTATTGTATATCTGGACGACATTCTGATTTATTCTAAAGATCCCAATATCCATCAGAATCATGTGCGCTTGGTTTTGCAAAGATTAACGCAGTGGTTCCCAAACTGGGGGGCGCACCCCCTAGGGGGGGCGCGGAGGTACTGCAGGGGGGCGCGGTGGAGTTTAGAAACAAAGGATTTGTATGTTTGTGTCAGTGTGGGGGGGCTAGAAAATATTCTAATCTTCAGAAAGGGGGGCCCTGCAGGAAAAGTTTGGGAACCTAACTAATCATTAGCGGAAAATCAGCTGTTTGTAAAGGCCGAAAAGTGTCAGTTCCACACCACCAGCATCCCTTTTTCTCAGGTACATTTTTGAAGCTGGCAGTATTCGTCCTGATCCCGCCAAGATCACAGCCGTTTCCCAATGGGAGCCTCCCTCGTCCCGCAAAAAGCTCCAGCAATTCCTTGGTTTTGCTAATTTCTACCGCCGCTTTATTAGAAATTACAGTTCCATAGCTGTGCCCCTCACTCGTCTCACATCCACCTCTAAACCTTTCCACTGGGATTCCACGGCTCAAGCTGCCTTCAACACCCTTAAGAAACTGTTTGTCTCAGCCCCTATCCTCATTCAACTGGACATTTCCAGACAATTTGTGGTCAAGGTTGATGCCTCTGACTCTGGAGTGGGGGCTGTTCTGTCCCAACGAGAGGAGTCATCAGGAAAGCTCAAGCCCTGTGCCTTCTCCTCGAAAAAGTAATCCCCTGCAGAACGCAATTATGATGTGGGCAATCGCGAACTCCAATAAAACTTGCAATAAAACTGGCTCTCGAAGAGTGGCGCCATTGGCTGGAGGGAGCGGCTCAACCCTTCATAGTCTGGACTGATCACAAGAATCTGGCATACCTACATTCAGCCAAACGACTCAACTCCCGTCAAGCCCGCTGGTGTTTGTTTTTTGACCGGTTTAACTTTTCAATCACTTACAGACCTGGCAGCAGAAATATCAAACCAGACGCCCTCTCTCGCAAACTCTGTGATTCAGAACATCCTGAGACAGTCACCAGCATCCTTCCTGAAACCTGCGTCATTGGCAATCTGACATGGGATATTGGAGGGGGTCGTTAGGGGAGGGGTACTGTCACGGTGCCCCGGTCAGCCCCGCCCTCTTCAGTTCTACTCTGCTCCAGACTCCACCAGCTGTGACCACTTCTCCTCATCAACCTGCCTGCTCTTAAGGAGATCCAGCTCAATCATTCGACGCCAGTTCGTTACCCCTAATGGTGACTACGCCTGGTCTGCCTGCTCATGTCTAGCTCTCGTTTGCCTTGCCTTTGCTCTCATGCTATGCCTCTCTGTCTCAAGATTCACCAATACGAAGGTCACCTGTGTGGAAGTCTGCTGTCACTCACTGCTGCCTTGACGATCCTTGGAGCCGCTCTGCCGCAGTATTACCGCCACCGTCGCCGCAAGCCACGTCCTCGTCTGGACCAACATCCTGTTACTGTTACGGGGGGAAAGGGAAGTACCCAGGCGCAGAGAGGAGAGGAGGCAGGAGGATGCAGGGAATAGGGTTTAATAACAAAACTAAAGACAAAACCAGTGCATACGGCAGGCAAAACTCGAAACACTAGAAAGACTCGAAACTGGGGAAGAATACAATATGGACCAGCACAGGAGGAAGGGAAAGACAGGACTTAAATACATACAAGGCAACAAGACACAGGTGGAACCACTCAGGACTGATGGGGCAAGGTAAAACTCGAAACAACAACCAAACAGGAAATACTACAAAATAAAACAGGAAATCCAGCAACAAAACACAAGGGAACTAAACCGTAACAGTTACAGAATTGATCTTGTCACCTACACCTGTGATTAAAATCACTTACCAAGCTACTCACCTGCCTGATCATTCTGAGTTCCAGCGTCTGGGTCTGTCTCCCCTGAAAATCATGACACCATTTTATTTTACTAACCCTCTTTTATCATTTAAAATTCATTTAACACTTAAACAGAGCACTTCTGTTAAGTAGCTTTAACAATCAAGTAAGAATAGTATAACAGCAACATCAAATAGTTAACTATAAACTAGTAAAAATAGGTGATAATCATGTGGAGAAAGCTTGGTGACTGAAGCTTTAGTATCTTCAGATATATTGAACTTTTGTTTCATCTGATGTGATTTATATCTCTAGTAAAATTCTTAATAATCAAGGATGATTTTCTTTTAAAATAATTTTTGTAGCATAAATATGATGACAAGTATGCATGACTAGCTCATATCAATGCAACCATTTATTGGTTTGGGTTGTTTTATTTGGAGAACATGGAATTATTTTTTTAACCTCTTAAGATGTCACATTTTGTGCTAATTATATAAGTAGGTAATTCTGCTTGAATGGGGTCAAAAAGGATAAAAAAGGATTAACTCTGCAAGGGTTCAAACAGATTCTCCTGCAGCAGCGTCTGTCGGTAGCAGGAGAGCGCTGCACTTGTCAAAAGAAACAAAAACCCAATCTTTATTCTGTTAAAATTATTTTCTAGGTTGTTTGTGCTAAAACAACCCAATATTGACACTGAATCTGTGGCTATTTTGCTAGCCTAGCTTAGCTTAGCCAAATGGTTTTTGTGTGCCTCCAGAAAATAAAGTCGACTAGTAGAGTATTTGTCTAGAATAACAAGCCTGAAATATTGAGTGCTGATCATAATGAGAATAAATTAAATATTCAAAACTGATTGGGAGACAACTGATTTTGATCGAGTCATCAGCCCTATGATTGGGTCCGATTCCCAATCACATGTTTGGATCGGGACATCCCCAGTTTTCTTTGCAAATCAAAAAAACCTTTTTTTAGGTAAAATATTTTGTTTTCTAGTTTGTTTGTTTATGAAAAAACGTTCTTTCCTATTCATTATTGTCTTAAATTTTGTGTATGTGTCTGTCAAGGACAGCATCTTGGCGTCAGCATTATATAGCGTTTTAGAATGAAAATACAGCAGATGGCAGTTAACAAATATGTTTGTATTAATATTGAAAGTACAAATTCTCTATGCTGAAGGAACAGTCAGCTAGAGAATCTAAGAACTTAGGGTGTGATACGTTGAGGACCTAGAACAACAATGAACTGGATAATGTGCAATCACAGCGAGGCAAAATTATTATAGGAGAAAAACAATCTCTTCATTTATTGATTCACTTTTTAAAAATTCTCATTATAAAGCGGGGGGTTTCTATTTCACGGGAGCACAGGCGTGAAAATGGAACATTAAAGCAGCAAAAAGGCTAAAGATTTAGCTGTTTTCCTTAAACCTCTGAGGCTGTAAACAGAGTGCGAGGCGTGATCCGTCTGTCCATTTTCAACAACAAGGGCGCAGGGAGCAGAGTTAAGGAATGTTAGATGCAGGCGTGGGTGTGTCAAATGGGAATAAACGCCGATTCATGTGCAGGAGGCAGCACGCAGACAAGGGATCAGAGCGTCAGACCGCTATATCAATCAGTAAATAGCTGTGATTATGATGAGAACTTATTGGACTTCTGCTGTGAGCTTCATTTCCTGAAAGCGGCACCACAGACACAGAGGCAATCAAAAGCCTCAGTTAAGGCCATAAATCATGCTGTATTTGTCTATTGGGTGATGAGTGAGGATGCCAGTCCTTACTGGAATATGTATAATAATAGCAGCATTCACTGGAGGTAAGTGAGATGATAATTACTGAGTAACACAGCCTCTAATTTCTGGTAGGAGTAAATTGAGGGCAGAGAACTGGTGTTGTTCATCATCCCATTACTCGCGTTGGGGAAGCATAAAGTGAAGGGGTGATATTGAGTCAGTGAAGCATGAATAATGGGCGTGTAGGTCCGGGTGTGTAGATCAGCCTCTGAGCACACAGAGATTCGAATCACATCTCTATATTACTTGGATCCTACAGACAAACGCACAAACAATTCCAGGTCAGTAATTAAAGGAATACAGACTGACAGCATCGTTTCAGTCGTTCTGCTTTACATTTGCGTTCCTGCACTGCTGCTTGTTTTGTCACTGAGAACTCATTTACGTAAACTTTGCCTGACATTTCAAACAATGTTAACAGAAAATGAGAAACACTCTGATTTCACTGTAGGGCAACAACAGTTATTCTAATGAAGATCTCAGTAGGGGGTGTTGGGTCATTCCGTTTTTGGTCCTCTTCGGCTTCTTGTGCTCTGATTGTACTTGTATGGTTCTCCTGTGTAATGCACTATTTTTATTGCCCCCCGAGCTGCCAGTTCATAGTAATTTGCCTGCATGCTCCAGACATTGGGTATATTGTCTTTGTTTACGTTACCGAACTTGCAAGGCCTCACATTACAAGACAAAGCCCAAGAAAACTTCAAAACTGTTTCAAGGTTGGAACCCCTTCTCACTGTGCCATCTAGTGGTTACACAGTGAAGCAATTTGTGTTTTGTCGCCATTTTTCATAAGCTTTATTAAAAGCTCTATACGACTAATAAAAATAAGAAAAAATATTTTTTCTATTTTTTTCTAAATCTGTTATCTGATAAATGGCTCTTTATTTATGCTGGTTTTACTCTGAAACGTTACAGACTTGTCAGTTTATTTTTCAGTGCAGTGTAGTATATCTCACTGGAGCTCCTTTTAGGGCTTTTTTAATATTTCTCGATGAGCCTGGAACAACATTGGGCTTTGAAAATATCCATTATGGAGTAAGCTTCTTTGAAATAAGTGGGTATGGAAAGTATTCAGATTTTTTAAATGTTTTAGTCTTTTAATCATTGCAGCCATTAGATAAAATTGGGAACGTGTGTTTTATTTCTCAATAAGTGAAGCATTTTGACATAAAAAACACAGAGGTGTAGAAGTTTCTGCTAATTTACAAAAAAAGAAAAACTGATAAATCACATGGTCATAAGTATCCAGACGCTTTCCTGTGACACTAAAGCTGTGGACACATCGGGAATGTGACACGTGTTAAAGGACGCGCGCAACGCAAATTCTTGAACATGCATTTAGCCCACGGTGTTCCCACTGTACAAGCAGGGAGGGTCTTCTCCTGTACTCATAGTTGGAAGAGGCTTCATGCAAAATGTCGAAGCAGTGCAAATCTCGCAAATCTTGTTCCAGGTTTTTTTTTACAGCTCTATTCTGATAAATGAAAGACTTGGTGTTATACAGTTCCTGACGGGCATAGAATGCAATTAGTAATTTTTTCTCCATGATTAATTTTCAAACGGTTGGCACTTCTTTAAATTAAAAGGTGCACCGTTCACACCTCATCACCAAATCGGTGTTCCTGGTTGGTCAAAGTCTAAATGGTCAAAGGACTGTAGAAACTTGTGTACCTATGCGTAAACACAAGAGTTTTGAACACAAGCCCAAAACACGCATATACACATGTTTACAAATACTTATCATTGGAAGTAGTTGCTTGGACACTCATTGCTGAGGTGTCAGAAATTATCCTCAGAGCAAATGAGACTCTAGAGGTCGTAGGAACTGCCCAAAGGCTAAGAGACAGAAATGTGGTGACGTACAGATCTGGTCATGGTTATGAAAGAATTTCTGCAGCACTCAAGGTTCCTAATAGCTTACTGGCCTCCATAATCCTTAAATAGGGGTAATTTGGGATAACCAGAACTCTTCCAAGACAGGGGGCATCCAGCCATACAGAGCAATAGTGGGAGAAGAGCCTTGGTGAGAGCAATAAAGAAGAACCCAAAGATCACCTTGGCTGAGCTCCACAGATTCAGCAGAGAGATGAGAGAAAGTTGCTCTTCATCAGGAGTGTCAAACTCATTTTCACTGAGGGCCACATCAGCATAGTGGTTGTCCTCAAAGGGCCAAATATAACTTATACATGTAACAAAATGTGAGAACTGTGACGAAGCGATATATAACTCCTGAAGTGGCAGAACATTTTATTGACATTTTAAAACAAACTCCTGCTCAGATTTTACCTTTGTCCTGCGATTCTCTGACTGATGATTTTAACGACAGACTTAAGTCTGCCATTGATTCAGCCGCTCCAATGAAAACAAAAATCTTGACACATAAACCGAAGATGCCTTGGAGAAACTGTGATATTTTAAATCTGAAGAGAATTTGTAGGAGAGCAGAGAGAATATTTAGAAAAACTAATTTAACAGTCGACTATGACTTTTTAAAGGATCAACTAAAAACCTACAACCACGCTGTTAAACAGGCAAGGACACTTTATTTTTCAAATCTCATCTCAAACAATAAACACAACCCCCGGTTTCTTTTTAAGACTATTGATTTTTTATTAAACAAAGATTTTAATAAATCTATCATGCCTCACTCACAAACTGCATGTGAGGACTTTGCTGACCACTTCAGGAGTAAAGTCAATGCTATTAGATCTAACCTACAACCGGTACATAACAGTAATCCTAGCAGGTCAGTGGCATTGTCTTTACCTGAGGAAACACTGGAGAGTTTTGTCCTGGTTGATGCGGAGATGCTTGGTTGAGTTTTTTCCCAAGCAAACACTACAACCTGCCTTTTACACCCTATTCCCACTTCTCTTTTTAAAACATTTTATACATTCTTTGAGTCAGAGATTTTAAACATAGCTAACTGCTCTCTTCAGACGGGGGTCTTCCCCTCTGCCTGTAAGACGGCGGTGGTGAGGCCCCTTCTGAAGAAGAGTAACTTGGACCCAAAGATCATGGACAATTACAGACCTGTATTCAACCTACCATTTTTAGGAAAACTTATTGAAAAACTTGTTTTTATTCAATTACATAATTTTTTAAGTGAACATAATGTTCTTGAAAAGTGTCAATCTGGTTTTAGGACAAATCACAGTACTGAAACGGCCCTTTTAAAAATGTTAAATGATCTCAGACATAATTATGACTCACAGAAACTTTCTGTTCTGGTGCTGCTGGATCTGAGTGCCGCCTTTGATACGGTAGATCACCAGATTTTAATTGACAGACTTAGGAGTCGGGTCGGCCTCTCAGGAACTGCTCTTAACTGGTTTCGCTCCTATCTCACAGATAGACACTTTTTTGTAAGTATGGATACTCGTTCCTCAGGAGTCCATGAAATAAGTTGTGGGGTTCCCCAGGGTTCAATCTTGGGTCCAATACTTTTTAACTTGTATATGTTGCCTCTTGGGGATGTCATCAGGAGACAAGAGAGAGATGATTTTACCCAAACTTAGGAATTTTAAATCTTCTCAGTGTGTGAGAAACCTGGGCGTTTTATTTCTCACATCAGAAACATTGTGAAAATAGGATTTTATCATCTCAAAAACATTGCCAGAGTCCGCCCGTTCCTCTCTCTTGCCAGCACAGAGGTGCTAATGCATGCTTTTATTTTTAGTCGTTTAGATTACTGTAATGCCCTGCTCTCTGGTTTACCCAAAAAATCGATCTCAAATCAACAACTTCTACAGAACTCAGCGGCACGAGTTCTGACGAGGACCAGGGGGCGGGAACACATTACACCGGTTTTAAAATCGCTGCATTGGCTCCCTGTGCGTTTCAGGATTGATTTTAAAGTTCTTTTAATGGTTTATAAATGCTTTTATGGTCTTGGGCCCTCTTATTTAAATGATGTTATTTTAAAATATGAACCCTCGCGGACCCTGAGGTCCTCTGGCACTGGCCTCATAGTTGTCCCTAAGGTGAGGACCAAGACACATGGTGAGGCTTCGTTCTGCCATTATGGTCCTCGCCTGTGGAACAGCCTGCCGGAGAGCCTCAGGGCCGCAGAGACTGTAGAGGTTTTTAAGAAGAGGCTCAAGACCCACCTTTTTAGTCTGGCTTTTATATGACTTTGATCATTCCTTATGTCTTTTATTATTCATCTATTTATTAATTGAGGTATTTATTTACATATTTAATTATTTATTTTCTTGTAAGGACTATTATTATCTTTGTTTCTAATATGCAATTCTTTTTATTGTTATTTTACCAATGATTCTTAGGTTATGTTTTAATCACTGACATTTTTATTTTTTTTATTTTTTAATTACCAACATTCTTATATCTTATTTTTTTTTATCTTTTTCTATTTTTATTGTTGTTATTTTATGATCATTTTTTATTTTTTATTCTGATGTTTTTTACTCCAGTGTTTCCTCTGGGGGATCCATCGTTCTTGGGCACCACCAGCTTGACCTGTAGGGCGTGCCGTTGCTGTGCTGCCCGTTCTGGTTGGGCGGGCTGGGGTCCCACTCTGTGGTCTAATAGCCATGGATGGGGCCCTGGGCTGCCCTGTGTTGGGCGGGCGCTGTGGTAATGGCCCCTGTGGTCCGGCTGGGCCTTGGAATGAATGGATCCCCATGATATCGTTTCCTCGCAGCAGTACCAAGCCAGACCTTCTTCAACTGCAGTTCTTTTTCTGTTCACGGTTCTACTGGGGTAACTGGGTGGGTGGGGGGGGGGGGGGGGGGTGGTGAGGGAGGGCTACCTTCTTTGTGTGATTGTCCTTTGTTTTCTGTTTTGAACAACTTTTACTTTTTATGACTGTTTTATCTGTTTTTATGTTAAGCGCTTTGTGTTTTTAACCAAAATGAAAGGCGCTATATAAATAAATAAAGTTTGATTTTGAGTTAATGAAAAATAAATGTAACTACTCCTTAATATTGAATAACTCATTTATTTACTATAATTTTTTAAAGTGACAATTACAGTTGCATAGAAAACACATGTTTGCTTGTTACTCTAGCATAAATCCTTTAAAATTTGATTCTGTCAGGTTAGGTTATATGGAGAGTGTTTAAGTCCTAATGTATAGTTGCCCAATCCGATATTTCAATTCTGATTCCCCTTAGGTATGGATAAATGCATACCAATTTTTATTTTTTATGCTAAGAAATTAAAAACTTTTATGCTCTCGCGGGCCACATAAAATGACATGGCGGGCCACATTTGGCTAACGTGCCTTGAGTTTGACACATGTGCACTACATCAACTACTATTGCAGCTCTCCATCAGTCTAGGCTTCATGGCAGAACGCCCTGATGGAACTGGCTCTTTAGTGAAAGTCGTAAAAAAGTTTGCATAGAGTTTATCAAAAACCACATGAAGGACTCCCAGACTATAAGAAATAAGATTCTTTATGTTTTGGTGTTTAGAATTAACACCAAAACACCAAGTGGTGGTATGTGTGGAGAAAACCCGGCACAGCTGACCAATACAATCCCAACAGTGAAACATGGTGGTGGCGGCAATATGCTTTGCAGGAGATTTTCAGCAGCAGGACTACTGATTCCAACAGAAAGAAAGATGAATGCAACTACAGCGATATTTTGGAAGAAAACCTCTTCCAGAGAGCACAGGACCTGAAGACAAAAGGTTCACCGTCCAACACGACAAAGACCAAGGATGCAGCTTCAGAACAATTTGGTGAGTACAATTTTGACATACCAAACCAAAGCCCAAACCTAAACCCACTTGAAAATCTCTGGAAAGACCTGAAAATGGCTGTGCACCAACGTTCCCCATAGATGGCAGAGGATCCCCAAATCCAGGTGTGACAAACTTGTTGCATCATTACCACTCATAAAATCCAAATTGTAACAATCTAACAGTGAAAATATTGTATTTCTCTCTATGCTGACCTTGATGTGTCCTCCCTTCAATGACTAGCTGATTTAAAATGAGCTGAGTGTCATTTGCACAAACAGTGACTATGCTCAATACTCACTTTGATGCTTTAGCATTTTTGGGTTAGTGTTTATCTATAAGTGGATTTTCTAAATGTGTGTAATGTAGGGAGGGTTGCCAAGCAGAGACTTCTTCCACAGGTTGATGTAGCTGAAGCTTCTGCAGGTTTTGCAGACATCCACTGATGCTTCTTCTCTACCATGAAATATACTGTTGCAAATTTGCTGTTCCAATTAAACATCGTTTCGATTTAATACATCACAACACAACTAAATACAGAGTCTCAGAGAAGAAATGTGTTCAAGCAAAGACTAAATATAAAAGATTAAATGCTTACATGTCCTGTTTTTGTCCTTCCAACAAAGACACCAACTCTTTCCATGACTTCCACAGATAAAAAAAAAATGTGAAATTAAAGTTTTGTGGTTTGGTTCCCTTAAGTTTATTAATTCTTCAGATTAAGTTCACAATACTGGAGAAACCCATCCTTTAAGTCAAACTTTTCTTTTTTCAATTCTAGTGCTTTGGTGGTTTTGAAATAAGTAAAAATTTGAAAGACAAACAGATAAATAAAGAAACAAATAAATGATGGAATTAATTAAAAAAATAACAGCACAGTTTATTTGTATTGTTTTTTATTTTTTTCATTTTCGCCCCACACATCACACCCGACCCAAATGTGTCATGTGACCATGTAACACGGCTGCTGTCTTCATACAGCACACATTTAGCATGAATGTGCTTTGTTGGGGGTTTTCAGCTCCACACCAGGCCTGTTCTGCTAGATTTCAGTGAAGGACAGCTGAGTCCTCACCTCATGAAAACAGGTGGGTAGTCTGACGTTTGCCACTGTTGGGGCGGTTTGTTCTTTCATAACAAGCAGTCAGAACATCCTGAGCCCAGTTTGACGTGACACTACTGGTTGCAGCCTAGATGGCTAAGATGTGCATGAATGTTTGCCTCCAGCAAATGTATCATCCGCCGAGGTAAATCAATACTTGGGCATCAGCTGTGTTGCCTTCATGCAGTTAGATTAATTGAAATCATCTTGAAAAATAAGAAATCTTCCACATAAGAAGGCTGAATGAGTGGGTGAGGGATTATTTCCATTAGATTACTGAGATAAAAACCTGTTGACTCACACATGTCAGTGTGCACAACCGACATGGGATGTTTTTGGTGCAGGTTTTAATGCTGCATGAGGTCTATCTGTCTGTTTCTCCCTTAGCATCAGTGAGTAGAGACGGGGGGCATGGGCTCACGGAAGTTCTGTGAAGTAGGAGTAATGAGAACATAAATCATGTCCAGAGCTGCATGTCTGCTTCTAGTTTCTATCTGTCTACATACAATTTAATCCTCCATCTTCCTGGTGTCTTCTCTGAGAAGGCTCCAGGAAGATGGAGGATCTGCCTCTAAGTTCTTCTTCAGTTTTTCTTTGCATTGTTTATCTGAGGCCACAGACCAGCAAAAACAGCTAAAAGCAAACATTGCAATAACGTTTAATGCAGTTTGTTGACAAAAAAAAGGAATGAATGCCTGTGTTGCAAAACTTTCAGAATGGACGGGGTATTGTCTGGGTGTCCTGCTTTGGCTGTGTGGCTCCTCTTCAGTTTGCTGCAGCATAGCCTTCTGGACTGTAGGTGTTATTGCAACAACATAGACATGGTTGCTACATGTTGTTTTTTCAGTTACTTTTACTGAAGTAACTGAAGTCAAAATTTTACTTTTCAGAGTAGCTTTTTCACCATAGATTTGACTTTTTTTACACAGATAGATTTATTATGATGAAACAGCAGTTTCACTCTGTTACATTGATCTAAAACTCTCAAGGAAAACATGATAAAATCAGTGCAGTGTCAGTGAGGCCGGCACTGATCACATGAGTGCATTAAAGACCCACCCTAATCATATTTCAATCTATTTTCAAGGTGGTCCCAGTGATCTTTAGTCATGAAAATGTTGTTTTTAGCCAAAATAAAAAAAAAAAAACAGTCATTTTTTAGGACATAGTTTCTGCAAGGACTTCGTTAGAATATTGCCCTTGAGTTGTGGGCGGAATTGTTGCCATGGAATAAGCCTGTCCCTTCTTCCTGACATCAATCTGTTGACCTGCTCTCCTGCTAGGTTACAGCCCTTAAAAACCCCAACTAAAGATTACTGTCAGAAGTCAGAACTCTGTCTCCCCCTTTGGTCACCAGCGGGAAATCTCTCCAGATTCCAGCCACACTTCCTGGATGCTGCACACCTGACTCTCATTCACTTAATCAACCACAGCATTCGTAACCCTTGTGGTATCTTAGGCACTTTAACTTTGGGAGTTGGGTCATCTAGACCCACTAAACAGTGTGCTGAACCTTTTTTCTTCAATGATTTGTGATCTTCACTGGTGTCCATGGATTACATCAAATCTTTCCACATTTATCCACCTTTGTCATGGTAGGGAGAACACGTCAATGGAAGGGTGGGTCATCTAAGATAACACAAGGGTTAAGCACTGCACTGAGCTTAGCTCAATGTGAAGTAATGTTTGTGCCCCTCTGTCTTTCTTACTGAGTGTTAAGGCCCGTACACAACGGGACGAATATTCGATCATGATGGGCTTTTCCCAGGGCCCATTTTCTGTTTTGGATCTGCCCTAAGGTAACACTCGGACGTTCAGGTTTGACGCGATTGTGTGGGAACTGTCGGCACCTCGGTTCCTCCGCTTTAAAATTTGGCATCGGCGGCTTTTTCCTCGTTGTCATGGTTTGAGTTTGTTGTGTCTTGTTTTTCGTTTTAGTTCTTCTTCTGTCCTTGTTTGGTTCTGTTTCCTGTTTTATTTTGAAAGGTTTCCTGTCTTGTCTTGTTTCTTGAGTTTTACTTCCTTTGGTCCTTATCTGCCCTGATCGTGTTCACCTGTGTCTTGTCTGCCCTGTCTGTATATTAGTCTTGTCTTTCCCTTCCTCCTGTGCTGGTCCATTAGCTTTGTCATGGTGTTTTTTGTCTTCCTGTCTTCATGCCATGTTCCATGTTTTTGCCACGCTCATGTTTCCATGTCCCTCGCCACGCCACAGTAAGTTTTTGTTTGTTCTGTAATCCTGCTCTGCAGCGCTTTTTTGTTTATTAAAACCAACTAGTCCCTGAACCGTGTGCCTCCGCCTCTGCATCTGTGTCCTACTGGCTCTCGAGCCACCCCGCATCGTGACACTCGTGTTCTTTCTGGTTTTCGTTTGCACTTGGCTGACTATGCCATCTCTATAAATTGTTCCGTCAGACACTCGTTATGGATTTCGGTTCCGCTTTATTCAAGGAAGACGTCTGGGTCTCCGCCGTCCGGATTTGTTTCTGCTCAGATCTTTGGTTTATGATGTGTGCCTCTCTGCCCCTATGTAATCTTTCGCGTTGTGCTGCACGTCGTTCATCCCGTCTTTGGAGTATCCAGACGTCCTTGGTTAATTCATTTCAGTAGTCTGTGCTTTGTTTTCCACCTATTCCAGAATCACTATTATCAGATGCATGATTCAAATCCGGCTGAGCAGCAATCCATTGCTACGTGGGATGTTGACTTTCCTCATCTACAATCTCCTTGGTCCTCGGTTACCGAGGAAGGTGCGTCCCTCTGGAACTTTTAAAGGTTACTTCTCTTACCATTGGTGTACATAAAATTGGTAAGATTTCGTGCAGGTTTTGTATATTTCACTGTCCATTCTCTGTTGGAATTTGTGATTCTAGTGGTTTCTATTGTGCGATGACTCCACAATGGGACTTTTCCTTAACTCCTACCGAATTTCACTTTCTCAGATTTGTTCTTTTAAAAACACTGTTATTCAATTTATCTCAAGCATTTTAAAACTGATCAGTTTCTGAGTTATTTATATGTTCTTTGCCGAGACTAATACTGGTTTTGTCTTTATCTATGCATCCCATCCTGCGCCTGCAAACGCCTACTCCCCGGTCAGCTGCTCCATTTCTGGCGATTGCCACCCCTGCATTCCCTGATCTGGTCCTACAACGATGACTGCTCAACCTACCTATTGCTGCACTGAAAGTGAAGGGGTGGTGGACCTCCTCTGCGTTCCAAGGACACTTCTGACTTGAATCAAGCTATATGTCAGCGGCAGAATAAATGTGAAATTCTTGGATTATAAATGTTGAAAGAAAATTATTTGCCAGGTGGAAGCCTAAAAAATTTATGATGTTCTGGGTTTGTATTAGTATGCGATGGAGCTAAAAAATTGGTTTATAAGTTCATTTATATGTTAGTCAGTCAATAACGGATAGTAATTCTGGCCGTTGAGCTCGTTCCTAATATTTAGATGGAACTCGATTACATGGAGGTTTGAGGGCGTTTAATTGGTATTCTAAATGGAAGAAAACTTTATGGCCGTTAAGCTCGTTGTATTGTTGTTGGAAGTTCGTAATAATGGAAGTTACTAAGCTTGTGTGAGAAGCATGCACAATGGAAGTTATGGCGTCGAGCCCGTCATAGTATGATGGAAGCTTCGATTAATGGATGTTACTAAGCTTGTGTAAATATTATGCCAAATGAAATGTTTATGGACGTTAAGCCCGTCGTAATATGAGATGGAAGCTTCGAATATCGGGTTATTTCAGCATGGCATAGGATGTCATCGGGAGCATTGTATTGGATGTAAGTTAGTGTCATCATACGGGTTGTTAATGGCGGCTAAAATTATAGTTCCGCAGAGCGTTTTGCGGATGTGGGCTTTACGTTCTAAGATCAGGTATGAGTACTTCTTGTCTTGGCTCGCATTTCATTTCTTTCCCTCTCTTTCAGATAGTATGCTCCCCTGGTGAACGGGAGCGGCCCAACGGTCAATGGTGCCGTGTAAACACATAGCAGATACACTAGATAGCATGTTCCCTTCGTGGAGCGGTTCTTGAACGGGAGCGGCCCAATGGTCAATGGTGCCGGGTAAACACATAGCAGATACACTAGATATAATGTTCCCTTCGTAGAGTGGTTCTCGAACGGGAGCGGCCCAATGGTGCCGGGTAAACACATAGCAGATCCACTAAATAGAATGTTCCCTTCGTAGAGTGTTTTTGAATGGGAGCGGCCCAATGGTCAATGGTGCCGGGTAAACACATAGCAGTCACACTGGAAAATGGAATGGAATGGAATGAAATGAAAATGGATGCGTCGAAAACACACCTCATCTTATTTACACACTGATTATACATTCACATTTTATTCTGGATGATCTTGGTGTTGGGGGTTTTGTTACCCTAAAGTGTAAGAAAAAGAATTATCTCAAGAGAAGTCCTTGGATATCCTTGGATAATGATGAGTATAAAATGCATGGTGTTTAAATTGAATCAGGTTGTGTAATCTTGTTGTCTCCCCTTCATTCTTCCTTCTCTCTTCAGTTAGTATGTTCCCCTGGTGAACTGGAGTGGCCCAACGGTCAATAGTGCCGGGTAAACGCATAGCAGATCCACTAAATAGTATGTTCCCTTCATAGAGTGGTTCTCAAATGGGAGCGGCCCAATGGTCAATAGTGCCGGGTAAACACATAGCAGATCCACTAAATAGTATGTTCCCTTCATAGAGTGGTTCTCGAACGGGAGTGGCCCAACGGTCAATAGTGCCGGGTAAACACATAGCAGATGCACTAGATAGCATGTTCCCCTTCGTAGAGTGGTTCTCAAACGGGAGCAGCCCAACGGTCAATAGTGCCGGGTAAACACATAGCAGATCCACTAAATAGTATGTTCCCTTCATAGAGTGGTTCTCGAATGGGAGCGGCCCAATGGTCAATAGTGCCGGGTAAACACATAGCAGTCATACTGGAAAATGGAATGAAATGAAAATGGAATGCTGCCGAAAACACACCTCATCTTATTTACACACTGATTATACATTCACATTTTCTTCTTCTGGATGATATTGGTGTTGGGGGGGTTTTTGTTACCCGAAAGTGTAAGGAAAAAGAATTATCTCAAGGAATTGAATGGAGCCTTATGCCAAAACGAAGTTGTGAATCAAGTTGTGAATGCCAACCAAAAGTTGTTGTGAAAACCTAAAGATGTTGTGAAATAAATATTCTTCTGCAATAGTTGTCTGACTGAAATAGCGACTCGTCGCATTTTCAGGCAGACACTCTGCAGAATTACAGGTTGCTCCACTAGGTAGGGCGGGTCAGTCAATTAACTCACCTGCTTAGCGTCCTATTTAAGTCAAGTGTACAATTGTTCATTCTCTTTTACCTTCAGCGCTCATTCTTTGCCCCTCCCTCCTCCCCGGCTTCCACTTGTGGGCTCCGTTACGGGGGTTTTTGTTACCCGAAAGTGTAAGGAAAAAGAATTATCTCAAGAAATTGAACGGATTCTTATGCCAAAATGAAGTTGTGAATGCCAACCTAAAGTTGTTGTGAAAACCTAAAGATGTTGTGTAGGGGTGCTCCGATCAGGACTTTTGGGGCCGATCACCGATCCCCGATTGCTGGAAGCTGTATCACCCGATACCGATACCGATCACCGATTACAGGGTCTATTTGAAGCCTTCTATTTATCATGTAGCATAATTTTTTAAACAATATTTAACAACAATCCACATTAAGTATTACAATTAAGAGAAGACAACGCATCATGAATTGACAACTGTGTATTTATTTGGAAGCAACATTTCCAACAAATTAACTTAGCAGCATGTGTTTGGTTATTAGGAACAACTTAGGACTTGACTAATACAACTTTCCTGGATAATATATAAATAAAATAAGATAAGAGCGGTATAACTGCGGCAGGCACACATCAGTGAAATATTTACGCCCTGGCAGAGTGTAACGTGAATCTAAATAGGACATGAGTCGCTGGAACCCTTCGTCTTCCACAACAGACAGAGGCTGGTGATCTAAGCAAATGAATTCCATTATTTTGTCTGATATCTCTTTATGCTTCTTACTGTCCCTGCTGTAGGGTTGCTTTCTTTGAAATGTCTCTGTTACTGACAGCTGAGTGAGTGGCGCTTGAGTTGCTGAACTGTCTCGCTCTCTCTTTGCGCTAGCTAACTTTGAAAAATGCTCATATTCCTTTACGTGACTAACCTTCAAATGTCTGATGAGGTTGGTGGTGTTAAAATGTTTTGCGTGCTTTCCGCCTCGTGGGATTTGCTTGGTACACACGTTGCAGATTGCTAATGTATTATCTTTTTCGCACACCACATAGAATTGCCAGACCGGTGAAGCCATTTTTAGCAGCGCGTAAAAAAATCGTCTCGCGAGTTTTGCGTCATCTAATCGGCTTTTCTGGATCGGCCTTTATAGAGACGGCCGATCAAACATCCCAAAGCTATAATCGGCCGATTATGATCGGCGACCGATCAATCGGAGCACCCTTAATGTTGTGAAATATTCTTCTGCAAGAGTTGTCTGACTGATATGAAGAAATAGTCAGAAATGCAATTTTGAGCTTATATCTCTCTATAAATGTCCTCCATCAGAAAAATACCACAAGGAGATGTTAAAAACCCTAAAAAACAGACCTTTTATCGGAGCGGGTCTTTAAACTTTAACATAATAGGGATGTATGAGAGGTTTAAACTCAATTGTGTTTTGTTTTTTGTTTTTTTACTGTTTTACAGCATCAAGCATGTAAGGATTTTCTCAGATAACGGAAAACGAAGGCTCCAGTGTTGAACATCAATTGTAAGCTCATGTGTTTTAACCATATTAGATTATGGCAAAAAGCGAAGTTATTTTCCGTTCCATTCATGTCTGCTTCTGCAACAAGATTTCAGTCTCTATTTGAGTACCTTTATCTTTAGTTTCCTTTTTCCTCTTACTCAAGTACTGATTTGCATGACCGTTTTTTACTTGAGTATACCTATTTAAAGCAGTATTTAGTGGAGAAGGTGAAGTAGATATATCAGGCATTTTGTGGTGCAAGCACCAAATGGATGTACCTTAGGATCTCCTCTTTCAGGAAAGCACATTAGCCACGAAAAAAAAATGGCTGCCATTTGTAAAAATGGCTGCCATACACTCAATTGTTAAAAAAAAAATATTCTGTGTCTCTTTGCCCTAGTCTGACCAATATGGTCTGTTTATCCACAAAATGCAGTCTTTTCACTTCAGGTGCACCTACAGAATACTATTATACCTATATTATATTTTGAAATCTTGGATTTATTTGTGGCTTACATGTTTCTGAAAGAGGGGATAATAAGGTACATCCATGCCAAATTTGGTGCTTGGTGCACAAAATGCACAATTATTTTGATAACCGGCTCCACTGCTCTATACATCTTTGATAAGATCACTCAGAGTAGTACATAAAGCTTGATCACCAACGGTAAAGTGATGAGAAAACGTTCCTAACTTAATCGAAACGAAGGAACATTGAAAGTTTACGCATTGCTCTTAATCTTGTCTCTTAAAGAGCCACCCTGATGAAACTGGTGTTTCCGGTGGTTTTAATACGTTTTGTTGTGTTTTTCCTTGATGGAGGTCTTGAAAGTCACACATTTTTGTGCTAAAGGCAGTCAGCAGCCCTTAATAATATCTAGGACTTGTTAAAAATAGATAACCTACTGAGTCCTCCAAGCCTGTGTGGCTTCGGTCAGTGAAGTTTAAGTGTGGTTACCACCTCAGAAACCTTTGTGATGTCGACTTTTAATGCTAACTCCAGAAAACTTACTACAAACTCCAGGTTTCTCCAGCAAATCCAAAGATGACCAACCAGTAAATTAAAACCCCGACAGGAACGGCAAATGAAAAGAAAACCCGGCTAATCAGAAGAGACTGAATTAGCAAAGTAGTCAAGTTCTAAAGTTTCAAAAATGAGAACAAGTTGCGTGCTTTCAGGGTTTCTACATCAGCATGTTTGCTCTTTTTAATTAATAACTTCTCAAACAAAGACTCTTTAAAGTATAATTTAACAACTTTCACTTCGACCTTGAGGCTTTCTAATGGATCTCACTGTTCACTGAGCTCAAACATATTACTTTATGTAGTTTTTGACAAGTTGTGAGGAAAAAGTACATCAAAGGTTCCTTTCTCGCTAAAATAAAAAGGGCAAACATGCTAAAGTCAAGCAAAATAGTTTAACCTTCATAGTTACAACAGCTAAAAGAAAAACTAGTGTGGCTGAAGCACTATCACGCAGAACTTTAAATATTTTAAACAAAAATCCTCAAATCAGAGCCCGGACTGATCAGTCCTGCCAACAGATGCTGGTCGCTGAGGATTTGCAGGTGATCAACTCAAAGTGAAGGATGGAGCAGATGATGGAGCAGATCATTAACATTTGTGTTTACGTCAAGATTTGGTTTCATCACTGAGTTTAATCCGGAGTACAGAAAGGTGGCTGCAAAGGTAAGATGATGAGAAAAATGTTGCTAAGCTTGATTTCACCAGAAGGACCTCAAAGTCACTGTAGGTCATCATGGGAGGAAGATCCGGCTACAAGTACTTACAGTTGGAATCACAAAATGAGGTTAACGCAAAGAACTTCTTATAAAACTATCAAATTAAAAGAAAAAAAAACGGTTGGTAAGTACCAACAGCAATAAAGATAAAGGTCCAGTTCTCGATTGCTCCTTATTTACCTCGTCAAACAAACAGTTCTCATTTTAACCCATTCCGATGAAAATTGTGTTTCTAACATGATCTTGTGGCATTTCTCTCATGGATAAATAAAGAAAGAAAATTACGATTAAAATTGCATTTCTGAGTATTTCTTTACTGAAAATCGGGAATCAGAAGGAGATGAAAAAGATGCAGTTAGAAAAGGCTTATTTGTGATGTCGCTGGCACGATTAGTCACAGGCTTCCTGCTCTGCTCCCTTCTGATGATCCACTCGCAGACAAATAGATCCACGAACGTCTTTGTTTTCCTCATCTGAGCTGGAATCTGCATCCAAACTGTACAACTGGATAGCTCCAATATTGTTCGCCAGTTTTGTCTGCACCGGTAATTTTAGGTTGGGGTGTGAGAGGCAGTGTGCTAGTGGGAGAGAGTGTAAACAGAGAGCTCTCAGTTTTGGGTGTCTGCACCAACAGTCCTGCCCACAACTTTGAGGTGAATTTCTAATGAACTATATATGAACCAGAAACTATATTCCAGAAAACGACAGAGGAATTTTGATTTTGCCTAAAAACTAATTAACAACTATTTATCTATGAACGCTTTTACAAAACATCAAACGGTGATCAGGACGGGACTTCAGGTTTTGTTGTTTTGTTTATTGATGTTTCTCTTTTTTTCTTTAAAGTTTAGCTTCACACACAAAAAGCGTTTATGTAAATATACCTTTTTAATTTGTCCGAGTTGCTTCCATTACTCTTTTTTTTGGGTGCTAATATCTGTCCATCATTAGAAGCTTTCAAGCTTTGTTTGCTCAACTGCTGGACAAAAAAAGAGTAATATTAATGAAAAAGGATAAGCATTTTATGAAACTTTCATGTTTTTTAATATCGAAATGGAAAAACATGAGAAAAGTGACTAAAAAAAATTAGTTTCTTTTTATTTAGTAACAGGCTTCCTTTAAAAAAAATAACAATCATTGTATTTAAGGGGTATTCAGACCTAAAATCAGTCCCTAAATCCAAGATTTAAGAATTTTCTTTAGTTCCTTGATCCTAAATTTAAATCATTCCTCTTTGAAATCACCTCTGCTGTATTTGGCTTTTCTCTGTAATTTACCAAAATGACCACAAGATGGCGACAAATCACTTTACAGAAACAAGGCAGCAGTGACTAGGCTCCAGGTTTGGTGGTGACTAGAACTTTTCTGCTAATCTGAAGTAGTAGAGATTTACTGTGAAAAGTAACTATGAAGGTTTTAAAACTTAAAGCCAACAGTGTCTCTGAAGTAATTTGGCACTATGTAGATCTCAAGAATTTCGTGAACTTCCATTAGATATTCTCATCCTGAACTGGGTTGAACCAGGACAAGGAGACGCTAAGTCTATCTGTGACAAGTCCTGTCTAAACTCTGTTCAAATGTACACAGACAATGCAAGTATTTGTAATTTATTTAATCCACAAAAAAAAAAAAAAATGGACAAGAAAGTGCATTTCTGGATGTTCGGATATAAAAGGATCCTCGCAAACTTTTGAGTGCTGCTAAAAATATCCATCCAGATGTTCAGGCTGGGAGAAAACATGTTTAAATGTCAGACTTAAACAGTTTTTATAAATTAAAGTCATCATAAAACAATTTCTTTTATTTTTAAAGACAAGATTTTTGGGTATTTGAAAGACATCATTTCTGAATACAGAGATCACAAAATGAGCAATAGTATTTGGAATACCTAAAACTCAAAATGTAATAATTCTGTTCAGGGTGTATTAAGCAAACAGTCACAATTTTAAATGTTGGGTTTTCTTAAATCAATCAATACATGAGGTTGATACTCTCGCACTTTGTTTGTGGCCATTTGGCAGACAGACCAAGAATTCTGAATGTCGGTACAAAATTCTAGTCCCTGAGAGATCTTTTCCTAAAACTAAGATTATTTTCTGAAAGAAATACATTACATCATAAAAATGTAATCACCATTATAGAGAATTTTAACATGAACATCTCAACACTTTAACTTTTACAAGACCCGGAAAATCTTTTTTAAAAAAGTTGTAAAGAAATAAGTACAGATTTATTTGTAAGCCTCTGTCTTTCGATGAAAGCCAAGATGCTTAATCATATCTAGATTGCTATTTATATTTAATTTTTATTCACTCGTTTTTTTGTAATTTGGACTGAAGGATGCAACTGTTTTTTTTATAAAACATTTATTTTGCATGTACTCAAATTTTTGCACGAACATACTGAGTACGGTATATTTATTTGAACAAAAACTTAATATGTTTTAATGATTTTACTCATTGTATTTACTCAGTGTATGAAGCTGGTTGTTTTTTTCCTCTTTTAATGTTAATTTATTTCTAAAATAATAAAAATCTGATAAATACCACTAATAATAAAGAGTTAGTTCAACAGGAGAAATGGAAATTTGTAAAAATATATCATAAAAAGCAGGCTAACATTTCAACTTATCTTAGCTTAAAGTTCATGAGTACACATAAACACTCAAAAAAGTCAAACCACTATAAATTACTGCTATATTTTTACACTCAAATAAATTAGATCATTTTAAACTGAAGCAAATGTTGAAACTTATTTCTTTTAAATGAGTAAAATCATTAAAACATATTAAGTTTGTTCAAATAAATATACCGTACTCAGTATGAGTACATGCAAAATAAATGTTTTGTAAAAAAACAGTTGCATCCTTCAGTCCAAATTACAAAAACAATGAGTGAATAAAAATTAAATATAAATAGCAATCTAGATATGATTAAGCATCTTGGCTTTCATCGAAAGTCAGAGGCTTACAAATAAATTTCGTTTGAATTTGTAAAATATAGAATTACTATGCATGAAGAACAGCTTTAGAAAATGTATCAACAATTTAGTAAATTTCTGTCTGTCTCTGTGCAACAACCAACATGTTCTGATCAGCTTCCTGTTTGTCACAACAGTAGATTATCATGTTCCTAGGATGGCCAGCAGAGGTCAGCAGCGTCCTGAAACAGAGTCCCTCCAAAGTTTGAATGAATGCCACAAATAGGATAGAACAAACTTGTAATAACAAAGTTATGTTGATACAATCTTTATGATAAATGAAAACATTTTTCTTTATTTCGACTTTTTGTTTCCTTTCAAAAAGATTGGCACGGAATGATCTGACCCTGATCTAAATCAGGAGGTACCAGACCGGATCAGAAAAGCTGCTCATGGGAGCACAAATTAGGAATTAAGCAAGAGTATGTCAAGACAATAAAGGCTGATGCTAAAGCTGGTTCCTGTGTCAAACTCAAGGCCTGCGGGCCAATACTGTCCATATAACCTAACCTGACAGAATCAAATTTAAAAGGATTTATGCTAGAGTAACAAACAACATATGTTTTCTATGCAACTGTAATTGTCACTTTCAAAAATCATATGTATAAGTGATATCTGGCCCTTTGAGGACAACCACTATACTGATGTGTCCCTCGGTGAAAATGAGTTTGACACCCCTGCTATAGAGGTTCATATGGCTGAGTTTTTAAGAAAATAAAAAGGCCAAAATGATTAGGAATAAATCAAATAAAGTTGCAAATATCAAATTATCAAATGATACATGGAAAACATTTAAATACCTGTTAAATCAGCTTATTACACCTATAAGTATAATAAAAATAAGGCTTTCTATAGTCACATGTGACTTCAGAAAGAGTTTAAAATGCTTTCAAAAGGTCAAAAAAAAGGTCATAAATGATTGACTTCATGGTATAATACACACTTTTTAAGTTTTAAAGGTTAAGAAAAGAGTTTGAACGTTTGACTGGTTACAGTTTTGTGAATCTCTTTAGCTGAAAGTTTGAAGGTTTTTGCTGTTAAAAAGCTTCAAACTTTGATGTGTGCAAAGCTTATTGAAGTCATTTGCAGAAAAAAAAACGCTAAATATTTTGGAAAGTGTTCAAAACCAAATGATACAAACAGGAACCTCCTAGAAAAAGAGAATTATTTTGGTCAGAAGACAAGCTGAAAAATGATATTTATCTGAAGAGTTTTTGTTTTTCAGCGTTGACACATTTAATAAAAAGGTTAAAAATTTCACTGCAAAGTCAATTATTGCTCATCAGTTCTGTGAAAAAACATCCCTCTTGTCCGTTTTTAATGAAATTTTGCAAACATTTAAAGACCAACTCAGAAGAAAACTCTGTTTTTGGTATTTTTTAAATGTTCTTGTCGTTTTTTTTCTCATGATGGAGAAAGTTGGTAAAGAAAGAATCAAATATGGGAATCAGGAGCCACAAAAAATGCAGTTTGAAAAAGATCGCACTTGTGACGTAGAAAATATGCTGGGGGGGCCACAAGCTTCCTGATCCGAGCTCTCAGCAACAGGGAAGGTAAGGGGGGGCGGGGTCCACCCACATGTAGAGGTGAATTTCTTATGAACCACCGCTGCTTTTCAGAAAGTATGTCTCAGAAAACAACGTAGGTTTTTTGATTTTGGGTTAAAACAGAATCATCATCATTAAAAGGTCACTTTTACAAGTTCTGGGACTTTAAAGTTCAAAGGGGTTGACAGAGGAACTGCTGCTTCACTATGTTGGTTTTTCAACAAACTCGTATGAAGTAAAGAGTCAAGAAATGTTTGGACTGAGCTGAGGAGGATTGACAGAGGCTGCGTTTCATCTGAAACATCCTCTTTACTCTGAAATGAAGCTGAACTCAGGCTACAGGCTGGAATGAAACCAAGAATCTGAACAGCAAACAATTATTGTATTTTCATATAATCTCAACAGTGCGGAGCTGCAGACATTCCTCCATTTTTTTCACTAAATGACTTGTTTTTGATTTGTATCCAGGGCGTCTGCTTTAGACTCCAGATCAACCTGGCAAGAAAACCTCCCCGCTGTTTGTTGTCTAAACCAGAAAAGACGGGGCTTTCTTCCCAGCAAGTACTTCACTTGTACCGAGGAGGAAAAACCAGATCAGGACTCTGGCGTGGTCAAGGTTCTGCTGGCAGGTCTGTTAAAGAACCAGCAGAAAATGGAGTCATTATCTTTGACTTTGTTTAGCCCAAACAGTTAATAATCGATGTGATTTTAAGAAAAACAAAAGATTACCAGGTATTTAAGACTTGAGTCTGGATTGTTAATAAAAGTCAAATCATCCGATGAGCTTAAACTGATTCAGAAACATGACGTGATGCTACCGTCAAATCTGCTTTAAATAGAAACTACCTGAAAGACTGTGGGGAGCAGGATCAATGTATAAAGTCATTTAAGAAGATCTGAAAGGCATAGCAGTGACAGTGAAACAGATTACAGACAGATTAGGTCAGGATACCTGCTGTCTAAATGCAAATAAAAGCCCACAAAAACTCTGATGGGTGCAGGGAGGATAGTAATGACTAACTTTGAATTTGACTGCATGGGAAACTAAAAGTGACAGCAGCAAAAGAAAACAAAGCAGAAGGAGATGAGACCTGTCTTCTTCACTAAAACCTGCTGAGACCTCACTACAGAGCGAGTGGTGAGGGTATTATGATGTGGGGCTGTTTCTGTTGCTTAATTCCAAAATGCTTACTTTTATGACTGAGAGCATAACCACAATTTAAAAAAAGTGTTACTCTTGAAGTTGATTTTATCACATGTACTTGAGTACAATTGTAAGTAGAAGTACTTAAGAGCGGGGATCTCCAACCTGTTTGAGGATGAGGGCTATTTTATGGGGTCTAAGAAGGACGAAGGGCTACACAGAACCTTTTGACTTCACAGTTCCCCAAAAACAAAAGCAGTCTAGTACAGAAAGGATAAAAATAAATAGCAGGAGTTATGTTAACAATATTAATTGTTTGCTTACATATCAATGCTAATTATGTTCCACAATTCTAATCAATGATTGACACAACAGTGACGTGAAGAAAAACATATATGAATATAAAACACTGATTTATTTCTGTTTATCTGCTCAAACATTTGAAAGTCAGGAGGGACACAGTTGTGTTGGTGCTACAAAAAATCACTTCTAACTTTATTTAAGCCAAGGAAATTATAAATCTTCTTGTCAGAACAAGTTTTTGAGCTTTTTGAAAAGTCAATGAATGAAATTTTTACATGTTCTGCAACATTTTCACCTTAACCTGTGTGCTGATGACCCCACCCTTACATTGACGTGTTCTCCCTACCATGACAAAGGTGGATAAAGGTGGAAAGATTTCATGTAATCCATGGACACCAGTGAGGTTCACAAAGCGCATAAGAGACCACAGGGATGCATCTTCAACTCAACATTGCTTAGGATAGAATCATTTTATATAACCATACTTCTACGAGTTCCAGGGAGGAGTTTACTTAACTCAAAACAGTTCGTGGCTTAATCTCTTCACTGTTTGGCCATTGAAAAAGGCACCACACTAATGTTTTTATGGATGATCATCAAAGGATATTTAAGGTGCAGAGACCTTTACAAACTGTCAAACACCCACATCGTTGGGGAACTGGCACATGGATTTATGGTTTGCTAGAGACTACGTAAGCTATGATAATAGCACTGTAAATTACCACAGGAGGGGAGGCAGTGTAACCCACACCCAGATCAGTATTACACCCACACGTCTGCTGAGGTTAACGCACATCTCACCGATAAACAAAAGTTTTTGTGCAACGGACGATGAGCTCATGAGCTTTGACTCTTTAATTTAGGACAATACACTTTAACTATACGGTAAAAGAGTAGTGTGTCACAGAAAATCCAAATCTGTTTTGCCCTTTAACGTTTCTGCTGCATGCCCATATGTGTCACATGGTTATCAATTTTGATTCAGGATTGCTTCTGGCTCCAAAACATTGCAGGAAAAACTGGCTGAAGGTCAAGGTAGAGCTTAATCCAGACAGAAACACCAAAACCCACAAAGAGAAGCATGTGGTTGAGAGAAAGGCCGGTCCGTGTTGGCTCGGATCCTTTCCACTGCCAAGTTTCTGATAATGGACACTGGCAGCTCTGAAAGCAGCACCTGACACACTATGCCGTTTGTGCTTGAATGTGTTTGGGGAATCTGATGAATGCCTCTGCCTCGCGAAAATGCCACTAATCCTGGAGGATTCTTGCTTTGGACCAAACATGAATTTTCTTCACTTCAGATCAAAACGTTAATCAAAGTGGACACAGATTCATTGAAGGTGAACAATAATCTGAAGCAAACTCTACTTATGTGAACTCCTCTAGTGTAGCATTGAGGTCATTCCAAGCTCCTTCTTCAGTTTACACGTTTGAAGCCTCTGCATTCAAACAGCGTCCAGTGAGACAGAGAGCGCCTGCAGTGACAGCTATTTCCGAGTCCAACACTCCTGAGAGATGGGACGACTTGAGTGAGGCGGGGGTAAACGTTGAAGTCTGAAAAAAGGATAACATGGTGAGAGGGAGCCAGTGCTGTTTATCTGGGTCCTCTGTACAGCTGGATCAACCATGCAGCCACAGAAATGGCTTAAAACAGCTCTGATTACCTCATTTTCTGATGGGAAAGGGGCCAGACGCTTTGAGGTCAGCGGTGGAGGTGGGCAGAGTTCTGTCCTCTGAGCCGTGTGGAGGTTTGTCCAAAGCAAATCATTCCAAAAGAGCTGCAGTTCTTGTCTGAATGGATCATTTGTGTGCTATTGTGATTTGGTTTGGAGCCAAAAGCAACATGTTGGAGGTTCTCCTGCTCTGAAACAAGATACTGGGTTAGTAATGGCTCTCAGGGGGCCGCAGAATGACATACTTAAAGTTTTTTTTTCTTTTTTTATGTAATTATGACTAAGATCCTACAAAAGTTGTACATCTATAAAATGAAGTCCAGTTTGATTGTTAAAAGCATGTTAGATTGATGTTACTGAAATCTTGTAAACCATGATTTACATTCGAACATCCTTGTTTAAATATTGATAAGATCAAAACTGATCTATAATTTCTTTAATCTATTAAATCTATGAGAAATATCAAAACCATAAACACATAAAAAAAACAATACTTTGCTTTTTTTAAGAAGGTAATTGTGAAGATTTTATTTAATTTGGCTTGACACGTTTCCTTTTTGGAGTTTCCTATTTTTTAAAGTTGTATTTTTCTTATAAAATGAAAGCAGTGATCCATCAACTTGCATTTGTTTACATACACTTTTTTTTTACTCTTTTTACATGCTTTTCTTTTGCTTTTTATGCTTTTCTCTAAGTCTTATGATGCCAGATGCACTTTGATAAATTTGTCATGCTTCTTGCATGATAAAAATCCACTCTATTCTATTATATTGTATTGTATTGTATTCTATTGTAGGCCCAACAATATTATTGAAGTGTCCTCCAGAATCATCAGCAAAGGTTTTGTTGAGCTTGTAATGTTCAGTGAGATTATCCATCCATCCATCCATCCATCCATCCATCCATCCATCCATCCATCCATCCATCCATCCATCCATCCATCCATCCATCCATCCATCCATCCATTTAAAGGTCTCTGTGTTTACATGATAGATGATACTTTTGGCACACTTGCATATTTGTCTGTGCTCTCTTTCACTAACAAAGCAATTGTTTAGTATCTTAATAGCACCCAAAAAAATTAGAAGGTTAAAACTAAATGTGACAATTGTTTTTTGTTTTTTTTCACTGAAGCCTCTGACAGTTAATATAATTTTCTTTCACAACAAATGTCACACTGTCCTTCCTCCTTTTCATATTTGTAGTCAAAAAATGGGGCATGTTTTTTTTTCATATTCCCATCTCTATGGGTCACCATTGGTGCATTTTAATGACTTTCTCTTACATTTGGCAATAGTGGTTGGAGGTTTACTACCATCAGCTCATAGAAACCATCACAACTTATCCAAAGCCTAACCTACATCCGCATCCTACCCCTGCTTTTAGATGGGACTTATAGACATTACCAGTGCCAAAGAACGCATCAAATATTTTAGATTTCATTGGTCTTGCATAATATTCTTCTACATTCTGTTATTACATTAGGCGTTTGTTTTCTTTTTTTTTGGTTTATTTGCCTTGAACTGACTGCCGTATAATATAATAACCTTAATTTGAGCTCTAAGTGAGGTCCTTTGGATTTTGCTCTTAAGATGATGCCCTACCTGGAAAATTTGCTTTGAAACCTGGCAGCCTGCAAAGTTCCAAGTGGGTTCACAGAGTTTAATAGCTGTGTAATCAAACTCCATTAGGAGCAAATTAAGCAAAGGGTTCCACCTAGGAGCGTAAAGGCAGACAATCGCGGCTGTTCTCCAGCTTGTAGTTTTAGAAAACAACAATGAACTTATGATTTACAGCTACTTAATTGACCAGATTTTCTTTCTTCCATGACAGTTGAGCTCCAGGCTGCCCTGTAGAAAAGGCCTTTAGAAATACAAAGTGTCCTCTGGTGCTCCTTAAAGTATATTAGTGACATAAATCACAGGGACAATGTATAGACTTGGTTTGAGGGTTTCAAAACAATTTAGGTTTCTCGTTATGTCATGCAACATCCACAAATCAGCTCGGAGGCCACCAGGGCATACAGTGGTAAGTTTTCTAACCCAACGCTCCAGTGTTGTTGAAAAAAGGGAACGTGACATTAAAAGACATGGTCTGGCATGGCTGGTGAGTGTCCTTTACCTCACAGATTCCTGTGATACGGCTTAAGTAAATTTGGGCCTTGTTGTATATGTTTTACAGAAGTATACTGTTTATTTAAAATCTTCAGCATGCTGAGTTATGACTGGTAATGATTACTCAAATGCCCAGTGTTTGGGCTGTGGTACCAGGGGTGCCTTCAAACAGGCCTACTGGTGTTTATTTGAATTTTCCATTTTATATTGCCACGTGTCATTGGGCTGTTTAGAGTTTACCCTGAGTGATGGATCGTTTCCTTCAACTTTCTCTGCTTACTGAAGACCTTCTGGATGGCGCACACTTGCCCTAAAGATGCAGAATATTGTGTACCTTAGGGGGATGATGGCACCCAGACAGCATAGCAGATGTTTTATTTCAGGACACAATACACTCATTTAGCTCTCAAAGAAAGCTGTTTCAAGACAAAGCACAAAACCCTCAAGATTTCTTCTAAACATTTAGTAGTGTAATCCTGGAATTGTCTCTAGGATCTGCATGTCGCTTTAATCCAAGTATGAATTTCTACAACCTGTAGGCAGGTAAACCAGGTTCATTTATTTTTTGATGATTTTGTTTTTACATTGTGGGTTTAGTTTTTGTTGAGATTGACCTTAATGTCACAAGCCATTTTTTTCTACTTTGACTTTTGGTTGCTCCGTCTAAGGACTACCAAGGTGAACCATCTGCCTTCATCTAGTCCGCTCCTCTGCATCCTCCTCAATCACACCAGCCACCCTCATGGCCTCTTTCTCAACATCCATGGACCTCCACCTTGTTCTTCTTCTACACCACTTTCCTGGTAGCTCAAACCTCAGCATCCTTTTACCAACATTGTTATTATTCCAACATTTTTACACTGTTACTGTAGCAGCATTGTAATCATAAAACAAAATAGAATATTATTTAAAAAAAATGTAAACAAATAAGGTGGCATTTGGATGTAATGTGGATTTGACCACAATTTTAATCTCAAATACAAAACTAAGAGCACAGTTTATACAACCTCTTTTTCAGTTGTCTTGAAGACTAAATTTAACCAGAGAGATTGAAAGGGTTTGAACTACAGTGTACATACTTTTATTAAAACTGTGTTTTGTTTTGTTTTTACCAATATGAGTCTGGTTTCACCCATTTTAGTGTTCAAACCAACAAGAAGAATTAAGCTAAAAAGATCACTTTTCGATGTTGATTTTTTGTTCTACTTATGTCTTTATGTGTGTCGGAGTGTATGTATACAGTTTTGTATCATGTATTATTTTATATTTATATTTTTATAACAAAATTGAAGTGACAATTAAAGTCTGCCTATGTATGTGGTATTTCTAAATTCTTGTAGGTCTTCATGGAACCAGTTGAAAATTAACTGAACTGGAGAGACTTGCATGAGTGATATATGACGATGCTTTTGGGACTTGTTATGGGCCAGGTGAAAACATACTTGGAATTCTGAAGTTTTAGCAAAACAAAAATTGAATAACTTTATAGCTAATTCTTCTTCACTGACTGAGAAAACATTTTTCTAATTGCAGAATTTTGAACATGGCTTGGAAAGGTGAAAAACTTTTATCGTTTTTTTCCCCTGGTTCTAAACCTCTTTATAAAGCTCCATTCTCTTAATAAAGGCCCACCTCAATGAAAATGGTGTATATAACAAGTTCTTGTAGAGTTTTTCTTATGATGGAGGACATTTATTAAAGAGTTTAAGATTAGAACTGGGTGGGAATTGGGCCTGCAATCTGCTGATCTGGGCTCGACTGCTCCACAGCTGCAGCATGGCCGTCTCAATATAGTTGGAGTGGGATTTTAAACATTTGTTTAAGATATTTGTGGATGGATGTTGAATAAAGAGTTGAAAAATACCCCACCCCCACCCCGCCTCTGTTAAAATCATTTATTTTAATCCTGATTAAATATCTGATTTTGGAGTCTCACAAGACAAAGTTGCCTCGTTAGCACCAGAGCTTTAGTTCGAGTGTTGACATTTTTTTTGACTACCGTAACTCTTCAATTGTTTACACAATTACCGTAATTCCAGGGAACCCGAAGCAAAGAAAATGAGCCCTGCATTGATATGCAACACTTTACAGTAGTTAAGTGTTTATGAAGAGAGACGCTTTTCTCCCCTTCAGAATCCACTGATTTACGTTGATCGCATAAACCAGGGATACCCAAATCCAGCCCTCGATGGCCGGCCCCCTGCTGGTTTTCCAGAAACCCTGTCTTATCTGCTGCTGATTACCTGGATCAGGTGTGTTTAGCCAATCAGGACCCTCAATGGCAGGTTGGTTGGAAGACATGTAGGACACCGGCCTTTGAAGCCTGGAATGGGGCACCCCAGGCATAAACGGTCAAGGGTTACAGTAGATCAAAGACTGTTTAGGTGTTCTAGTTTAAAATGGTTAAATTTGACCATTCTCATTATAAGTCTTTTGTTGTAATCCCTCTCAGATAAACTAAATACAATCGGCTCACGGTTTATAAATGCAGAATTACCAATATATTAAACATACCAAAGAAAAAAAACCTCCCAAAACCCAGTGGATCTGGTTTTATAAAATGGGCTTCAGTCAAAATGAGAGTTGGTGAAGTTAGCTTCTGGCTGACACACCAGGAGCTTTGCAGTGTTTTTGCTCACCTCTGAAACTACAGAGTGAGCAGAGAATGGACTCATAAATTAGATTTTCCTGTAATCTCTTGCTGGCTGTCTCAAAACGTCCTCCTAAATTTCAAAGCAACACTGTAATATTTATGTTGGCTAGGAATTTATATGCATCAAGCTTGATTTGAAGCGTTAAAGGCACCCCTGGATGTTGTTGAAGCATGCAGGTGAAAGCTCAATAGATTGTCTCCCCGTTTGATGTCAGGGCTTTAAACACAAAAGATCAATCTTATTTAAAAATAAGTATTTGGGGATGGGGATTTGTGGGTAAGCATTTGGATATTTGAGTGGAAAACTGGTGTTTTGTGTCAGAAAGTCCACAAATGAATTCATAACATTTTGCCCGTTGATTTCCCAGTTGGGTCCATAGTCAGAAAAGTTCAATCTCAAATTTTGAATAAACACCAAATGTTTAGAGGAAAAATTGATTTTCAGCAAAACATGACTTCATTTTGTATAAGCTGCTAACATTTTTGACCTGGCCATATTATGAATGATGCAATCTTTTGGCAGACAGTGGTGCTGATGGGAAACTTAGTGGGGATCCTTTTAACAGACTGAAGTTAAAAAAAGATTCAGGGTACACAACTAGTTTCAGGAGGAATGAGAGCATGCTCTTACTCAGTCATATCCCATCCAAGTAGCACATTATACCTTCTCCTCAGCATTACTAACTTCCAGGAGTCCAGTCGTGATCAAATCAACAAAGAATGTTCATTGGAATAGCGAAGCCATGAAATATTTATGAGATGTGTGGAACGTGTGTTATTCTAGTTCTTTAGAAGAAGAAAAAGGATTCCAGCTCTTGTCTAAAAATGAACCCTCACATTTCTTTTGGGGATCATTTTTGTAGTGACTATTATAAGACAACCAATAGAATCTAAAGGGACTGCATCACTGGATTGTCCACCCGCACAGTGGACAATCTCAGCTCAATGCTGGACTCCTGTAGAGGTTAGTCTAGTCCATAGCTGCCTATCAATTTCAGGCAAAACTGTGGATTTAAAGGAGACGTGGAATCATGTCACTCAGGGTATCCTGTGGGTGTTTTTGAGGAGTATAAGGTAAAATTTCTATTACTGAGGACCATACAGTCCCGTATTCGAGCAAAGCAAAAACTTGGTTTGCAAAACCCATTAGGTTTGTCCTTTGCCTCTGGTTGGGTTCTTAACTGCTATAAACACAATTGATCTTCGAAGCCAAATGAGGAAAAGTTAAGCTTTGCAATGCTGAGAATCTCATCCCTTCTCTTTGCTTTTTTTGGCTACATCCTGAAGCTTTCACCAGATCAGTTTGCAGCTGAGGGTTAAACGGCCATGATAAGAACCAAGACCAGGGCCACAGTTTTCGACAGAAAACCAACTTCTCTGGTATAGGAACATGGTTTTGGTCATTCTGATCACAGGCTAGCATTGGCAGCAAAGAAAACTGTGGTGTCTTTTTTTGTGGTGATGCTGCATGACTAAAGATCTTTAGGATCTCTGCTCGTAAAGCCTTGGCCACAACTGCCTGTGGATATGGGGTGTCTGCGGGTGAAAAATTGCCAAATCTTTACAGGGCACACAGGTTGCCTGTACAAAGTGTAGTATAATGCTCCTTCAGTGAACTTAAAGGACACAAATGTTGCACATTTTTATCTACAGGCATGATGTGGGCAACAAGTCGTAGCGAACACTTTCACAACACATAAGTATAAGTAAGGGTGAAGTAGGTAAAACACAGACGTGTTGTACAGAGTTTTCATTTTTTCAACCCCCAATAATCCTACGGACTGTGCAAGGAGCCTGTTAATTGCACTTGTTAGGCAGTCCTTATGTGGAGCCGGACTGTTAGAATTGAGGAAATTAGACCCACTAGACAGTGCTCTGAACCTTTTTTCCTTAATGATTTGTGATCTTCCCTGGTGTCCATGGATTACATGAAATCTTTCCACCTTTATCCACCTTTGTCATGGTAGGGAGAACACGTCAATGTTAGGGTGAGGTCATAGGATAGCACAAGGGTTAAGAAGTTTTAATCTCTGAAAAAGCTTTAGCTATGGGTCATGAATTTAACCAAACAAACTGGCACAGGACAAAGGGAGACTCAGACTATTTAAGACACGAGGAAGGGAAGCACAGGTGGAAACAATCAGGGGAGATTACACAGTCACACCTGTAGGGGAAGAAACAAGGTGGGAAGAAACAAGGCCTGAAACGAGAGGAGAGTTAGTGTTGTAAAAAAAAAAAAACAGGAAGTGCAACACGAAACAACACAAGTGACAGACATAGACCAAAAGTGCACAACTCAGGACAAAAGATAAGAATGACGAGACATGACAGCAGGTGTTGTATGGGCACTTACATGCAACATTTGACTGGGATCAGTAAGGATTTAGTACTCACACCTTACGAACTACTGGAGTGTGGTGTAAGGGCATTGTACAACATCACTTCAATGTCATAAGTTCGTGTTACTTCCATTATCCTTACAAATACTTCATGATACACCTCACACCACACATCACAATGGTATGTTCCATATTTATAACGTTAATTAAGGTGGCTGTAAATTTTTTTAAGGAAACTGAAAGAGCCCTTCAAGATTCAGCCAAACCTCTTTATGACCTTCCGTGGATCAACCCCCTGTGTGTGACTAAGGTTTTATTTGAACCATGGATCCTGTGTCAGCGAAGACCATGGCCATTTTTCTGCGCTTAAGACACTGTCTCATGTATGGATTTTTCTGTTTTCTTTCATTTAAAAAGATTTAAGGCGATTAAGAAGAAAAAAATGAATCATAACAGAAACGGGCAAGTGGGTAATGTCAAACCAAGCACAATATTACATAACACGCAGAATTTATAGAAATAAAGATTACCCTTGACCACTGGATGGCAACTCTTCAACCATATACGCAATTAAAGAAATTCTGCAGAGAAAACCAGCTTTGCACTGATATGTAAAACTGTACAATAGTGAAGTGATTACTCAATCATTGTGAATCAGCTGACACAGAGAAAAGCTGCTTTCCACCATTAAACAATACTTAATGTTAGTAATGTGTAGCATATCGGTGCAAAACCGATGCTGTTTTCCCTGCGTCAGAATCAGCTTTATAGTGGTTGTTAGGTGTTGCTGGCGACGGCTCCGGTGTTTAAGGGTTAAGCAAAGTTCACCGGAAAAAAAAGCCATGAAAACCCAAAGAAAAAACATTCAACTGAAATACCGGATTCAACAGATTAAAAATTATGATCACAGAAAAGTCAAACCAGATCAGAGAATTTCAGACAAAAAGAGCGAAAAGAAAGAGCATAGAAGCCAAATGAAATCGCAGAAAGCAAATGGCACAAACCACCAACACTTTGTTTTACTGACATTAGGCAGTTTCATCCTCCACAAAATAAATAATCTCTGGCATCTTCTTCTTTCTCTTTCGGCTTTTCCCATCAGGGTCGCCACAGCGAACAAGTCGCATGGTAAACTTGGCAATGTTTTACGCTGGATACCCTTCCTGACGCAACTTTCTCAAAGCAACCGTGCTTGGGACAGGCACATAGGTAGAGAAGGGAACAGGGAGCAGCCTGGATTCTAACCCTGGTTTCACGAACGGAAGACGCCGCAAACCAGCACGAGCTAAACCGGCTCCCAAATAATCTCTGGCATCAACTATGTGAATAAACTTTAGAATTTAGAAAGGTTCTTTCTCTTTCTTTATCATGAGATTGCAGATC
Organism: Oryzias sinensis; assembly: GCA_037389245.1. Taxonomy (NCBI): domain Eukaryota; kingdom Metazoa; phylum Chordata; class Actinopteri; order Beloniformes; family Adrianichthyidae; genus Oryzias; species Oryzias sinensis. Next base: position 3,674,650 of record CM074508.1, on the reverse strand, counting down.
ACAGATCTGTGATTATTCAAAACATCATCATTTGTCAAAATTTAAAACCAGGAACCAGGGGAAAGGACTGGAGGAAAAGCAGAGCACCCCGCACCTCTGTGTGGATCAGGCTGGATCAAGTGTGTTTTGGGTTTGCAGCAGGGAGAGTAACACATGTACATGTGAACAACTGAGCTTGTTTTGCCACTCCACTGCAGGCTGGACTGAGTCAGTTACTGTTACAGCTGGATGACAGCAGACTCCATTCCAGGCCTTGGAGCGCGCTACGCTCACTCACAGCTCCACAGCTGAGGTAATGCCTGGGTTACTGGCCAGCCATCCATGCTCAGAACAAGGATACCAAATCAGATCTAAATTTAGAGGATTGCGAAGTGTAATCTGTAACAATTCCATCAATCAAGCTGGCTGACGTCTCCCTCTCATGTTTTACTAAAGAGGATTTTCTGCATTTCTTTGTTGTGTTTCATGGAGCACGTCACGGCTGCGGCGTAGAGGCCAGCGGCTCTTCCATCTTACGTTTGACATGCCTTGCTTGAACACAGTGTTTCTGTTTTAACCCCTACATTTTACCATATTACATTTGTCTTTGTATTTATGTGACCAGAGGGTGAACCCCTGTGGGTGAGTCATGGACGCATCCCTGCGAGAGAGCTGAAAGGCAGGTTAATGGCTCATCCTGCGAATGTTTTGATGCTTTGGTCTTGATCTGCAGTGAATGATACAAGCTTCTGGTAAATACTTGACCGACTTTAAAATATTAGCCTCTCTCTTACAGGGTATCACATGAGCCGGCCTCCGGGCGTCGCTCAAAGCTCTTAATGCGTTCCACCCCGCTGCAACGCCACTTTTCCCAGGAGCCAGGCTGTCTGTCAAAGTGAGGAGAAAAACCCAGCATGTATAAAAACTTGGCCGTACGATTAATACAATTATTTATCCCAAGAAATTTAGCCTGATCCAGCAGCAACAAGTGGCATAAATCATAACCTTTTGAGTTACTGTCAGAATTCTTTGGTGATTTTCATCACAGTTTTTCTTGAAATGACACTAATTTTAAATACATATTGTATCAAGAGAGCGTAGTTCCTGAAAATGTTGCCAGAAAGCAGGTAATTAAAAAGTTCAAACTGCTTCAGTAAATTAAAATAAAGTCGAGAAGAACAAGGCTCCACTCTGATATGTTTTGATTGATAACATGGAAAGGGTTTTATGGAACCAGATGTGAAACAAGATGTGTTGCTGAGGCTGCATGCTTACAGCTCTATAAAATTTATCAAACACTTACAGTTTCCCCAAAATCTGTTATTTATTATGTAATCTTTCAGCGATGAAGCTTTGTTTGATTTTACTGCTCCGCTTTGTTTAAAGTCAAATTTACCCAAAGAGTTCAGACTGGCTTGAAGCAGCAAAGGAGATTTTTACTCTAAAAGCAGCTGAAATAAAGTAAAATAAAGAGTGAAAAAAGATGGTCTCGCTTTCCGGTGGAGGCCTCGGGATTATGTGGGGAGGCTTTTGATAACAATATCTGTATGCATAATGAGTCAGCTAATGAGTTGAAAATGCGCATTGTTTCTTAAATAGGAAACTCCAGAGTTCCAAAGCAAACTCTGACCTGATGAAAGTTACAAATCCAGCTTAGATTCTGTGTCACCGCTTATGCCAAGACTGTTTGTGTCAGGAACACAACATAATAGACTATCATGACTCACTGATGCAATTCAAAAATGAGTCATCATTAAAGCCATTTGAAGACATGCAAACTCAACTACCTAAAGAAAAGGTGACCACAGCTTGATTTAAATCATTCACTCAAATTAAGCTTTATTTAAGAGTAAATCCATTTTCTGAACCAGCTTAATCTCTTTTGGGGTCACAGGGTGACTGGGGCCTGTACCAGCTACTGTTGGAACAAGTCTGTTGAAGGGCCACACACTCACATTTACACTTAGAATTCCTAAATAACTTATAAATTATGTTTTTGGACTGTAGGACGAAACCGGAGAGCCTGGAGAAAACCCACACATGCGCGAGGAGAACATGCAAACTCCACACAGAAAGGTCCCAGCTGGGATTCAAACCAGGGCTAACCACTACACCACTGTGCAGCCCATGAGAGTAAATAGGTTGAACATGATCTGCATATTTTTGACACTATTCGTTTGTTTTTAACGGAACATAAGTTGTTTACATGTGATTTTTGATGAGAGAAACAATCATGACTGCCTTCACTTTTTAACGCTAACGCTTGAACAGACCGAGACACAAACCTGACTCACACTTTGTTATGACTCTATGGAATGAAGCTGTTTTCTGCATAAACGGCATTTTGTAAATTTACCCAGAAAAAAAGTTTGCCTAAAATCCCATCAGAACTAAACTGAACACATGAAAGATGGTTTTCATATAAACTCATTTAGGAAACAATGTCTTTTTATCATAAATGTGACATTCCTCAATTATGAACCAAAAGATTAGATGATGAGCAGCAGAGTGAGATTATCACAGTGGTAAATCAACTTTTGAATTATACTAATCTCCGATTTGGTCTTATTTCTTTCAATTATTAATTAGGCTGACCCAAATGTAGATTCTGTCTTTAATTTGCCCCACCTAATTGTCATTTTTTGGAACATCGTTGTGTTGCATTAGTAAAATCCAGTCAAGCTGCCCGTCCACTTCCGCCATCCTTCTTGATGTGTATGCATGCAGCATTGTGTTAATCATAACATACATCCATAGGACCAGTATGTTATGATTAACACAATTCTATTTCAGCACAAGAGATACCAACAGCAAGACAGATAAAATTTGTTTGACATATTCTTTAGCTTTTGTAAGAAATCTGAAGCCGTTCAAAGGGGGAAACAATCAGGATTTTTAACTGACCGTACTTTTGTGGACTACAACTTTCTCCACAGTATAAGTTGCAGAAGTCAAAAAATGAATGATATAGAAAAATATATATATATATTATTCGCATTGGAATAAAAGTCGCACTTCTGGGAGAAATGTATTTAGCAAAATACGGGAACAAGAAGGGACATTACATCTTGAAAGGCAAATCATAACAAAAAAGAAAACAAGAACAGACTGAATGTAAGCCTGTTTTCCTACAGTACCACAATGATGCCTATTTAGCTTAATATAGGAGTAATTTAGTTTATTGGCGCAACATATGGACAATCATTCAGATAACCATAGCATAAAGAACACGCCAACAAGTCAACTAAGGACTTTATATTACTTGATAACACTAAATCCATTGAATTCTTTACTCTTTGTGTCACTTCTGACCAAATTCTGCCAAACCTGACTTCAGACTGAGCGGTGCTTCTTCTTCTTCTGTGTTGATGTCAGGAGCAAATTCTAATACAAACACCTACAGCGCCATCTAGCGGCTGTTGCTTTTTTTTTTTAAATCACACAAGTCGCACATAAGTATAAGCATAAAGCATAAACAACAAAAAGATGTGACTTGTACTCAGAAAAAATAAAGTATATTAACTTAAATTAAATACCCTGCGACGGACTGGTGACCTGTCCAGGGTGTCCCCTGCCTTTGCCCATAAGTGGCCTGGATAGGCTCCAGCAGTCCTGTGACCCCGAAAGGGACAAACGGAAGAAGATGAATGAATGAATGAATGAATGAATGAATGAATGAATGAATGAATGAATGAATGAATGAACTTGAATTATATACAGAAGTGTGAGTGAACCTGAAAGAAAAAAAGATGAACAGAAGAAAACAAAAAAAGTGAAAAATTGTTGTCATGGCTTAATTATTTCACATTTGCAGCAATGGGGGAGGGGGGTCTGACCCCCCAAAAAACATGTTGAAAGATTTCAAGGTCTTTGACAGACTGACATTTGAAAGTCCCCCTCTGAAAACACACAACAAAACTTTTTACTTTTGTACTGTTTAAAAAAAAAACATATGTCTGTAAGCTTATTCAATAAAACTCTCTACCAATCTCGGATTCAATAAACATCTTTGTAGACAGCTGAGCAATAAATAAGGAAAGCCGGGGTCTCCATTACAGACCTGCAGGGACTTCTCACTGTCACTATAATTTTACTGTAAACTGGTAGCTGTGATAAGTCACTGTTTACGGTCGCTGAAAGTCATTTCTAGTTTTGAACTTTAAATCTAAGGGTCAAGTTGAAGTGCTAAAGGTTCAAGATAAGGGCAGATAAAAGCAAAGAAGCATCAAACTGGCCTGAAATATTGAGGCGTTCAGCCACTGGAGCACATCAGTTACCACAGTCGCAACCTTTTTATTTTCAAACCAATGACCTCACCAATCTATAACAGTCTAAGATAAGTAATTGGAGGCAGCAATCCAGTCTGTGAACCCAAACTCTGATTCTAAAGTGCCGTAAAGAGAGCGCGGACTGCTGGGAGAAGAAAAACGCTTGTCTGCGTACACAAACACACACAGTCCACACTCGCATGTGGAGCAGCAGCAGCAGCAGGGCCGGGTAAGGACACCCCCTTATCCGGATCAGGACAGCCCGCTTCTGTATCAAGCCTCCAACAACGAGTCACTGTGAGTTATGCCGTATATTTTCTCTGTTCAGGTGCAGACCAAAGTAAATTTATAAGAGGATTTGAATGCAGAACGTATTTGGCTTCATTTTTATTCAGAACTTTCATAAAGTGAACCAATCTGAAATAACAGAGCAAAAACATAAATAAGCCTGAAATAATATTAGGCTGTGTCACTCATAAATGATTGCAAAGCTCTTCTGTCCTCTGCTTGACTTGTTCAATTTTGAGTTTAGTAACAGGTTTTGTGCTTTCCTCCCACTGCCTGATCAAAGTGTGCAAGAGAAGGCTGGAGATATTTCACTGAAGTATGTGCAAAGAGGTGCGCTTCAAAGGCACGCAGTATTAAGATTCATAACTGCAGGCTTTGGATGGGTAACTGAAGAAGATGATAATGGCCCACGCTGACGTTTGGGGTGATAATGCAAAGGTGAAGAGGTTTTTTTCCTTCTCTAGAGGCTTCTGGTCAATCTGTGTGTAAACAAAGAGGTTTATGATGGAAATCAATAGGCAAAGAGAAAAACACACTGAAAGAAGCTGAAAACTGATGCATTGTACATTTATTGTACATTTATTGTACAGCTGTTTTATCCAGTTTTTCTGATTCACTTTCTAAAAAAATACATTATATTTGCTGGTATTACATTTTTAAATCTTCTTTACTTTTTTAAATCCGTTTTTAAAATGAAATGTATCCTTTTGTTACTTTTATCACCAAACAATTTTGCTCTACCTATCCACTCACATACCTACCCATCCACCTACCCACCCAACTACCCAACCAACTAGCCATCTACCTACCCACCTACCACACACCGACTAGAGCTGGGCGATATGGCCAATAGATAAAATCTCTATTTTAATTGATCCCCCCCCCCATGCTTTTACTTTCTTTAACAAATATTCCGAACGATGGAATGTTTTTAACACTACCTATTTGATTTTAACATCTCATTTGAAAGTTGGCTCTAACACAAAGTTCAACTAAATTCAAGCTCTAAACATTTTTGCAGAACAATGCAGCTGATGTTTTGTGAGCCACCGCTAGCTTGAGCATCTCATAGAGAGGAATACTAGAATGCACTCTGCATTCTCCATGATAGAAACAACAACCTTGAAATGGATTTCGCTGCATTTGGTTTGATGCTTCAATGCAAACAGAGCGGAAGTAACAGCATAATGAAAACATCAGATAAAAACAACAGTTGTTTTTTTTCAAAAGGAACTGCTGTATTGATTTATAATCAATCTCTGCTCTCTGCTTTTGGCGTTTTCACACTTTTTATGAAATGTTTGATTTTCAATCACAAATGGTTCTGTTTTCTTGCCCCAAGAGAAAAAGTGTTTCAGGGTTACTGTAAAGTCAAATTAAAACCTGCTGTGAAAACAAGGACAGATTTACTAAAGGGGAGCAGATTGACAGAAAACACACTTTTTTCCTTATTCTGCCTCCATTCATTTATTTACCTTCTTAACCTGTCTTGTTCCTGTCTGGGTCACGGGGCTGCTGGAGCCTATCCCGGCTACTCATGGGCGAAGGTAAGGGACTTTCTGGGCAGGTCGCCAGTCTGACGCTAGGCAATTCTGCCTGCAGTTGATTCATTTTTACATGAAATCATGACAAAAACAGCCTAAAAACATGATCATGTTTTTGGCTTCTTACTATTGACTGTTAAGATGTAGCACTCTCATGAGGGGGGGGGGGTTTCAGCTCAAAACCAGCTCTGTAATGTTACAAAGTCCCTTCTAATAGAGTTTCATACAAAGTGGATTCATGCCTGTTGTTATATTTATAAAATATAGTTTTTATAAATGTTCTATGAATTACTGTTGTTGCATTTATCACCACGTCGTAAAGTCTACTCCATGAAAACATAGTCTAACAATAAACCGGTCCGTGATCACATGTAGGCGGCACACGCAATAGCTCGTTAGCATAGCATGATAGCATTGTAGCATGATTGTGTAACAACACCGCTGTCTCTAAAATCAGCAATTTTTATCAAACTTTCTGTTGCTGCTATTTTTAAATGGTGACTGAAGGTTCATCCTGATTGTCCAAGTCCAACATTTTACCATTTCAGAGCATGAAAAAATTTTAAAATGTAAACCTCTGTGTATCCTTGCTTTCCCACTGATGTAATTCACAACTGAAGTCAAGATCCATCCAAAGTATGCCTGCAAACAATAAACAAAGATTTGTAGTATTGTCTCAGGACTTGTCTCAATGACTTGCACCTTTTTTCCGCATCTGATATGGAAAGTTTCTGATATGACTAACCCAACCTTTCCAAATCTTGTCGGTACTCCAGTGGACGTGGCCGTTAGGCAAGTAAGACTTGGACATGAGCTCTTTTTTTAACAAAACACTCACACAAATTTAGATCAATAGTAACGAGCAGACGGGAAATATTTGAGAGTATGACAAGGATAGAACCATCCTCTTGTTTGAAAAAAAGGAAGCTGTGTGGTGGTTTGCACTTTAATGAGAATGCTGCATTTCTGCAAGTATCCAGACATATACAGTACAGACACATTCTCTCATTCATTTGAATTTGAAGGTTGTGTCCAAATCTTTGGTCTGTACTATACTGTATATACTAGTGTGTATATATATATATATATATATATATATATATATATATATATATATATATATATATATATATATATACACTGTATATATAAAAATGCCCCTCTCACCCTACCGCGGGTGGTTCCTCACACAAGCTCGGGTCCTCTACCAGAGGAATGGGAGCTTGAGGGTCCTGGGCAGTCTCTTAGCTGTTCCTAGCACTGCACTTTTCTGGTGTGCAGAGGTCTGAGGTCTTTCAGGTATCTGTTGTAGCCACTCCTCCATCTTGGGAGTTACTTCCCCGAAGTGCTCCAATTACCACAGGCACCGCATGCCTTCACTTTCAGAGCTTTCTCCAGTTCTTCTCTGAGTCCCTGGTATTTCTCAGTTTCTCATGTTCCTTCTTCCTGATGTTTCCCTTCGCTTGGCACTGCCACATCCACCTGGCTTTCCTCTGTTCTTTATCCACCACTACAATGTCTGGTTGGTTCGCCATTACCATCCTATCAGTCTCTGGATCACAAGTCCACAGGATCTTTGCCCTCTCATTCTCTACCACCTTCGGAGTGTTTCCGGCTGACCTTGGGGTTTCCAGTCCATATTCTGCACACATGTTCCTGTATATTATTCCAGCCACTTGATTGGCCAGCTCTGTCTTTACCTGCCAGCATCTTACATCCTGCAGTTATGTGCTGGAATGTTTCGGCGCCTCTTTACACAGCCTACACCTTGGGTCTTGTCTGGTGTGGTAGATCTGAGCCTCTATAGCTCTGGTGCTCAGGGCTTGTTCCTGAGCTGCCAGGATGGCGCTTCGAGTGGTGCTGTCCTGTGTGAAGCCCAGCCCTCTCCATTGGTAGGACTTCTTGATATCAGCCACTTCAGTTATGGTCCGGTGGTACATCCCATGCAGGGGTTTGTCCTCCCATGAGGATCTGTCCTCCAGCACTGTATCCTCTGCTCTCCATTGCCTGAGATATTCACTGAGCACACTGTCAGTTGGGGCCTTGAGCTTGATGTACTCATGCATCTTGGATGTTTCATCCTGGATAGTGGCTTCTACACTCACTAGTCCTCGGCCTTCTTCCTTGCGGCTAGCAAACAGTCTCAGGGTGCTGGATTTGGGATAGAACCCTCCATGCATGGTGAGGAACTTCCGTGTTTTAACATCCTTGGTCTGTATCTCTTCCTTTGGCCATCTTATTATTCCTCCAGGGTATCTGATAACTGGCAGTGCGTAGCTGTTTATTGCCCGGGTCTTATTTTTGCCATTGAGCTGGCTTCTCAGGACTTGTCTATCACAGATTTAGACAGATTTGTGAACAATATTTCAGAGAACTGGTTATTTTGTGTATGTGGAAAATGGTTCACATCTTTGAGTTCATACCATAAAAAATGGGAGCAATAACAAAAGTGTTGCGTTTATATTTTTTGTCAGTGTATATAGAAACAAGTTGTACAGATTTTATAAAAGCTACCTCATCTGATGAATGTCTGACATCGCTTAGAACAGTGTTTTTCAACCTTTTTTGAGCCACGGTACACTTAAACCTGGACAAAAATCCCTCGGCACACCAGCATCCAAAAAAGAAAAAGCAGAAATTCATGGTCTGTATTGATCGACAGCCCCCCCCCCACACACACACACACAATATCCCTTTAAGCACTTCTGATTGGTCAGACTGATGACATGTGATTAAGCCTTCAAGAATGATTGGCGGAGACAGTTAAAGGGGCGGGACTTTTCCGCAAACTGCTATAGCTGCAGGTAAATCGTGGTACCGTCATTCTTATCAAAATGTCTTTAATAGAATTAAATAAACACAAAGAAAAAGTAATATTAAGATCTTTTATATTCCTAACTACTCAATGTTTTATCATGGCCTGTTTGGATGAACAAAGAGCTGATTTCCTGGAGATGGAAAATGTTTTTAGATCAGTTAATGATTAATGAGGGCAATTTCCCACGGCACATTTGACGATCTCCCACACTAGTGTCGCGGCACACTGGTTGAAAAACACTGGCTTAGAACACTAGCGTTGATCTTTTATCTTTTTATGAGAAGGTGAAGTTGATACTTTTTTGATTATCTAATTTTTAAAATGGCCCTGAAGCACCAATCCAATTTTTTTCATTCATCGTCCAAACCCATTTTAATCCCTTTCGGGGTCACCGGGCTGCCAGAGCCTATCCTCGGTACTCGTGGGTGAATGGAGGGTACACCCTTGACCCAGTCTGCTGTGGGGCAAAAATCATACACACCCTTACACACTTGCATTCACACCAAGGGACAACTTGGAGAAAACAATTAAGCAATGCAGCATGCTTTCGGATGGTGGGAACATGTAAACTCCACACAGAAAGGTTTTAGGTCCCCCAGCCAGGACTTGAACTTGGACCTTCGTGCTGTAAGGCAAAAGCATCAAACACTGCGCCAACTTTTTTTTTCCATCAAAAATTCTACATTTTAACAAGGTGGAAGATTCAGCTTACGATTTTTTCGGTAAATATTTGAATATTGAATTATAAAGAGTCTTATCTAATGACTATATGAGAACTGGACCAAGTGAGTGTGACGTCACCCACAGAAAATTACTTGCATCCGGCTCAAACAAATGAAGTCCATTCAGTTGCCTTATTTTTTGTCATATGTGAGGCCCCATATTAGAACCAGAAATTGTTATTAAGCAGTGATTTGTTCAAGTTGGTCTGAGTCATCATTTCTATGCCAACCATTCCAGCCAAACATGTTTAAAAACTGAAAGGAGAATAAGAATGGTTACTCTGACAAATAGAATAACAGCTGCTTTGAGTAACAGCTGTTTTGTTTCTCTGTAGAAGTCAGCGGGATATGGCTTCTTGGAACCAGCGGTTCCTTCCTGTTTGGAATTAGAGGTTAAATGGTCCCTCAGTCCAGTTCTCACATACAGTCAGTGGTTGTGTTTGATCCAACACTTGGCTGTTTTGAGTCTCTGGTGGGTTATTTAAACAACTAGAAGACAGCAAAGGACAGGCAGCAGGTGTGCTCCTCAGTGAACTGGTTGTCAGAGTTGAAATCAGATTTTGTGTTGTCTTGTTCTCATTGCAGGGCTGCCTAACTAGTTTTGGATTTATATAGATTTGTTACTTTTCAGGTCAGTAGATGGTCTGGGCTCACACTGCCCCTCTGAACTTCTACACTACCCCTCTCCTGCTCCCTCAGGTCAGGTGATAAGCAGCACCTGGATTTGTCGATGATGCAGCAGTGGCTTATTGGAGATGGACGGTTTGGACCAAATTGACCAAATGTACCAATTAAACTATTTTTTAATATAGATTAAAAACATTTCCCTTACAACTGGTTGTATTTGACTATAACCATTTAATCTTAAGAAAAGCATATTTGTTTAATAATTGCTGTGTGCGTTTTAAAAATAACGTTGGCTTTACAGTGGATGTTAACGTTTTTTAACTGGACTTAACATGTTTTGTGCTTTATGTGTATTTTTTGTGTGTGATTTTTGACTGAATGCAGAGTAATATGGCAACAAGCCTCCTAGTGGTTACCTTGTGAACTGCAGTGGCAGTGACTTCCCTTCAGTTTTTAAACCTTTGAAAGTCAGCCAAGCAGGGCGGGTTGAAACCCACTCCTCTCTGTCTTCTGGTAAACATTACACCACTCTGTCACTCTTTGGTGTTAGAGCAGAACATCAATGCTGTTTTACTGTAAGTTATGATACATAGACTGTAGATAAAGGCAAATCAATCGTTCGGTAAATATGTGACAGACTCGTTGAACTTTGAAAGAAAACCAAAGAAGATGAAGCAGGTAGACAAGACGGTAAATTACAGGCAAAGGATGGATGCCTAACTAAAAAAAAAAAAAGAAAAGCAACAAGGAGTTTCAGGTCATAAAGATGTGGCAGAAAAGATTAAAATCACTGTTCAAGACAGATATTGCAGCCATCTTTTATAAATACAGAATCAAAATCAGATGTTAAATAGAGCAATCTATAAGTCGTGGTGGTGTCATCAGTACATTTTTCATGAATTATACCTTTAAGTTAAAACTGCTTTGGACCTATGAAGATATCCTAAGGCAGGAGGGACCTCGGGGGCCCGGCTCTGGGCCCCAGTCAGCTCAAGAGCCAGAGCAAACTTTGTTTATAGAAGCAAAGACGTTCAGGAGGAACGTATCTGCTGGGCTGATCCCAGGAGTCCGACCTAATTAGAAACAACTGGATGAAGCTCACTTCAATGGCTGTGCAGATCTCTCTTTTTATGTTGCTTGGCTCCTTCTGAGCGTTCATCAGCTGCACCTTGAGGCTCATCTCCATCTCATAAGATTCCTCTGGCTGCGTGGCGTTTGTGGATTTCATGGAAGGTAAAAAGGAAACCTGAGGCTGCCACCTTATTCCAGCACTCTCTGTCTCTCACTCACAGACAAACACACACACACACACTCTCTCTTACAGGTCTGGTCTTAAAACAAAAGACTGCAATCACACGTCAGGTCAAATCTGTTTCCAATTGGAGCTGGACTTTCATGTGTTCAGGCTTCACCCTACTGCCTTTGAGAGGCATTACATCATGAGCCTTGGTTTCACTGTGGGTGCCTTTTAGCGTTTTAATCTCCCCCCTGTGTTTGGAGTCTAGTCAGTTATCATTTAGCAATGAGATCACTGGAGAATCGAGCTCAAGCGCCACTGACGAGCTGTTTGAACCCAGGTTTGACCTGGAGCGCTGCATAAATCCCGCAACAACACAACATCTATACGGTGATTACATGTCTGGCAATACGATGTTTTGGCACACAAAAACCGAGACGTGGTTCTGTGCCGAGCTTTCAAGTCAACCTTATCCTGTCATCAAACCGGTCGAACACAGAGTTCCTCATTCAGCTGGCATCAAAACCTTCTAACAAGCTCTGCCGAAGCAGGCAAACATTTTTGAACCACGTTATGGAATTTTTCACATTGATATCACTCAGGGTAGAGACTAAATAATCACAGATCTTTCTTTCCACAACCTGCGGATGATGTTACTGCACAAAAACGAGCTTTATTTTATTGCTGGAAAGCTTCATTAATCGAGCGCTATCCTAAATAAAAGGATGTTGGTTGAAAATGTGAGAAAGCAGCCCGGTGAGATTCAGATAGAGAAGAGCTCGGTGTAAAGACCGCTAAAGATACATAAACAGTGTGTAACATTAAGCACCTGCGCAGCTCCATGAACTAACACTGGGGTTATCTGACACATCAAAGAAAACAAATGGAGCCTCAGTTTAAAATAAACTCCTCATTATTGACTACTGAACTAGTCTGACACCTTTGTAACTGTAATCCCTGGAATTTTCATCACTTATTCCTGCAAAATGAAATAAAGAAACAACCATGACTGATGTTCAGATTTGACCGTGTGAACTATGGGAAGCAGTCAACCTCTTTAGAGGCGTTTCTGGTTTTAGTTGTGTTAAGTTGTCAAATTCTTACCACATTTTCAGCAATTTGAATTATTTACTAATTAAAATGTCTAGCCCCGTCAGGAGATTTCTGCGTTGGTTCTAGCTTTGGCTTTGCTCAAATGGCTAAGACTGTTTAACCCTTGTGCTATTCTAGGCACTTTAACATTGGGAGTTGGGTCATCTAGACCCACTAGACAGTGCTCTGAACCCTTTTTCTTCAATGTTTGTGATCTTCACTGGTGTCCATGGATTACATGAAATCTTTCCACCTTTATCCACCTTTGTCATGGTAGGGAGAACACGTCAAAGTAAGGGTGGGGTCATCTGAGATAGCACAAGGATTAAGCCTTAGTCACATGTACCCATAAGGGTCCTTTAGGTTTTTGAGTTGTCTGGACCCATGGAGGATTGTATCTTCACACTTTAAACTGGAGATGTCACAAGTGGCACCTAAATGACACAGGTTTGTTGACCTACCATACTTCCTCAACCGTCTCCGTAAATTTGTGAATCAGCTGATTCTGACGCAGAGCAAAGCGGTTTACATGAAGCTGTACAAGACACACAATGTCTTTCTGTGCTTCAGAATCTGCTGGAATTACATTAATAGTGTAAATGTTTGAAAAGTTAAGGTAGTCGAAAGAATGTCAATACTGGAGCTAAAGCTCCAGTGTTAAAGGCTTAAGAGGAATGCAGGTGTGTCTTGCAGTTCTCTTGAGATTGGTCCAGCCACCTCAAGGCATGTTATTAAAATGGAACGTACCATTGTATAAAGTTTATTGTGAAGTATTTATAAGGATAATGTAAGTAATGTGCACACACTTGTGACATTTGCGTGTTGGTGTCTTATTGTCCTTATGCTACACTCTTGCTAGTAAGGTGGAGTGTAAGTATGGACTTATTATGGCTTATCACATGCACTCATACTGTAGCCACCTCAATGGACATCATGAGAATGTACTATTGTCATGCGTGTGGTAAGTGTATCTTGAAGTATTAAGGCTAACAGGTGAAGCTGTCGCAGGGTGCTCTTTACGCAGCACTCCAGTTGTTACTAAGGTGCAAGCACTGGCTCCTTACCGACACACATCTGCGTCTCACATACTTTACTCTTACTAACATGTTGTTTAAGTGTTTGCCACGACCTGTCGCTTGCAGCATGCCCCTAGAAATAACTGTGCATGAACATTTTCACCTTACGGGCACACCTAATGGTCTCAGATATTAAAATTTCCAGCATGCCATCTGCACCGGTATAGATTTGCCCACTTGCAGGGGCAGTTGCGACAAAGGCTTTGTGCGGTGCTCTCTCATCTTTGTCGAGAATCAATTAGATCCGTCTAATTCTTGAGGATGGAACGTCTCTGCAGAAGTTAACCACGGCCTTTTCCTTGAACCCGAGAACAGTGTTTGAACACATTTTTGTCTTCAACTTTTTCAGGTGAATTTGCATTAAGTAAACTGAGCTGTAGAAATTATTTCAGCTTTCCAAATGTCTTTCAGTCACTGACTACCTTCAGAATGTTCAGGGATCAACTCCAGCTGTTAGATTCACACATGCATTTTTGCAGGAAAGGCCTTTCCGGTTGGCACATACTCATCACACAAACATGCTGGTACGTTTATGGGCTTTGCATCTTGAATAATAAACAAGCTGGTCTGAGTCATGCATGTGACACCCACAACGAAAGTCCAGCTGGTTTCTAAGTTCTTTGGAGCCTCAGAGCAGAGATCTGTTGTGGGTTTGGACTTGGTGCTAAATCTGCTTTGAGGTTTATTGTTTTCCCATTCAAACCATACCCTGCAGTATCACAAGAGAACCTAAAACTGGACCAGGAGCAGCTTCCTTAATGAATCAAAGGACCAGAGTTGTATTGTCTAGTCAGTGGGAGACCTTCTGCCAAACACCTTCCGAATAGAGAAACCTACTGTACCTGTGGAAACAAACTCAGGTGTGCAAACCTGCTGCTATGGAAACACCCATTTTGCCAGAGCTCACTGAATTAATCCTGTTTTACAGGAGACGTCACCTATAGACACCTATAGAACCTCTATGATCTTCCCTTAACTCCTCAACGTGTATCAGCTGATTCTGACCTGGAGGAGTGTGATTTTTTTTCTATTATGCTTTTATAATCATGTAAAGCTGCTTTTCTCTGGGCCAGAGAGAGAGAATTAGCTGATTAATGTGAACTCCGTAAACATTTACTTTAAAGAGTAAATATTACTGAAAAGCGTGGGACTGGGGATCACCAATAATGTCCAGAATCAATTTGATCCAATTCACCAGAGCTTGGATGGATTCGATTCATGATTCTTTCAATCCATTCGATTTGATTCAATTTCGAAAGTGCAATTTACTTATTTAAAAGTTGACCACGGCTCCACGGTTGCGCAGTGGTAAGCGCTATTGCCTCACAGCAAGAAGGCCCTCGGTTCAAGTCCTGGCTGGGGGACCTGAAACAGAACATCAATGGGACCTTTCTGTGTGGAGTTTGCATGTTTTCCCTGTGCATGTGTGGGTTCTCTCCGGGGTCTCCAGCTTCCTCCCACTGTCCAAAAACATGCTTCATAGGTCATAAGACTATGACCTATGAGAGTCACACCTATGACTCTCATAGGTGTGAGAGTTAATGGGTGTGTTATTGTGGCCCTGCGACAGACTGGTGAACTGTCCAGGGTGTCCCCTGCCTTTGCCCACAACTGGCCTGGACAGGCTCCAGCAGCCCTGTGACCCCGAAAGGGATAAAACGGTAGAAGATGAATGAATGAACATGGTTATCACATTTAGACAAATTTGTATAGTAATACAGTAATAATCTTTATATGCTTGGAAGTGTTTTGAGCTTTCCTGTGAATGGATACTTTCATTTCTAAACTTCAAACTGCAAGTTAATTTAAATTTTTTTAAAAAAAAAGGTATTTTTCAGAAGTTCAGAAGAGTCTCCTGTTTGGAGAAGAAGAGAATGGAAAACAAAACAAGACTCCTTCTTCATTCTTTCCTCTCTCCTTCGCTAACATGTACCCCCCTGGAGAGAACAAGCCGCAGGCATCCAACAGAAACGCCAAACAGAAATAGAGTTGCTATTTCAGTCAGAGCTGGGTGTTATTTTTAGTCAAGTGACATTAGGTTACAACATTAAAAAATCAGCCGATACACCCCAGTTCTGTCAGACATCAAGTCTGCGGCTCTGTGAGTCACTGCAAAGTATTTGGTGATGTTACCCCAAGTGGCAAACAGCCCCAAATCCAATCCAAGGGAGTGACCACATCAAACAAAAATGTACTTCTGCTTATAAAAAATGAAAACTGAAGAACCTACATTTTTTAAAGGTTTTTGGATGAAGTCAAGATTGCTCTGTTTTTTTGTTTTGTTTTTTTTTAAGTAGGGGAAAAGGGGGTTATACACCCCAACATAACATTAGGGGTGCAACAAAAACGGTGAGCAATATCGGAGCTATCCAGGCAAGTCAGAAGCCAACTCTGACAAGGAAAACAAAGACGTTCATGGATCTATTTGTCTACAAGTGGATGCATCAGAATGGAGCAGGGAGCTTGTGGCATATTTTTTATGTAACAAACCAGCTGCATGTTTTCACCTGCTCCTGACTTACAACAATTTAAATAAAGAAACACTCAGGAATGCAATTCTGAGCTTAATTTTCTGTAAATATGTCCTGAGAAGAACCAAAAACTATTTTTATTAATGTGGGTTTTTAATGCCTACCAAATCTTTAAGAAAGTGATATTTTTGTAACCCTGGTTTCTAAATAATTGCATTAGTATCACACTGATGCATCATAAATCTCGTTTGGTGTTTTGAGTGTGTGGCCCCCGTTATTAGTATTTATTAATAGATACAATTACAAGAAATATTTTTTTTCCACCTTCAGACTGATCTGAATTTGTCTGGTTCCTGTGAAGAACATGTAAAATATGTTCTTTTCAGCATCTGCACACCGTATTTGATGATCAGTGAGCTCAGTCTGAACTCAGTGTTCCTGATATTTCTGTTCAAAATTCCAACAGTGCTGTATTTTAAGCCCTTGTTCTGGTCTGCCAGGAAGGCTGGGAGGAAAAAAAAATCACAAGGAAAAACAAATTGTGACAAATTATCAAGTGATTTGATTCTTTTAAAGTGGACAACCAGCTGTGATATAACGGAAAAGGAGCCATCCTTCATACTTCATCCACTACTGACTTTACTGCTCATCATTTAGGACATAACATCTGTAATTTATCATTCTATTTAAAACACTGCTTCTAGTTATTCATCACCCACAGCGTCCAGCTGGCCTTTCTGCTTTCTGCTCACTGGTCTTAGTCTCTTTCAACTATAAAAAAGGCAGTTATCACAAAGGATTAGTATAGTAGCCAAAAAAAAAAACAATCCTACTTATGTTTATAAGTATGATAAATTGTGTTTAGTATAAACCAGAGCATTATTTGTAAAGTTGTAATTAAAAAGGTTAAACATTTTCTGCATTTTTACGGTAACTTTCATAGCCCCTCTCACCCATAGCTGCTCAATCTGCATAAACACATTTGTGAAATAATTTACTTTACAACATCGGGTCGTTGTGTTTTGTCGGCTAAACTCATTGCCTCGAGCATTTTCACTTTAGTTTGTCTTATTTCTTCATTGTCTACAAGTTTATACATTTTTTCAAACACATTGACATCTCCTGCTTCTACACCTGGCTGTGGATCCTGTCTCCGGCTTGACTCGCGCCCCCGGCCGTCCCCCTAACTCCCTCTGGATGAAGCTCGTCTGCTGGACTTTAAATATGTGTTTTAGAGTTAGTTAAGTTAATTCTTCTCTATGAGTTCTGGTAAATTGCCTGTCCGTCCTGGGGGAGGATCCCTCCTTCATGTGGACACCCCTGAGGTTTCTTCGTTTTATCCGGAATCCGTTTTTTTAGGAGTTTTTCCTTACCGCGAAGGAGGGTCTAAGGGCAGGGATGCCAGTTTAGCTTAGTCAGTTTAGTTAGTTCAATTAAGTAATCTCCCACTGAATTCTAAACTATCATGATCCTTTTGATTTCATGTTTTACTTTTTCAATTACCGATGCAAAGACCATCGAGATGACTGTTGTTGTAAATTTGGGCGATACAAATGAAATGGAATTGAATGGAATTGAATTGAATTGAATTGAATTGAATTGAATTGAATTGACACACATAACCCTCCACTGGAAAATGTGTATGAACAACAGAGGTCCCACAAAAGCAGCTTCTCATACCAAATGGCACAGTGAGGCAACACAGGGAAGGCACTGACGGGGAAGACAACATAACACTCAGTCTACCAGAGTCCCACAACAACTAGAATGACCATGGCAGTCATTTTGACCGCTCTGACATTATTTGTGGTTTGAATTCTATTCAAAAGATTTAGCTACATTCACACCGCCCTCGGTAATGTGTGTTCAAGCCACCACTTCCAATAAAAAGTCTATGCAAACACGTGTATATGTGCATTTCGGGCTTCCCCATTTAACCCCTTGTGCTATCCTATGGGGTCCAGATGACCCCACCCTTACATTGACATGATACAGGTGGATAAAGGTAGAGAGGATTTCATGTAATCCATGGACACCAGTGAAGATCACAAATCATTGAAAGTAAAAGGTTCCGCGCACTGTCTTGTGGGTCCAGATGACCCCACTCCTAACGTTAAAGTGCCTAGGTTAGCACAAGGGTTAAACCTCTCGGATTCATGCGTCACTACGCACATTTTTAATACTGTTTTCTGGCTCCACATATATAAAATGTGCATCTATTGAAATGGCGTTGAAAGTTAAACCAGTTGAACTTTTACCAATCAGGGACTCGGATTTGGTAGTGATGTCTGGATGGCTTCCCTTTTCAATTTTGAAGTAGAAATACATAGAAACCCTTTTTTATTTTAATGATAAAACAATGTTAGAATAAACTAGAAGGAGCTGCATTTCCAGAGGAAAATGCAGGGCTGAATGCTATATTGCTGAATGAAAGTGAAACTTAAAGGGTAATTGGTATATAAATAAATAAATAAATGATCAAAGTTGACCATAAATAAAGTAAAAACAGCACAATAACTCAAACCAGCGAGCTCCTGCACCAAGGATTCCCCATGTATTTTAATGGAGGCAAAAATCCAGGAATATCTTGAAAAATTCAAGGGTTTGAAGGTCCAAAAGTCATAGCTGTAAAGAGCTGAACATTTTAAGAGTTGAACGGTTAAAATGGCTAAGAAACTGTACGAGTTAAGCGGCAAAAATGGCGGACGATACTATAATAAAAAAAGAAAAAGAAACAAAAAAAACATTGGGTTGAATGCTTTATAGCATTCAAACAAATATACACCCATTTAGGAAAAGTCATGGTCCTACTGGTCCATAGGTTTCCTTCTTTTAACAAAGTTTTGATGTAGCTAATTTTCAAAGCAGTATAATTGAGTGCCCTTTATAGTATTAGTGTTAAAACAGTGAAGTCACATTTAAAATGACCTTTGAAATTGCCCTTTTACTGTAAGTCACATTAAAAGAAAAAAGCATAGATTAAACTCATATCTAGGATGATTTGGTAAAACAAAGGATGCAGAAGTGATGGGATTAATAAATCTTTGAAAATGTTGACTCCAAACTAAAGTGTTCAGCACCTCTTGTAGGAGTTTACTTTTCTTTTCATCTGTTGCATGATGTGGATTGTTTAAACAGTTTTTACGGAGCTCTGCTCTGCATTCTCGATCCTGCAGCACAGTCTGTGCCAAATTCACTAAAACCAGACACGTTTACACCTGTGAGCATGTTGTGTTGGAGAAGCCCCAACCTGAAACACAGACTGGAAGGGAAAGAAAAAGAAGAAAGCCAAAAAAAAAAAGGAAAGCTGAAGCATCTGGTAAAGAACAAGTCAAATGAACAAAGTTAACGCATCTTGAATTTACTAGTAACCACTGTTCCAAAAGTTAGTGAGTCTCATTTTCTTGAATGTTTTTTCTTTATATTTTCAAACTCTGCATTCATTTTTATAATCCACCTTTTACATTTAATGTTTGACCTTAAAACAGCATAATTGGGGGTGGGGTCTATTCATCAACAGGCATAAGGTGTGCTTCAATATTTGCCCAGTTTGTCTGTGTTTTGGTCATTGACATGTTGACGAACAGAAAACGGAAAAATAGCCTTTTGGCTCTACACTAGTGAAACCATTGTACCCTTTTTTTTTTCAGAAGAATTGCTTGAAAGTAGAAATTATCAGCAGATTCTGTCATTTTTACCACGATAATGTCAACATTTTAAATGAGCGCTTAATAGCTTTGTTGCTCTTTTAGAGGTCATTTTATTGATTCTGTAAAGCTTTTAGTCTTCTTAATGTCTGTGTAAACAACTTATTTTTACATTTTTTTTGTTCTGCACTTGAATTAATATTTTCATATGTTGCCCACTGAGTAGACACGTTTGTAAATCCTAAATCTGAAACACTTCAACTGTTGATTGGCCCAATGCATCTAACCCTATACTAACGCAAGAAAGTTAATGCCAGAGTGAAAAGGAGAGAGCAAATGTTTTATTACCATGTTATGGATGCAGACGTGTTAGTGTCCTGAATATTTTTAAACATTTTACTGCCATTGCTTTAGATCCCAGTTATCATAAAAACCTTCACCGGGACCATGTTTAATCGAGCTAATTTTGGATTTATCAGAAACTACATGTCTACCCAAATGGCATGTATATGCATTCCATGCTTTTTCCCCCCACATGACTTTGAGTCTGACAAGTTGTTCTCAGGCCAATCATACCACTTTGAAACCGTAATAGTCCCCATATAAACAGACACTTCAAATTTTAGCCAAAAAACAAATCAGTTTCTCCACTGAACCATTTCTTCAAAATATAAACTTTTGACCTAAGATCAAGTTCTCAAAAGCTTGCGTGACCCGATAAATTCAGCTATGGGTGGGCAACTTCACCTCTCAGGGATTCTGTCAGTCTGAAATCAAACAAATCTCAAGAAAAGTTTCCAGTCAGGACTGTGTATTTCTCAGGGTAAAAGTACTTTTAGTCTCGCTTCCACTATCACAGCAACACTCACATTGACCAACAAAAACACCTTCTTTGGTTATTCTTTACAGACGTTGGTAAAGTCATGTTCAGAGCTGTCAGCACATACAGGATCCCTTACTGCTACCGCTGCTATCGTCATGTGAGAGACAACAGAATTGAATTATTTCTTTTCCAAACTGTTTTAGAACATTTAACCTTCTCTGGGTTTTTTTTTTGGGTGACTTACTTTGCCTTATGTTTTAACTGTCATAGTTTACACCTTTAACCAAGTTGTTTGAGGTATTTCTAAAATATTTTGTCATTTTAGTGTCCACTGTCTTTGCAAAAATACATCAGCACAACACAAATATAATACATGTTACACTTACTAATCAATATTTAGTTGTTTTTTTAAAAAGCACTGAATTGTAATGAAGCAGTTTTTGCGCCCCTGGTGGTTTGGAGGTCCATGATCCATTCTGCCTGCTCAAGCCTCTGATAGATCAGATTTGGAACATTTACATTTCTTCTCCACTAGGTGGTCTGCAATAATTGTTGTTTGTTTACCTGCATATTATATCATAATTGTATTTTTATCTTCTCCGTCGTCGTCCAATCAGGCTTGACAAGTTTAGAGTTGGAACACTTTTTAGATTGGACTGCTTAGATTTTTGTGTGTTGTTTGTGCGTTTATACTACAACAAATGAAATACCAAGAATAAACAAAAAGAAAACTAAAGATTTTAGGACTAACTGCAAAAAATTCTAACTAAATTGTACACACATGCCTCAATATAACATTTTTAAATCTTTTATTTTATATACCGGTACATATTTATTAATTAGTATGTATTTACACTCTAAATAGGCCTATGATAAGTTGCTTATGCATTATTGTCAATGTATTGTTTTATTTCAATATTTAATTGGTTTTCTAGAATTATTTGCCGTTTTTATACAAATAATTATTTATTTTTTGATTAGTTAATTCCTGTTTATTTGAACTTCGTTTGGCCTTTTTGTGTCTTTGCTTGTACTGGTGAATGAAGGAGGAATACTGTGTTACAAATCTTGCATGAAAAGAAGAATATCAGCTGTTGAATTAATTGAAACGTCTGCGTCAATAAGGCTTCCCCAACTATCGCAGCTCCATGTCACGGTCAGAGAAAGAAATCTAGTCAGAAGGAAGGACAGAAGTCACCAAAGACAAAACCAGAAGTAGAGCTGAAATGAAAACCAATAAGTCCAGTGGGAGCCTGGTTGTCACTCATTGACAGTGATGGTTGTGGGAGGAAGGAACTGGCTGTCAGATGTGGCTCATGCAAAGCAGCGTGGCTGCAGGCTGGGAGCTTTCATGCTCTCCAGCTGCTGGATGTGGAGGCAGGCGGCCGTGAGGACTCACTTCTCTCTTGGGGTAATTACTCCACCTGAAACTAGACTGAAAATGTTTGAATAATCATGTATGTGAATTGAGTTAGTGACAGTAGTGAAGTCAGCTGCAACAAGTGAGTGCAGTTACTGTTTTTGAGAAGCAGCTGGCTGGGCTGCGTGTGCTGGTGAGTGGAGCTGGGAAGTGACTGCCGAGGTCTGGAGCTGCAACACTCTGGCGTTTCCACGCCGTGGTTTTCAGAACCGCTTGTTGTGTTTGGCAGACATGACACATCCTGAGGTCAGCCAGTGTTGGTCATCTTTTTTCCTCTTAGTTAACTCAAATTGCGCTAGTGCTCTGATGACGTAACACGGCGATAATGCGGATTTACACAAAAAACGGAGTTAGTGTTGGTTTCAGCCGCGTTCAAACCCCCTTATCTGTGTTTATTTACCTACACTGAATCAATTAATCTGGGATCCGGCCCGCAGCCATGTACTGGATAAGCTCTCGTCTCAAAACATTTAGATTTAATTATCATGGGGATATGATATCCAAACAATCTGGTTTCCTCCATCAATAACATGTTTGCAGTCATGGCGCTCAACACTTTTTACACATGGATTCTAAGCTGTTAGCATTTGCTAACATGGTAAAATCCAATTTAAGGGAAGTTGAAATGGTGGAGATCTGTGTGAGGTCAGAAAAACAAGTTTCATCTGTGTGATCGTTTCTAAATAATGTAAGTCCAGCTGAGCCTCCGAAGGAAACCAGCCGAAGCTTTGGAGCGGCGGATAAGAGCAGAGCAGCACACTGAGGAAACAAAAGGCCACAGCAGCGCAGCGCCGCACAGATAAACTTCACAGAACCTGATGAGCTATTTATACTTTTGAAGCAGGCAGCCGTTATTCAGACCAAACTTTATGGTCTTTTTCTCATCTTCTGAACTCTACAACATGATTCCTCTGTTTTACTGGCTGAGTTTAAAGTTAAATATCTGTAGTCTGAACAAGTTTTTCCTTTTAAAAATTCTTATTTTGAAAAGAAAATAACTGGTTTGTTTTTCAGACAACAGGGATGTTTATCACAATATTTTAAAGCTAGTTTCTGCGTTTCTTTGCCATTGAAACTTCATCTGTGCATCTAAGTTTGAGGAAAAAAAACATGTGTACAGTAGAATGTATACCTGTTTCTTTACAGTGCAGAAGAAAAGACAAATTAAAAGCCTGTAGACTAAAATTAAAACAACCTGCTGTTGTAAGAATTAAGCCATCATTTAAATATTTCATCTTTTGTGTGTTCCACACAACAAACTTGTGTGATGATGCTTTATAATGTGTATGATACTACCATAAAGGACTCTTTATTAGCCCTATTATCACCAACCTGTGTGGCTTTGCAAATCTCCATGGTGAAGCAGCCAAGAAAAACACTAAGATGAGATTCTAATCTCATAGCACTTGTTTGTAGATGACACTTAGCATGTGCTTTGGTGTTCTCCTCTCAGTTTTCCCTTTTTTCTGAGAAAGAATTTGCTTTTCTGTCTTTAAAGAAGCAAACACAGAAGCCCAAAAACAGAGGAGGCAGGTACCAGAGGGTTCTGTAGTCTTCAGCGTGCAGATCTCATGTTTCACAGACTCTTGTAATTTGTGTCCTTAAGGCTAATTTGATCCTTTTAACCTGATAACTGACATTTTTTGGGGGTTAATTTGACTCTTTTTTTTTCTTGAATATTTGAAGTATTTTGAGCTGCTGAACTGACAGCGGTGCCAGAAAGGCCCGTAGAGCGTCAGTTATCTCCCTGATAAGCTTCTGTGGTTGTTCTCAAAGCAAACACTTCTACTTAACACTCAAATGTGGTGATGTTTCCTCTTTCTCCTTAGGGAACTGTGGGAATCACAGATAAGCCTAACCTGTTCTGCTGCCATGCAAAGTGATGGTAAATGTACTGACAAGAAAGGCATAAAGCCACCCTGAATGAATTCGATACTCCATTGACTGACCTGAATACGTAAACAGAGAAAAACGCACAGTCTAAAATTGTTCATTTTAACCTAAAACAAAAATAATTTATCTATCAAAAAAAGAATAAACACAAAGTCATACAATTAGCCATCTTTAAAGAGACCATCCTCTATTATGAGGTTCCATTTGTGCCAAAAATCTGTTTTTGTGTCCACTGTCTATGTCTTTTGGTCGTCTCACGTCTCTCATTACTTAAAAAATTTAAGGCAACCGGTTTGCTCAAATTTTTTAAGTAAATTCAACTTATCCGGGCTAACAGTGTACAAACTAAAATAAATTATATTAATAATCCTTATTAATCTTTTATCTTCCCCTGTAATCCTGGTGTCCACTCACGGATGGCGCTCTATAAATAAATTGGTCTTTGTTTAGGCTCAGTTATTCTGCATTCACTTAGTGTTGGAAGATTTGTTGTTTTTCTGACGTTCGTGCCTATTTTCCAAGTCGAACAGTCATTTTTCCGATCATTCCAACACCACATAACACACCAAATTTTTATTTTTTAATATAAATATTCAATTTAAAATTACTTTTATAAATTAATAAATATTACTTTTCAATTAAAACTACATTGTATTTTTGTCCAGATTCAATGTAATTTCTTTCTCTTATGAAGTGGATTACAAAAACACTTCATGAATCTACCTAGTTTTGGTTTTTGTCACATTTTACGACCCTTGTTTTGCCCACCAGTCCATGTGTCAGCCACATTAGAGATTATACAGCCAACCGAACATCTTGACAGAGCGCCATGTACCTCTAAAAATCACTTTGATATCAGGAAACACAGCCAGGATGAATCCAAATGATAGGCATTGTAGTTTTTTTTAAATAAAGGCTTTTAATTGTGCCTTATAGTTCGGAAAATATGGTAATTAAAAATGAAACTGTTCACAAATTGTTCACATCTATAAAATTCTGTTAATCTTCTGCAAATACCCAACTAAAAACATCATGCAGGAACCCCCTCCAAAGAATTTGTATTCCATTTGTATTTATTTGTAGTCCAAGTTTTATTGATTTCACGATTAATGTGATTCAATTTTATTTTGCTGAAGTTGTGGTTTAGTGTAAAGAGAAGAAGTAAATTGGAAAAAATGGAAACGTTGAACAGCTGACATTAATTTTAGCTTCCCACCACATCTGCTTTTACAGTATGTAAAACAATTTTATTTAAAACAATGTTCTAATGTGTGTTCATCTTTGCAGGATTGTATTTTCATTGGGATTGTGGGTGCTGCTATCACACTGGTTTTATGTCTTTTAGGTAAATATTAGGCTGTAAGAACATGCCAGAGATGTACTTATATCTGCCCTCCGTGCATACTGTAAATTCAAAGTGAAGAGAACTGCATTGTCTCATGTAAAGCAGGGCTCTTTGCCTGATGCATGAACAGCAGCTCTGTGCTGCATGAAGGATCTGGTCTTGACTCAGCACGCTATCAAGCAGTTGTTGCTTTACATGTTGGAGACAGAGTTCCACTGTTCCAGTCAGTGAGAAACCACAAGCAAATAATTCTCATGATCAGCAGCAAGAGAGGGAACGAGCTGAAGAAAGCAGAAAATCGATTTTAAAGTCCAGTCAAATCTGAGCTCAACTTCTGTGTTCAAGCAGGCATGTCCTTACATCGCCTTTCTACATCCTAAATTACTAGAAAAATAATCATATTTTAGGCAAACAGGATGGAAAAGGAAATAAACTGAACCTGTGTCTTCTCGGTATAACATAAATGTTTGAACGGATCATTTTTAGACCTTTACGAGCAGATTTTAAATGTCAGTTCTGCTCTAGGTGCCCGAAACAGTTAAAGATCCACTCCAATGAAAATGGTGTTTTTGGAGTTTCTAACATGTTCTTGTGGCATTTTTCTGACGATGGAGGACATACAGAAAGAAAATTAAGATTGAAAATGTGTTTCTAAGTATTTCTTTGTTCAAATTGTGGTGAACCATGAACAAATGAAAAAGCCTGTAGCAGTGGTAACAAACTACCAACAAATGGTAGTTTGTAGGCCACAAGCTCCCGGCTACGCTCTGCTCACATCCACATGCAGACAAATACAGCCACGTACGTCTTGGTTGAGCGACTGGATACCTTCAATATCGCTCACCATTTTTGTTGCACCGCTAACGTTAGCTTGGGGTTGTGAGGGGCTTTAAGCTAAATTCAATTCAATTTTATTTATATAGCCCAAAATCACAACAATAGTCATCTCAATGGGCTTGGTAGTACACAGAATTTAGTAGGAACATTCTAAACTGAACTAACTAAACAGACTAAACTAAACTGGGCCTCCCTTTCCTCAAACCCTCCTTCGAGGTAGCGGGAGACAGTGTAAACTAAGAGTTGATGGGATATCGGCACAGGCTTACTTCCAAGCCAACCACAGAGGTATATTTCTTTTTTATATTACTCCTACCACTCTGCAGAAACTATATCTAAGAAAACAACAGTTTTTTTTGATGTGCCTAAAAATCAATCAATTTTGAAAGTTGAACTTGATTTGAAAAGTTGGTCTTGGAGACATTTTCCTTCATGTTCTTAACCTTTAACGACCTGAGCTGTTGTCTGATGCCTTTTTTTATTCTGTAGTCCCAGGGCTACAATTTAATTAACTACCAATGTAATATAACCCACAATGTGATGTCCACACACCTGAACGTCAAAGCTTAAGTATGTTACATTTTCTAGAGGTGATGGATCTAAAATGCCTATTCTTGCAAAGCTGCAGCTTGTCATGTTGCATGGTGCTGCCCACGCTGTGTGCGCCCCCCTCCATCGGAGATGCTGATGTTTAAACTAAACTCTGAAAACATGCTGGAAGTTTTCCTGACTCCTTAGCTCATAGGACAACAAGAACATTCCACTTGGACTTACAATATCTAACGACGCAACATTTTGAGAAAAGAGTTTTGAATGTATGATACCAGAATGTGTTTTCCTCCATTCTTCCTGGAAGAATTCTGGACCCATTTCCTAATGCCATCAACACAACACTGGACTGTTTTCTGAGGGCAATCTAAAGCCCACAGGCATCTACTAAAGATCCTTAGCCTTTCCCCTGACAGGTAGATATTTGTTCAGTTTCTCTGAACCTTTTTGATGTTATGCTCTGCAGATGATGAGATTAGCAAAGCTTTTGCAGTTTGACTTTGAGGAACATTATCTTTAAAATATTCAGCAATCATTTACGCACTCTTTCACAGCTTACAGAACTTCTTAGAGAAAATCTTTACCTCTAAGACACCCTGGCTATGTCCGAATCCCCTTCCTACTTCATAACTTCTGAAAAACGATACAGTTTGGAACCATCTAGTGCCTGGATTTAAGTGACGTCACCGTATTCCCAAAGTATATATAAATATTAACATTTAACAAAGACTAATTATGAATCCACTGTGTTCTGAGGATGAAAACTTGGATTGTTTATAGAAGAAAACCTATTAAAATAAAATAAAAAATTTACATTAAAAATTGTTCAAACACAAGGCATGATGGACTATATTTGCCAATCTATTGAGTATCAATGAACACCGTTTTGTTTGCAGAGACTTCTGAGAAATTTCTAGGCCACTCAATTTTGGAATTTTAAATTGGGTCAGCACTAGAAAATGGCGCTTTTTGGAGAAAAAATCATTTGAGTGTGCCTTAAGGTACAGAAAGTACGAAATGTTAAAATGATGGGACAATTTGAACTCACCATCAATGCAGAAACTTTCAGATCCAAAGATAATGAACCAAGGTACTGAATAGAGGCCTAGCCACGAGAGCTAGTTCCAGAGAGAGCTAGTTGCAGAGGTGGGCACTGAGGGCCACATTCCTGCATGTTTTCCACCAACATGCTCTGGCATGTTCTGATTGGCTGGATATACCTGAACCAGGTAATCAGCCGTGATTGGGGCAAAAATATTTGGAAATCATGCAGACACATGGGCTCTTGAGGCCTGGAGTTGCCCACCCCTGCCATAGCGGGTATGGATGAGAGAGCAGCGCCTCTGGATCTGAGAGCTCTAGCTTTAGTTTTCACTCAAAAAAAGAAATACATAAAAAATAAATTAGGCTGTGAATGTTAACCCTTGTGCTCTCCTAGGCACTTTAACATTGGGAGTTGGTTCATCTAGACCCACTAGACAGTGCTCTGAACCTTTTTTCTTCAATGATTTGGGATCTTCACTGGTGTCCATGGATTACATGAAATCTTTCCACCTTTATCCACCTTTGTCATGGTAGGGAGAACACGTCAATGTAAGGGTGGGGTCATCTAAGATAGCACAAGGCTTACACTGTCAAATATTGAGGATTCACTGCACTTTTTTGATCTGTACAGTAACATCTAAAAGTTTGTGGGGCATGAAACGTTCTTGTGTTTACATTTTTTTGCTGAAGCACGTGAATTAAAGTCCCTCTCTAATCATCCTTTGATCTATTGTCATCTTTTATATTGGTCTTTTTATTATGATTATGTTATTTTTAGCCTAAATAAAAAAAAACTGTCATTTTCAAGTACATTCTTTCTGCAAAGCAGCAGGAATTCATAATTCACATCCATCTGCTCTCCTGCTTTCCTGCTATCTTACAGCCCCTTAAATGGTAAACGATAAATGGCGTATACTTATATAGCGCCTTTCTTCCTACAAGGACAAAGCACTTTACAGTCACAGACCCATTCATCCAGTCACACACACATTCACACACTGGTGGCCGCTCCGCTGCCAAACACAGGCGCCCGCCTACCACCAGAGGCAAGGTGGGGTGCAGTGTCTTGCCCAAGGACACTTCGACTCATGGGCGTGCAAGGCGGGAATCGAATCTGCAACCTTACGATCATGGCTCGACCGCCCTACCGCTGCACCCACGGCCGCCCTTACAACCCCAACATAACATTACCGGTGCAACAAAATATGGCGAGCAATATTGGAGATATCCTGGTGTACAGTTTTGAGCCAGATACCAGAAAACAATTTCACCAAAAAACAGGATTTTCATTGAAGTTAGTTTTTTATAAGGTATCATCAAATATTCCTGCAGCAGTATCCATCCAATACGTCCCACTGTGACACATCTTATAGGATTTAGTCTGTGAGCTCGTAACCGCTCTGTCTGGACTTTTCTGCAGCTCCTGGTAGTTGTTGGCCTTCACATCTACGTATCTGCTTTTGCATTTGCTCCTGTGTTTTGACTTCAAAGGCTTTGATGCAAACTAATAGTCTTTTAAAAAATGTGCAGGAGATGACAGATCCTGTTTGGTTTAGTAAACTGATTGGGGAGTCTGCACAGTTTTTATGAAAATAAAATCAATAGTGTCACCGCCGTTTAGGCTCTAATCAATCAGATTAATGAAGAACAGAGAGTCTTGTCTGCAGAATGATTCAGAATAAATCTCACTGTACTTCTGTTTTTGTGGTCCGGGCTATGATCATCACCGACCACGATAAATAAATCTTTAGCTGACAGGAAGCTGTGATGTGAACATGTTTGGTTAGTGATGGATCATTCTGCAAGTTGTTTGTATTTTTCAGGAAATTATTCTTGCTTTGAGGAATATTTCAGCAGCAAGCACAAAGAAAAACTATTTTGTAGATGGATAGGTCCTCAAGAACATGCCGGACTTTTCAGAACAAACTTTGTAAGACCTTCAGGGCAAATTCACATTGATCCACACCAGAATGTGTTTCTTCTGTTAGCCTGCTGTAGAAAACCAAACAAAAAAACTCTGGAGGGCCTCAAACAGAAGTGAACTCTGCTGCATTTAACTTCATTCTAAAACCAGACAGACTTTCCTCAGAACCAAGAAAGGAATAGTGCAAGTCATGGCTAAGTAAAAGTAATGCAAGTAGGTGCTTATCAGTGTAGATTAATGTACAATTACAATTATTTATCTTTAATGGCCCGCGATCTACCCTAACATTCTTCGACATAATGAGCACCTCTGCTCTAAATTCTAAATTTTCCCTTGGTGTGAGTGTGTGTGTGATTGTGTAACCCTAACCCTGTAACAAACTGGCGACCTGTCCAGGGTGGATCCCGCCTTCGCCCAACAGTAGCCGCAGCAGGCTCCAGCAACCCCATCAACCCGAAAGGGATATAGTGGGTTAGAAAGAGGGATGAAAGGAATTTTAGAAAAAAAAACTATCTGATCTGAAAAGCTACTTTTCTCCATGTCAGAAACAGCTGATTGACATTGATCACGTGAATGGTTGAGGAGTTACGGTATGTCAAAGAGCGTGTGTTATTTAGGTGTCACAGGTGACATCTCTGGGGTGTTAAATTTTTTAGTTACCTGGTGTTTTATGACATGGATCAGTTGACATCACACATCCCATCACGGCAGGAGTGACGTTTTCCAGTTTTAGGTTTTCCATGCCGTGTTGAAACAAAACAACAGTTTTTTAAGTCAATCGTTGGAAATTGTCATCTACCAAGCACAGCAAAGTAATTTGTACCTTACTGACATTTACAGACAGGTTATGGTATCTAATAAGACAACAAAATGTGAAAATTTGAAAAGCAGGACTAAACTGTTTTATTTTAAATTAAGGAAATAAATCTGCTTTTATTTTGTTTTTTTCCCCTCAGATTCATTCACAGCAAATGCCAAGCTAAAATATTCTTTAGCAAGTTTTCCTTTTGTCAAATAACTGCTGTTTTAATTGGCTAAAAGCATATTTGGCGTGGATCAATAAATTCGGCACATGGTGTTTGGTCCTAATCTAAGAGTAGATCAGTCTGATATGGGCTTTCCATGGGAAAGTCTCCAACCATCTGTCCACAGTTATATACCCTGCAGCTACTACTACAACATATGTCCTGTGGACAATAAAGTGGAAATCAGCATAGTAGTGAGGGCTCTATTAAACTGTCAGTGTTTAGACTGTAGTTGAGATAAATACCACAAGATATTTTACTCTTTTGCTATGCTTTGACAGAACATCACTCCCTACTTTTTGTAGACCCTGGGGGGTGTTATGCAACCTCTCCTGAAGAATCTAATGAGCTCACACATCAAGCAGATGTTCTCAATCAATATTTTGTTGACATAAAATCCCATTGGTTTACTAATTGCATTTGCATAAACATTTCTTCTCTTCATACCTGGGATGCTTAATTGGTTTTCATGCAGAGTTTATCTACAGTGGCTTTCAAGTGCTTACACATGTTTGGTGTAATTACTGCTTGGCAGATGGAACTACATGGACACACAAGTACATGCAGCCAATCACATGCTATGGACAAACATGCAAACAAAACCTCAGCTGCTTCCCATCCCAAACATCTCGCATTCCTCACTCGCCATTGGCCTCAGGTCAACCAACAAACTATCTGCTTTACTGGAAAGCGACAGCGCACTGGTGCCGGTTGTTTGGTGCAAGCCCCGCCGTCCTTGTAAACAAGCTATTGAACTGTGTTTAATGTGGGGAATGACTGAAAAACACGGTCAAGTTGTTTTGGGTATTTTTTGTCTTGTATCTTGTAAGATAGATTCTGCATTTTTGCCAAGTCCCCACCTTCCGTTTTAGGATTTGAAGCCAAATAGAAACGATCAAATGCTTCAAATTCTGCTTCTGTGGTCTGGTGGAAAACAGAAGCAATTTCCCATTGACTTCCATCATAAAAAGTTTGATACCCCATATGAACACATGTACATCCTGGGGGCTTCTGGCATCATTTCTGTCAATCAGAAACTTTTTGGTCATGCCAGAGATGATCTGTCCGGTATGGACGTCTATTTTTGTTTGTTTTAGAAGAGCCAGAGAGTGATTCCCTACAGGTTGTGTTCCTGCTTTAATCAGTTCAGTCCGTCAGCAGGTGCCGGGCTTTAGCCTAAATAGTTTAGCCTAAACGGGTGGATTCCTGTTTAGGACTTATTCCGAGTTCATTCTTATCACCATTCCAGCAGCAATAGTTTTGGAGAAATATTTTCTTCTCAATAAAACATACGTGGTACCTTATTTTATGTATTTATTAGTCTTAGGCAAGCACCATTATGACACAACAGGGGCATTATAACATAGTTTAGTTTAGTAAGATCATTAAAGGTTGTCTAAATGGCAATTTGGACCAACGCCAGATGATGATCTTATAAAGGGCAGACCACCAGTGTCCTCCCACTTCTGCCTTTGAGGCAAACGGTCAAGCCATGTGTTTTTGGCAGAAGAACTGAAAAAGTCTGATTCTGATCTATCAATGATGCATGAGAACTTTTTTTCAGATCTGACTGCCTTTGGTGTTAGGGTAATTTGTAATGTAAAAAATGTGGATGACAATTTGTTTTACTTTTGTCTTTGTGTTTGGCTTGATCGCTTAGTCTGTTAGCCTACTTCAGGAATCTCCTTGGATAAAAACAAGGCTATTTACAAAAACAAATGTGTTCTACCAAACCATGTAGCTGGCTGAAAAAGGATTAAGGCACACAAACGCAGAAAAATGAATTTTCTGCATTTATACAGCCTTGAGTGTGCTCTTGATAAAGGTTTACCCATTAAGTTTGCAATTTGGAAGACTGGTCTGGATGTCCTCTCAGTGCCCTACCCGCCAATTTTAATTGCACCTTAGTCATTTAGGGCCCCTTGGTGGGGAGGGTGATTGGACATCACTGTGAGTAGTCAGGAGATGTCCTCTGAGTACCCTATCCGTCAATTTTAACTGCACCCCCTTAGTACACACACCCTTTACCCCTCAAAATATAGACTCCAATGCAAACACACATACATGCACACACACAGCCTCACAAACACACACACATGCATTTCACAAGGAAGGTGGGACCACCTGTCCCCTATCCCCTCCTTGGTAGGGGGCATTGGGCCCTTGGCATCAGCGGCCGTGTTCCCTGGGTGCTGGCTTCCTGGGCCCGGCAACCCTCTCTCCACGCAGGGAGAGGGATCCCTGAGTTCTCTGGCAAGCCCAAGAGCGAGGGATCACATTACATGTGAGCCAGGGGCTGTCCGTGTCCCTGTGGTGTGGGTTCTGGTCCCTGCCCCTGAGTGCTGGGCCTCGCCAAATTTCCAACTGTGAGCGAGCCTGGTTGGGCCATGTTTACAACACCTCTTGCGGACCCCCTCTTCCAATGGGTGTCCTCCTCCTGGGCGGGGATGGCTGGTCCCTACCGTGCCCTCTCCTGGACCAACCATGGGCCGGGTGGGTGGCTGCCTGGAGCACGGGGCGGGTCTCCCTTGAGGGGCTCTGTCTCGTACCTGGGGTTGCCGTGGGGGGATGCCCAGAACTCCTGGGTGGTGATGAGGTGCTCGTCTGGGACAGGGTCCCGCGTTGGGCCCTCCTGGCTTGGCGGGGGGGCTGCTCTCCTGGTTGGGCTGAAGCTCGCACTCTCTGTCCCCCCCATGCCTCCCTGCTCTTTGGCGTTGGGGGCCCCCATGGCGGTCCTGCTGGCCCTGGCTTGGGTGGCGGATGTGATCACCCGGGGGGCGGTTGTCCTCTATCTGCTACTGTGTGGGTGTTGGGGGGTTCTAGCTGCTGCTGCTGCTACAGCGAGGGTCTTGGTGTGGGGATGACTGGACGCTCTCACTCCTTTTTACAATCCATCATTCCTTTTAGAAGAACATAAACACTCACTCAAGCACAGGTGTTAGCTCACCTTTGCACTAATACTTTGCGTGATTGAATGAAATATTTCACACTAGTTGGTTTGAAGTCATAGGTATGCATTTGTGCACATTATTTGTATTGTGTACATGTTGACATGTGAACATTTTTGGAGCCAACAGGTATGTTTGTGGCATTTGGGTGTGTGTGTGTGTGGACAGGCCCCGCCCTTATAGATTTGTATTACATCTGAACCTTACTGTAATGAGTATAACCATCCAGAAACTAGTTGCTTTATGCTGTTTCATGGTTTTATCCCCCTCCCCCTCCTATGATCAGCCTTGTATCCCCCTCTCTATAACATCCCTCTCTCTTCTTCCCTCCTTTCCTTTTCCGTCCAGTCCAACACAAAAGATTTTCAAATATGATAAAAATTAATAAAGTTTGGCCTCAATTACAAAGGGGTTTGTTCAAACATATGTCTGGTTTGTCAGAAGATTCATACCCCCTGTTGTAAAAATAAATAAAATATGTCCAACACAAGAGCCCTTCAACTCTCATCTTTTTGCCCAGCTGGTGGACAGGGCAAGTTAGAAGAAAAGAAAAAAAGGAAAACTGGTCAAGGCCTGTGGAGTTTTGTCCATAAAAGATCTCTGAGAAGATCCCCAGCTATTTTGTGGAGCAAGTCAGAGTGTCCTGAGAAAACCCATGCATGGACCGGGAGAACATGCACAGAATGGCCCCAGTTGGAAATTGAACAACAATATTATCACTGATGTGAGGCAAGAGTGCTGACCACTACACCACCATGCAGCTGGCCCATTCTGTAAAAAGTCAAAAAGAAAAAAAACAATACAGTCTATCATATATACCCACTCAAAAAGGAAAAAGCGTGGATGTTTTACATAAATATGGTTGAGCCACGATTGTGTTAAGGATTGTAGGTTTTGGTGTCTCTAACATCCTGATGTCTTTGGTTGCTAATCCATGTCAAACCCCAAGTCTTTGCCAGCAAGTCAGTGTCCTGGGTTTATAGTTCTTTTGTTCCAAACTGTCAATATTTTAAAAAGAGAAGACAGAAAAGCAGACATCAAACATGTGACTGAGAGACCTTTTACGTTGGATCAGACATTGATGTACCCCTTGTGCTAACTTGTGGGGTCCAGATGACCCCACTGCCGATGGTTCGCTAAACCTTTTTTCTTCAATGCTTTGTGATCTTCACTGGTGTCCATGGATTACATGAAATCCTCTTCACCTTTATCCACATTTGTCATGGTAGGGATAACATGTCAATGTAAGGGTGGGATCCTCTGGACCCAACAAGATAGCACAAGGGGTACAGTGAATAATACTAAACCTTTGAGTCAGAGGTCCTCCCTTGTCCCTGCCTGTGAATGTAGCAGTAAGTGACTTAAGTGAGTCCTTGTCACTGATGACTAATTTTATTCTGTGTAGACCATTCCTTGTTTGAGACATCACTTTCACCAAATGTTACAACCAAAAAGTCAAGACAAGGCTGCTAATGTGGAAAAAAAACGTTTTCAAATCTTATATTTAGAGTTTTCTGAGGGTCAATTACAAAATGGATGTTGGCCACAGAGGTGCTCTGTGCCTAAGTTTGGACAACCCTGCTTTAGAGCTAGCAAAGGTTTGGATACTGTGGTATTCTTGACTGTAAAGATGTTTTTGCGCTGGACAGATCCAGCTGAAACATTTACCATTCACGTATTATGGCTGGATTCCCCAACGACATGACAACAGCAGACCCTAGATGATGTTCCTGACAAACCGTCACGGGACGAATAACTGGAAGAGAGCCACTGTCACAATGACTTACACCTGCACTTTACAAAAACGACATCTGCTGTATGAATTCCCGCCCTCTGAAACACTAACACATACAGTGTGTGCTCCTGTCACGCTTCCACATAGGTTAAAACCACACACAGGGAGGTCGGGACCCACCGTTTGACGAAAAACAGCCCTCTCCCTTCTGCATGTTTCACTGTCAGTGTAGCCATGTTGTCTGACAAGGTGGAATAAAATGCATTTTAAGATCCCTTGCTAATTTTATAGACTTTGTAACTTTGCAAAACATTGTGGGATTGCATACCATTCATGACAATCAGTTACAGCGTTCAGTTGTTCTCAATCCCTTCACTTTTTTTGTTTAACATGTCAGTGAAAGCAACACAAAGATTTTATGAATTCCTGATTAAAACACTAATGAAAAATACAGCAGTGATCCAGAAAAACAGGGGAAAAAAGATTCCCAGCATAATGAATCTCACAGAGCTGTCGAAATCATCATTTTACACTTCTCCTTTTGTTAAATCACTACATGAGTCTTAGCAGAGTGAGACAATAGACATCAACATGTTTAGTTGCTTTGGGTTATCTTAATGCAGCTGTGATTGGGCTTTATGCCTTAGTCACAACAGTCATTAAGGCTGCATATGCCCTGTCTGCAGGTAAAAACACTGGGCATACCTGTAGGGGACACACAGGCGCCACAAAATGTCGTGATCGTGGCCAGATTGTTGAGCCTGTAGAGTGAAAATGTGCATGCGCCTTGTCACTCTACAGGGAGGTTGTAAATCATCCACAGCTGTCAGTGTATTTAAATCTCTGGTTTTTAGGTCTTTGTGGTAATTTACAAAATTTATAAAATATTAATTTTAGTAACACAAAATATTGAGTCTTTTACACACAATTCTATACGTTTATCCTCTTAAAGTTAAGACTTGTTTCCTTTTATTCTTGACCTTTTTTCTCATAAATTTACAACTTTTTTCTTATAAAATGATCATTTTTTTCCACTATTTTACTACTCTATTGTTGATATATTTAAAATCTTTTTCTCATAATTTGTAAATTTTATTCTTGTCAATATTTTTATTTTTATGATGGCCCTAATGCTCTGTCGTACCATAGCTTTTGTCATGTTAAAATGTATTTATTACATTTTTGTTTTTTGCCTCCAGACCTGGTCTGCTGCATATTGGGTCCTCCACTACCAGTTCCTAAATGATAACTAAAGGAGATTGTTCAGTTTGTGGTACCGGTACTGTTTTTTGTTTTTATAAATGGAAGACGGTAACAAAACAAATTAGTATGCGCAAAACTAGAAAAAAGCTTTTTCTTCTTCTTCCTAGTTTTTTTCTTTTCTTTTCTTTTCTTTGGCTCTTCCTTTATGTTATAAGAACCTCTGTTATCGGGTGAAAGTGGCATCTCTTACCTTTAAGAGACTTTAAAGGGGATGTTGGTTGAAAAATAACATCCTCCAGAATCTTTTCTCTCGTTGTCCTCTCCTGTCAATCAGGGTTTCAGCATTTTGTATTAACACTTATTCATCAAATAGTCAACATAAAGAGGCTTTAAATGTGCAAACTTAATATTTTTGGGATCAGCTGACTGACACCATGTCCTTTAAGACCATCTTTATGAGCAAAGAACATCGTCATATAACATTATGTCTGCTTCAGTATGATCGGTATTCAGAGAAAAACTACTAGCATGAACGAGGCGCATAGTCTTTAGATAGAATGAAGTGCCTTAAACTGTTGTTTGCAGTCCAATCAAAAGATAAGAGCGTGTCATATCTGTCTTTGGGTGGATGGTATAATTAGAAATTTCCCATGGATTAGATAATTAGAAATTCATTCTTTTTCTGTGCTTTTTTTATTTAAAATCCTCGAACAATTAGATGAAAGGCTGATCTGGTGTGTTCATTTCTGTGTCTTATAATTATTATTGTTCCTCATCCTTTGAGTTTTGATGGAGGCCTGGGAAGCTGAGCGTATCCTCATCACTCGGATTAATGGGTGTTTTGGCAACATCTGAGCTCAGTGCTAATAGGCCGAGGCCATGTTTCCTGCTGAATGGTACCTGATTCCTTTGTGCTGCCACCATGGTTGGTCGCCTGTGCTGCTGTAAAGATTGGTCATTTAAAAGCGCTGGTGTGACACTGCTCATGAACCATTAATAGGAAGGCATGTGTCTAATTAAAATGACATTGGACAAAATGACTATGAGGGTTTGTTCTAATCCAGAATCATGGTCTGACTTAAGCAAGCTAAAATGACAGGTTTACCATTGAATATTGATAAAATAGAGGAAAAATTAACTGACTCAAGGACAAAAAAATAATGTTCATCCAGGTTTATATTTACTTTGCATTCAAATGCAAAGATTTTGTTGCTACTGTGGCT
Organism: Oryzias sinensis; assembly: GCA_037389245.1. Taxonomy (NCBI): domain Eukaryota; kingdom Metazoa; phylum Chordata; class Actinopteri; order Beloniformes; family Adrianichthyidae; genus Oryzias; species Oryzias sinensis. The sequence goes on along the minus strand of CM074508.1, from coordinate 3,636,912 downwards.
GGATCAGACACCAACAATACAAAAGCTGTGAAATGTGTGGCATGTCCATGCCTCCTTGACAGAAAGGAACTGTCTGCATTTTATTAAAGCTTGTATTGCTGCTGTTATGAAGACATAAAAAGGACAAAGATGGAAAAATGAAGGAAAAATTGACATCAACTTAACTCATAATGCAAAGTAATCTGAGTACACAGAGTTTCTATGTGACCTAAAAGCTGTGACACACCAGGATGACAATGCACAAAAAGAATCTTTGGAATTGTTTTTTTTTTTTTCAAAGTAGGCAGGTTGTCCTCTAAAGTGGCAGATAGAAACAAATGTGCTCATGTGTGGTGGAATGTGGCTTTGTTTGGCTGATCACAAGTGTTTGAACTCATCACTATGCACTTGGCCTTCTCTCAGTGGAATATTAAAAACAACTCACACGCACAAAAATTTGACCAGAGAATTTGCAGAGACCAATTAGTCATTTCACACACACAATAAACATCCTGTAATTATCTTGCTTCTTAAGATAATTGATTTTAAAGTGTAGACAAGAAAACCCAATGTCCTTTATCCAATAACGGCTGTTACTAGCAGCAGTTACATGTGCAAAATGTGTTTGATGGATCAAAGATCAGACTAGAATTGAACTGTGTACATGGGCCCCGAAAAGCTGTCTGATTATAACTGTTAAAATGTTATCTCAATTTCTGTTTTTTTTTCTGTATTTTATTTTGAAATGAGCTTGTGTGATTACCTGTTTTGTTTTTGGTCCAGGTGTGAGAACGTCTTGGACCTGGGTGGGTCTAAATAAACGTGGCGATCACTCCCAGCTGGTGTGTGGTTGAGAGTGAAGTCAGAGAAAAAGGAATTGTTTGCGAATGTGATTAATTTGATTCTTGAGAAATGTATTGCGGTGAAGTTTGACACAGTAGTCCAGATACCACGAAACACTGTAGTGCAGTTACCAGCCTGATAACCAATGTTTACATATGCCATAGTTTTGATCAGAACAGTCATTTTGACATGCGCAAAACTCTGTAAAATACCGGAAGCGGCCATAAAAGAAGAAGTAGCGAGCTGCATTGCAGCATAAAGCACGATGACCTAGGATTTATTGTTATGATTAATATTAAGTGCCTGTCCGCTCATAATCTTCTAAATTCGTACAGCCAGTGCTTTTTACTTGGCTAATGTTTGCATAAAACATTTAGCATTGGATGTACTTAATATCTGTGTGGTCAATAACACAACGTACATCTTGGCTGCACGCAAATATGTGGGTATAGCATCAGTCTCTAATTTGTCTGGACATAATTGGAAATGGGAATTCACATGATTGTTTGCGCTGTTTCTCAGTGCAGCGCGGAGCGGCATTTCTAAAATCAATCCAGGACATCTTTATCCGAAACTTCAACCAGTGTGACTCAGAGAGAAGTACCTGGTAATGAACAGAGCAGGTGAAGTTTTCAAGGTTCCTTGGATTTCCTCAAGATAATCAAGTGTAAATAAAATATGTGCCAAACAAACAAGTGAACAAGAATGTCATATCCATTCACATTTTAATTTCCTAAAGTTCAGCCCACTGTTGTTTTTCCACATCCAAAGAATCCAAAGGGAACATTATTAGAATATTCTACCACACCGTATGGTCACATGAGTTTGCTAAATTCAAAATGTGATGTGTAATGTGATGTCAGAATAACAAATGTTAATTTCCCCCCCAAAAAACCTTTATGGGATTGATGAAGGTCGACTTTGACAGGACGACTTTTACTCTGCATAAATGATGCTAAATTGAGTTTTTCAAGTCATAATTCAAAGTCGTATCCAATTCTTAATTTGCAAAATGGTCATTGAATATGCAATTCAGGCTTGGAATATGAAAATACATTTTGCAAATTATAATCAAATATGAATATTAAAAATAAGAGATTAAATGAAAAGAAAATCAATTGCAATTTTAAGTGGTCGTGGGTTTTTGATGTCTCAATTCAAATGACAGTGCATTTTGGAATTTACTATACAATATTTAAAAAATGACATTTGAATATATGGTTTGCTTTAAATTTATTTTAAAGTAACCCTAAAATATATTGTATTGTAAAATCCCATGGTGTTTTTGTGTCAAAATTCAAATGAAATTGCAAAACAGCCAGACTAACATCAGGGCGGGACCTACCACCTCCCTAAATTTGCTGGATCCTGCCTCCATTCCCTTTGGCCAACCAATTAAAAATGAGAAAGAGTCAACTAACATTTGGTTTTGGAGGTCGGAGAAGAGAATGTGATATCTGCTAATGAATTCTCTTTTGTGTCTATGACAACAACTGCAAGTGCTGTGTTGCAGCTCTTACCCTCTTGAGACCCGAGCTTTTGTTTGAGATGCTTTTTTATTCTTTTATGTCGTAGTCACAGGGCCCCAGGTATTCAGATTTAACTACAGTGAAAATAAAAACCTACAATAGGATGTCCTGGTATGTGGAAGCCAGTTCTCAAGAAATTATTTGGAGCACATATTTAGAGCTGCTGTGTCCTTTAGGACAGCGGTCCCCAACCCCCTGGGGGTTGGTACTGGGCCACAGACAGCAAAAAACAAAAGAATACCATAACAGATCATTTCTGTTTTGCTTTTTTGTGATCCTGAAAGAAGATTTATTTTGGGGAAAAAACTCAGATTCTTTTGACCACATCTGTCTTGGTCTGACATGTAGAAGACAAGAAAAAATGTTTGGTTTCTACAACAGACGTGTTTGGAGCTGAGGAGGAAAGCTCTTCCATCCTCTGGGTTAGGATTTCTGCCCCATAGACAGAGCTCAAGTAAGTCCTTCCAAAGGTGTGGAAATTTATTTATGTGGTATTTATTCGCCCAGATGGGAGTCTGACAGTTTGCATTTCAATTTAATTTTTAACACATATAAAGCGCAATGCTATGCAAATAAAAATTCATTACACCAGGGGAGCGCTGGTTGGCATTTTCATTTGAATTTTGACACAAAAACAGCATGGCATTTTACAATCTAAATGATTTTAAGTTACATTAAAACACATTTAAAGCAAACCATATACTGAAATGTCTTTGTTTAAATATTGTACAGTAAATAACAAAATGGCTTTTCGAAATGAAAGGTCAAACTGTATATCGAGTAGTTAATTGCAAAATACATTGTCATTTGCACTATGACATAAAAAACCATACCATTTAAAATTGCAATTGATTTTGTTTTTATTTGATATTCTATATGTTCATATTGAATTGTAAATTTTAATATTGTATAGTAATTTGCAAAATTGATAAGAATTCAGGACAACCCAAGCAGAGCGATTGACCCGCATGCGCAGGACAGTACTCAACGGTGAACGACGTCACTCGTTGTTTGAGGAAGTAGCTAATGTTGGATTTCAACAACACTGTTGTATACAGTGGAGCTTTTTTTGCATTATTATATTTATTTTCACAAAGGAGCCAGCACAATTACATTCTTCTCATTTTAAGAAGGCATTGGAGCCGGGTTCGTCTGTACCCACTATTGTGGAATGGGGATGTGAATGTGCTGGGGCTGCACGTGTGTGTGTAAGAGAGAGGACAGAGCAAGTGCAGCGCAGGGGGGGGGGGGGGTGAGGGGGGCAGCGGAGGTGTGTTGGCGGCGCGCATTCATGTTGTGTGTTACGGAGGAAGGAGAACGGTAATAAAAGAAGGTTTCCCCCAGAATTAATGCTATTGACTCTTTATTAACCCACTCTGGAGAATCTGAGGGTCCGAACGGGGAAGGGAACCCCGAAGGAGGATCCACCTTCGGTCCCCCACGCTTCTGACCACGGTCGGAAAGGGAATAAAAAGTAATCGCTGGGAAGGTTTAACTCCACGCTCGGCCATTTCGCAGGAAATGTTTTCAAAAACCACTGCGATGAGAGCCCTCGAGTTTGGTCTGAATAGAGCTGTCAGCAATATTAATCAAATCGATGACCTCGCTTCCCTTCCACTGACTGGTCTCAGCAGCATCGTTCGCCATGGTTGATGTTTATGTTCTCGTTTCCGCCTACTTCAACGCAGAATGATGACGTATCAATCACGTACGGGTTGGATAAATGCGGCCTGGCCGTTCAGACTGAGGTCGCATTTCAAAAGATCGGATACGTATCGGATTCAGGACCAAATACCCAAGTGGCCTGGGTCACATTTGAAAAGATCTGATCTGTGTCGTTCAGACTGTCATGAAAAGATCAGATACAGATCACATAGGGGCAAAAAATTCAGTATTGGGTCGTTTCAGCCTGCAGTGTGAACGTAGCCTTTGACCCTTGGTTTGGGCGAGGTGGGAACCAAATTACCAACCAGGGGTCGATCACGCTACATCTGCACCACAGCTACCCTTTATATTTGGTTTGGTTTCCTTACACATACAGCACTATCAGCAGAGGAACAACCCACAATGGCGTATACTTATACTTATACAAGACTCATAAAGGATAGCTATTACATAACTTGCCCCCAACACCACCCCACCCAAGGCCTTCATCTGTTCTCTGGAATATCTGTTTCCATTCACACTGAAGTTAACTGCACCAGAGTTTATTAACAAGTTAACCAAAACCCTCATTTTCCAAAGGACCAGTGTTTGCTCGTTTGGTCTGCACAAGAAGTCTTCACACATGACGTGGGAATCTGGTGTGGACAGAAAAACGCTAGTGGGATTGAAACACAATCAATATTTTAGGAGTAGCAGCACACAAAAAAACTTGACTTTATACTTTACTTGAATAACTACAACTTCTGTATCAACTTCAGTAATTGCTGATCTAGTTTTACAAATGTATTTCCTATATTAGCGGCAATATTAACATATATAACAAGAATGTGTCTAATACACTAAGACATTGTTCCCAGAAAACTCTGTTGGTCATGCTGCTAACCTGGTTTTCAGGTCAATGATTCATAGAAAAGGTCAATGACTCTATGAGTAAAATATGCCTGTAATTCAGCTTCAAAGGGACAGTACTTTAAGAAAGGTTTAGAGGGAACACCTGAGCCCATAAGCTATGACAGAAACACTCGACTCGAGCAACTATCAAGATGATGAAATGTTCACATGATGAGAAACATCACCCTTACACCATACCAAAAATCCCCTGAGTAAAAGTCCCAGAGCAGGACGTCTCTCGTGAAACAAAAAGACTGAAGGACACGACGTGCTGTAAACACAGTCTATGTACTGAAAGGTTTACGATGCTTCTGATCCAAATTCTTTAATTCCAGCTCTGTTTTGTGCAGAGGGCCTCCGAGGATCAAAACAACAGGGCTGGAAAATCCAAAGGAAAACTGTCAGGAATGGGCACTGGTTCGGAAGAACAGTCAAGGATCTGAATTCTTCTGCTAATTCTATTCAGAAAATGTGAAAAAGGATGGACTTGATTCTGAGATTATGATATTTTTAATAACTGATGTCTTTTAAGTCCCCCTCTGTGACAAAGACAAAGCAAAACAGTAAGCTTCTGTCGTTGCAACTCAAATTGAGTTCCAACATATAATGAATATTAAAGGTTACAGCTGTTGTTGTTGGCTTTTTCTCCCACTAAATCACTCAAATATGATGTAACTATACGCCACATAAAATGACCTCATGTCAGCATCATTTCCTTGGAAAGGTTTTGTTTTTCTCTTATCACATGGGGAAAAATACATAATTTTTCTTTACTTTGCCTGTCAAATGAGATAATATGCCTGAATAGTGTTTCTACATCATAAAAAAGCATTATCTGTTTCAAATATGCAGAAGAGCAAAAGTGAAGTATGTTAAAGCTGTTATAGCACTCTCACATGGTTAAAAATATTACGTAAATGTAAACATTGTGTATAAGTGACCACAGTTAGTTAGTGTAATTTGATGATATTTGAAGCTATAGGGCATGCAGGCAAAGTGTTTGGCATCCATTCTGCAAAATTTGGCAAAAGAGCACCATCCAGATAGCAGCAAAACAGTACAGTCTGGGATTAGATTGCTCTTTTCTTCAGCTCATAGTCTCAACATGTTCCATCTCAATCTGTTTTGCCTCATAGATTTGATTCTGGGCTGCATCCTGGGTTAGTGGTTAGCACTTTCACCTCACAGTTAGAAGGCCATTGTTCAAATTCTGGCTGGGTTCTTTTTGTGTGACGTTTACATGTTCTGCTCCTATAGTCCAAAAACATTCTTCATAGGTTTAAAGGTGGTTCTAGATTGAACACAGGCATGCGTGTGTATGAATGTGTGGCCCCCAGACGGGTCACCAGTCCAAGGTGTACCCCATCTTAACCCAACAAGGATAGGCTCTAGCAACCCTGTGACCAAAAAAATGATTCAACAGCTTTGGATAATGAGTGGATGGATTAAGTTCTACCAGTAAACTAAACTGAAATGACAGCAATGTATACTTATGTGGTATTTACTAGTATGTAATTACTGATATTCCTTTATAACCCTCTAACGTGTTGCAGACACCTAAGGACCACACGCTCAGTGTTGCATACCAGCACTAGGCTACTTTTCTCCACTTCAGAATCCGCTGGAATTCCGTCAATTGCGTAAACGGCTGAGGGGTTATGGTAGTAGAAAGAATGTAAACACTGGAGCTCCAGCGGTAAAGGATTCATGTAAATATTTTAATTTTCCGAATTGTCAGACTTTTTACATTTGAAAACCTTTAGAAAAAAATCTTTGGACCTAATTTCAATTTTACTCAATTTTATTCATTGGGCTTTGAAAGCTGCAGTGGACCTTTAGACAAAAGAAGGAACATTTATCATTTCCTAGCATTTAGTTTAATTTGACAGTTAACAAGACTCATGAACGTCATCATCAAATCCATGCTTAAATAGTTAACATTAGGTCCATTAGTGTGCCTCGTGGTCAAACCTATCAAAAATGCCTGCACAGAAAGTAGACGTTTCTGAGGGTCCATCACAAATGCAACAAGTTTGAAACATTCAAAGTTTATCTCCAACTTTTCATTCTTCAAAAAAATTCAGATTCCTCTTTTAGCTTTCCTCGTCTTTTCTCTACTGATTACATAACCCAGACCGATCGGAGGTGAAAAGTGTTCAATCATCTAAGACCAGACAAAGTATCTGTAGTATTGAACAGACATGAACTATAGATGTATGTTCAGCCTTGTCTGTTTTTAGTTTTCCTGTCTCTGACATCAAGAGTACGAAGAGAAAAGAGGATTACTGTTCTAAATTGTTTTTTGGATTAACCCACAGTAACTAAAGCCTCAATCCTTTATCCTTCTCTTTTACACAAAAGACACTAACCCTTGGAGGACAGGAGGGTGGGCAAATAAGGCCTAGTTGTATAGGTTTATGTTCAGGGCTCAATAAAAATCTCACCCAAGTTGATACTGTACTGGGAAAAATCACGGTGCGTGAATTTATATGATAGTCTCGGTGATGGTCAGAGAGGCTGTAGAAGCATGCTGGCAGCCATGCCCCTTTCAGTCTGCCTCAGACGTTTACCCTCACCAAGTATGAATGAGGAGTGAATGAATAATCAAGACATTGTAAGCATGTAGAGCATCTGGAAAAAGTGCATACTAATCCAATTCATCATTATTATTATTAACATAGGGACTTTGGGCCAGGCCCAAATTTGACATCCACTCAGGTGTTAAGGTCTTTCCTTTCCTGGCCAGCTTTTAGCTTGATGCTCAGCCTGATGACAGTAGAAACACAGACCTTATCTCTGTCTCCTCTGTCTCACCTCTGCATGGGTTCAGATGAATCCTCCTTACTAGCTTTAGAGGTGGATACCGGTGTGCTTTCATACCCAGGAGGGAACAGTCCAACAAGCAAAGGAAATCCTAGATCTGTAATCCCTAAAGAAGCACTGACAGGAAGTGAAGACTCCAGCAGAATCAAAACACAAACTATGGGGGGGGAATGTCACTCTTGATCTAAAAAAGAGCAACAGGTTGGCAAGAAGAAAACTAGAACTTGCGGCTTTCAGACAAGGCAAGGGCATGAGAAGAGCACAGTGAACTAGCAAGAAGATGCACACTGCTAGGCTTAAATTGTGGTTACCATGTGATGAGATGTGCAAAGTATCAAAGATATGGAAAGCCCTGTTTGTCAAAAGTCAGGAAAACCTAGTGAATCTTATTTAGTTTGCAGTCAAAAAAATAAATAAATAAATAAAAACTGGCTCTGGTTCTTAGAAGTTTTTGTTAGAAATTTTCTTTACAACACATTTTTTACAACGATTTTCTCTCTGCCTTGTATGTCTAAAACAAAGTTACATTTCTGATCAGAGTACTGCTACTCATGCTCTTGTTAACTTGCTGAAACACACTCAAAAATGAGCATTTACTAACATATTTTAAATGAACAGATTTGGGTGACTGACTCATTACCAGTCAATAAATGTTTGCTAAATAATGGTAATAGCACATCATAATAATATGTACCCTAAAATCTAACAGTCTTCAACTTTCCCATGGTAAGAAGTTTTTCTTCTTGCCATGCAGGTTTTTGTTGTGTATTTGATAATAAAACCAGGTCAAATAAAATGAAAACTTATATAGCCTTGTGCATCCCAGACCCCTGGTTTATTGAAAGATTGATATCTGCTGACCTCTTCCTCGATGCATAAAAGAATGCACACAGGCCTGAGGGTGCGTGTTTGTGTAATTTTTCTTGGGGTTTTAATGTTTCCTTGTACAGGATTGTGAAATCAAATAACTTACCAGGCCCTGAAGCAATTATGTTTGTGTCTCTGTGATTAAACTACCATCCACCCAGTGTTTCCTCACCTTTAGTTTTATATCACTGTACATCTTTCAGCTTCCCGCTGTAGCTGACAGTAGAACTGGAATCAACAGTAACTGTGTGAACGTTCTTTTCAAGCTGTTGTAGTGTATTTATCAACTGCTTGATTAGTGACTTGGGTTTGCTTAGCAGGTTGTTTCTTCAAGGGTAGAGGAGGGGGAATCTGTTTGAGTATTGAGATGTTTTTTTGAGGCCGGGGCTTCTTTTTTTCATTTGCTCTTTTTATTTGGGCTATTTTGAAATCCATCTTCAGCATCAGTGTGCTTTACCAATGCAAAACGATGGGGGGTGGGGTAGAAATAGGTACCAACCATCAAGGAATGGGACTCATTGACTGTTTATAAGAACTGGAGCGAGTGATTTTGATGTCACCCACAGAAAAGGGTTTACTTCCAGCTCTAATCAAATTAAGACAATTCAGTTGGCCTTTTTTTATGATACAGATGTGGAGCCAGAATTTGTCCGTAAGCAGTGACAAGTCCAAGACAGTCTAAGTTTCCATGCCAACCACTTTCGCCAATCAGGAGTGAGCTTGTTGGAAGCCCACACCCCTACCACTGAAAGCAGGCTCGGGAGAATCTATCAAACGTTTCAAACGTTTGATGTGAGACCACACACTCTCACTGAGGCATCTGATTGGTCAATCTATGACTTGAATAACTTAGACTATTGAAAAGAATCATGAAAACAAGAGGATTATCAAGAATTTGGGGGGGGGGGGGGTATCAGAGCAAGAATAGTTCTTCTGACAAATAGAATGACTGAGTAACAGCTGTTTGTTTCTCTCCAGAGGACTACGGGATTTTGGCTTCTAGGAACCAGCAGATACTTCCTGCTTGGAACGCCAGGGGGAGGGGTCACTCAGTCCAGTTCTCAGATACAGCTATTGATTAGAATTTTAAAGAAAAATCAAAATTGATGTTTAGCTTGAGTTTAATTGTGAACATTATAGTGCTTTTTTCCGTTTTTATGTCACCAAACACTCATCTTTCCAAATTCTAACCCCACTTTGTACTGAGCTGGGTCACAAGGGATGCTGGAGCCAGTCACAGTGTAAACACTATAAACATTTAGCATTGCCACATATAGTCTTCCAATCTCAGCCTGCATAAACTCATACCACAACCAGAATTGACTTCACCATCCTTTGTAATTATCTTGATTTGATTTGATTTATTGGTTTATTCAAGCATTAAAAATAATGGAATACCACAATAGAAAACACAGATATATATCAAGTTCATTGCTGCATTATGTAATACACTGATTAAAACATAGAAAAAATACATGAAGATAATTGAAGATGATCTTCTTGACAGTGTAATTACTCATAAGAATGAATAGATTTTTTGCAAATATGCATACATCACACACACAAGTAACATTGAATACATCAAATATAATAATATTCAATTAAAGTCAAGTTTGATTTGCAGTCTGAAAGGGAGGGGGAAGAAGCAAATTCATCTTAGTTAATATGGTCAAATCAGTGACAAGACATTTGAGTTATGATGATTCTTGTGAAACATTTTAGCGGGTAAACACCAAATTTCCAACTTCTAACAGCTAAAAAGTTGAAAAAGTTTGAATCAAGTTTTGACTTTTGCCATGAATGACATACTAATCGGGAGCTTCACTTGCAATTCAGACAATGTTGATAAACGGCATATCAGAATGGCAAGAAGCTGTAATGCAGCGGCACACTCCAGAAGAATTATGTTCCAACTGTGAATCACTGTAAACTCTATGTTTCTCTATTTTGGTACTAACTGGGCTTCTCCTTCACAGGTGGACGACACCAAGCTGTGGCTTCAAAGCAAACGATGCATTTCAAAGCATAATTAGGTAGGTTGTTGGTTCTGTTTAGCTTCCTACGTATTAAATGTCATAGTTTTAAAGTCTGGACTAAAAGAGAGTTTCCAGCAGCCTGCTGAATCTGTGTGTTTGTACGCAATCGCTTTACTTTTCCACAGTTAATCCAATAATATCAATGGCTTACAATACCTTTGATTACAACATGTGACTGTACATAGCTGATGTAAACATGAGTGTCTTGCTTCTCTGTTTTGCATCAACTCCCCGTATGTACAGCAGTTCGTGTGTCTGCAGCAGCCGTCTTGTTTTTTTTTTTTTTTTTATTCTGCAGACCAGCTGTGTGAGTTACCTGCTGGTTGATTTCCTTGCTGTCCCTGCAAAGAAACTTCATGTTTGTGATATTTATCAAAGCAGTTCACGGGACTTTTTTATTGTCATTCCTTGGCAGAAGAGAGACTTTAGTCCAAACAACCTGCAGCATCAAACTGGACGGACTCGAGCCTCCCTCTGGTTTGTCTTCATGTATTTTATGACGCTTTCTGCTAGTTTTCTTGGAAAGGCGGGATGCACGTAAGCATGGACCCTTAAATATGTCCCTGTTTGCTACACCAGTCCTGTGATGTGGCAGCTTGATTTGGTCCTTTTAGACTCTCAGTTTTATTGGTTTGTTTTGAGGCTGCTGCATGCTGATGACAGCAGGTCAGTCATATTGATCCTTCTGGATCCAAAGATGATCACAGATGTGGACTAGGTTTGGGATTTTGATCTGCAGTTTCTTCTCCTTAGTAGTAGTAGTAACTACTTATAAAAGTAGCCACTAATGCCCATGAGGGAAGAGGACCTGGTGATCGGCTAGAACCCTTCATTTTTTTATAGTTTGCTGTCACACTTTTTTACGATTGTTTTATTATTTTGAACTTTAAAGAAGATGTTGAACTTGAAAACAAAGGGAAATCCCTTCATTAACTCTATTCTGCTGTAGGGTCATTGCAGCTATAACTCCCTCACTCATGCTTTGCTGAATTAGTTTAGACAGGAGGAGTTAACCACATTACAGTGGCTCAGATGGTTGAGTGGGTCGTCCAATAATTGAAGGGTTGGCGGTTCGATCCCCGCTCCCACCAGCCAAAATGTCGTTGTGTCCTTGGGCAACACACTTCACCCTCCTTGCCTCCAGTGTGGCTCCACTGGTGTGTGAATGTGCATGAATGATCCCGGTGATGGTCAGAGGGGCCGTAGGCGCGAAATGGCAGCCACGCCTCTGTCAGTCTGCCCCAGGGCAGCTGTGGCTACATCAGTAATTACCATCACCAAGTATGAATGAGGAGTGAATGAATAATGGACATAATGTAAGCGCTTTGGGTGTCTTGAAAAGCGCAGATAAATCCAATCCATTATTATTATTATTATTATTAACATGTACCCTCTGACATCTCTTGACATTCGAAATGAGATCAATACTTCAACAGCCGAAGAGAAATGACTTCAATCAGTTAAAAGTTGGTTAGGACGTTTATTAAAACACCTCTAGTTTGAGAGCTGTAGATCATCCTGAACAAAACTTTCAAAGGAGCTAGTAAATATTGTTTTTTACAAGACTATAAAATTATTTTTTGAATGCTACATACAGAGTAAAATGGAACAAACGTTTTTGAATTTCAGGTTCAGATCCGACTAAATTATTTCAATAGAAACGACTGAGGCGTAGTCTTAAATGAACAGAGTAATGAAATTCAGGTGGACGGATAAAGCTCTGCTCCCAGTCGTCCTTCCAGGCCGGGAGGCTGAGAGCAGAACAAAGTGTTTCCGTTTGATGCCTTTAAATTCCATCTGGGAGAAAAAGTCGGGCTTACTGTGAGCGGGGCTGCACGACCAGATAAGATGCTCTGCTGTGGCCTGCATTCCAGGCAGGGCTGCTTTAAAACCCAGATTTGAGCAGTTGATGAAAGGATAGACATCATAACAGTTATAATTGGGTCACATGTGTAACCTGTCCTAGATTTAGAGTAAATAAGATATAACAGCAACATTATCAACAGAATCCGAAAATGTCTTTATTTAGACCTCTAATTACGACCAACTTTAAATTCTGAGTTAAATAACCTTCTAAAATGGTTGGAATTTATAATAATATACAGTTTTAGGGAGTTTAAAAATAAAAAGGTAAGTGTAAAGGACGCCTCGCATTAAAACATTTCAGATTTAATATTAGAAAGTTTGTAAACTAAGTAAAAAAAGGAGGGGCAGTTGTTTTTTCTTTATTTCTTTAAAATAGTGTAAGCAAAATGGGTTTCGTAATTTGTTTTAAACATATTTTGTTTTAGACTGAAGATAAACCCAGATAATTATATTCATATTTAACATAAGTTATGGTAATTTAATGTAATTGTTAACAGCTCCACAACAAAAGCAGATTTTTTTTTATTTTTCGTTTGTTACTTTATGCTTATGAGATGAAGAGATGAAAAACCTGACGTGCTTCACTAGAAATTTCTCTGCAGGAAAACAACAACATTGGAGGACGTGTTTATTCACAGGAAGTATTAGCCAATCAGAAGACACACGGGTGACACATCAGTCAATACTCGTGTTACAAAGGAGGGAAAAAAAGAAAGCAAAACCATGAAGGTTGAGGTTAAAGGTATATGCTTTCTAATCCACATTTTTAATTCATAAAGAATCCTGATGTTTACTCTGCTTTTTTATAAATTATGCTGTTTTAGGATGTTTGGCAAGCAGTGAGTGTTTGGACAGCATGACTAACCTTTCACAAGTGGCAGAATTTTGAAAAATGTGTATTCATCCGATCCGTTTTGTGCAGAGCCAATGTCCTGACACGGATAAAATAAAAAAAATCGCTTTCCCACAAATTAATATCTCGTTCCCACAAATTAATATCTTGTTCCTACAAATTTATATCTTGTTCCCACAAAATAATTAGGTTGTGCTGACGCAATAATTATTCACGTCATAAGTCATTCATAAACACGGATATGCTCTCCCTCCTGCTGCAAAAGCTGCTTTCAACGGTAACCTAGGTGTCTCTGTGACCCACATTCGTTCAAGAAAGGGAAAATTCAAACAATAATGATCAAGTTATTATTGTCTCAATGAAAAAAAGAAAAATATCATAAGATTTAGGATGCCCAAGCTTCGCCATACCACAGGGATGCTCCAGACATAGCTCATAGCTCCGCTGCAGAGATATTTTGCTTGTCAGGCCGGCATTAGGGAGACTGCGGTATGGGATATTGTAGTTTAGGGTTCGAATAGGAATAATAATATTCAGGACTTGTCTTTTATTAACATACTCTTCAGCAGTCACTTTACATCCGAAGGTTAGTGGGCTACATGCTACCTAGCCCATCATTAACCTGTTGTATTTGAACGCACCACAGTTACAATTATTCACGTCATAAGACATTCATAAACACTGATGTTAGCAATATTTGTATTTACAGCAGATACCTTCACATTTCTGTCTGTGTGTATCTCATTACATTGCATTGAAGACACGAGGATGTTTAGAGATCAAATTTATTTGTTAAAAAGCACAAAAGCATCGGTAATCATGTCTTCATGTCTGGGTCCATTCACATCCTTGTATGCTCTTCATCCATCCTGCTGCAAAAGCCGCTTTCTGCCTCTACTTCCATGTCTCTGTGACAAACATTTGTTCAAGAGGCTGAAAATAAAAACAAGAATGATTGACTTATTATTGTCTCTATGAAAATAAGAAAAATACCATAAGATTTAGGATGCCCAAGCTTCCCACTTCACCTACACATAGCTGCTACGAGCTCTGGCCCGCCGCGGAGCTCTTTTGCTTGTCATGCCGGCATTCGGGCAGCTGGCTGGCCGGTAGACAGACAGCCAGCTGATATTGTAGTTTAGGGTCGAATAGGAATAATAATATTAAGGACTTGTCTTTTATTAACACACTCTTCAGCAGTCACTTTACAACAGAAGGCTTGTAGGCTACATGCTACGTAGCCTGTCATTTATCCTGTTGTATTTGAATGCACCACAGTTACAGGGCCATGGTGATTGGTCGAGATGCATTATGGCATATATGTGATGCATAATGCGATACGTAGCATTTAGTCTTCACATATTAAGTGACTGCTAACGAGTATGTTAATAAAAGACAAGTTCTGAATATTATTGTTTCTATTCCACCCTAAACTACGATATCCCATGCCGCACACAGCTGTCCGAATGCCAGAATGACAAACAAAAGAGCTCTGCGGTGGGCCGGAGCTCCTAGCACATAGCTCATAGCTCAAGCAAGCTATGTCCAGAAAATCGCTGCGTTATGGGGAAGCAGCAATTTTGGGCATCCTAAATAGTATGATATTATTCTTATTTTCATTGAGAGAATAATAAATTGATCATTCTTGTTTTTTTTTTCCCTTCTTGAACAGAGTGGGTCACAGAGACACAGAAGTAGCCCTGGAAAGCGGCTTTTGCAGCAGGATGGAGACCGTACCGGGATGTGAATGAACGCAGACACGGAGACATGATTACCGATGCTTTTGTGCTTTTTAAAATAAATAAATTTGATCTCTAAACATCATCCGTGTCTTCCATGCAATGTAATGAGATATACACAGACAGAAAAGTGAAGGCATCTGCTGTAAATACAAGTATTGCTAACATCCGTGTTTATGAATGACTAATCACGTGAATAATTATTTTATTCGTATGAAGTAATTATTTCGAGGGAACAGAATATTATTTTGTGGGAACGGAATTTTATTTTGTGGGAACAGAATATTAATTTGTGGGAACAAGATATTTTTGATTTTATCCATGTCAGGACACGGGCTCCTTAGTTTTGATCAAATACCTACATAAAAATAACTTTATATCTTTTCTGTAGCTTAAATTACAACAACAGAAGTAAATTTAAAATTTTGAACGGCCTATTTCATGAAATTTAATTTCTCACAAAACCAAATTTATTGTCAAAAAAATAATTTTCCAACTGCTTTTAGCCCTTCCATGTTTTGCTTTAGTGAGTATAAATTGCGATTGAGACCTTTATTTTTTCATGACAATAAAAGGAGAAAAGGGGCAGGAACAGACTCACACAGCCCAGGGATGTAACAGTGATGTAAAAAATATGCTGGACGAGCCAAAAGCTCCCGGCTCTGAGCTCTGGCCAACACTGAGAGTCAAAGTCCCGCCCACAACTTCTAATGAACTCCTGCTGCTCTGCAGAAACTATGTCCTAGAAAATGGCACAGGTTTTTCAACAGTAAAATCCCAAATAAAAAAAAACACTAAGAACGCTTTAACAATTACAACGGAGTATTAGGGCCACCAAAAAAAAAAAAAGTAAAATTACGAGTTTTATCTCGTAAATTTAGGAGATAAAAACTTGTAAATATATGATAAAACCTCGTAATTTTACAAGATTTTAAGTCGTAAATTAATGAGAAAAAAACTCGTAAATTTACGATATTAAGTGGAAGTGAGCATGCAGAGCAGCAGGGGAACACCGCACAGCAACAGAGCAGACCGACTAAACTCAGTTGAACAGGTGATCTGAATGAGCTTTAACGTTCCAAATATCTGGAAACTCAATTGTTTGATTTACAATTTATTAAATTTTTATTTAGTGATGGTTGGTTTGCAGGATCCCTGCAGCCCGATGAAGCCATCGGTGTCCCTGCAGCTTTCCACTTCAATCCTTTCTTTCCTCCACCAAAAACAAGATCTCTACGTTTGTGTGACGCTTCCGTCTGAGGAGGAGGATCACTTTTTTTGGCATTTTCAACGTTCTAATGCTAATATAATAGACTATTTTCATTCATCTTTGTTCTTTAATGATATAACGGGACGTTTACTTCCGCATTGGTGTTCGGATCTGATGACAGGTTCATGACGTAAGGCAGTGGTCCCCAACCTTTTTGTCACCGTGGACCGGTACAACGCAAGGCACGTTTACCGCGGACCGGTGGTGGGGGGTGGGTTGAGGTGCAACGCAAGGTGTGTATGACGTGATGTTTGGTGTCGCGACTTTGACGTGCGGTCACTTTTCAAAATAAAACTTTTTTTTTTTTCGAAAAAAACAATAAAATGGAAATTCTTTTTTCCTTCTGTGCGTCCCGGTGCCAAAATTTCCCGGCGGTTGGGGACCACTGACGTAAGGTGACAGATGAACTTCAGGGTTTGTGAAGGAAAAGGAGAATAAAAGCTGCAACGATCCTCTGCACCCAAACGTGTCTCTGAGCTCCTTATTTTACATATGAAACTCCGCTTTACTGACACTGAACCCCGGAAAGCCGCCTCTACTGACAATAATCTGATTTTGAGTCGCAAAGGTTCAGAATCTCTTTGTTTTAAACGTATAATAAACCGGAAATAAAGCTTCACAAAAGGCTCCACATCTTTCATCTTCAAGCGATGCTCCGATAAACGGACAACTTCGGTGTTTTCTCCTTGTTAATCTATGACTTTTTTCTCGTAAATTTAAGAGATAAAATGTCGTAATTTTACTTTTTTTTTTTTGGGTGGCCCTAAAACTCTGTCGTAAACAAAAGATCAAAAAATTATTGATAAAGATTATTTCTTAATGTATTTTAATTGCAGCAAAATTAGTGGGAAAACCTTGTTCAAATTTGAAATGGTCAAACTAAATAAACAGCTGACAGGAGAACTGACCTAAATCTCATCATGGATGGACTGTATTTTCCGGTACATGATGGGTAAAAGCAATGACAGCAATCCAGAGCGCCTTCTGATTGTGTTTACTGATGTCAATTTCATTTTGAGACCTACATGGTCTGAATGTTTGGTTAGGTGTTAATGTGAACATGCTAACTAATATGTTGCGGTGTCAGACTGAGGTTTTTTTTTTTTCGCATAAAATGGCAATAACTTTTGTTTTACCAGCATCACTGTGTTTTTTTTCTTTTGTTTTTTCCGTGTTGCTGACACTTCTAATGCAAGGCTAATACCTCTAACATGGTTTTGCAGGGTTATACAACTTTAGGGCTCAAGGGCCGGTGTCCTACATGTTTTCCAACCAACCTGCCATTGAAGCTCCTTAATGGCTAAACACACCTGATCCAGGTAATCAACAAAAGATAAGGCAGGATCGTCTGAAAACCAACAGGAAGCCGGCCCTCGAGGTTTGGACACCCCTGTAAGTTCTAGAGCAGGGATGGCGAACACGCAGCTCTCAAGCCAATAGACATGCGGGTCTTTGCGTCTCATCATATTTTCTATTTACTGTGCCTCATTTCATAGTTTTTTCCCTCTTAAACTACACTCAAATCCATCAGAGGGTATTAAAAATAAATAATAACAAGAGTAATTTGGCAGTGTGTGTGTTTTGATGCTGCTCCCAACACATACATGACCGCCAACCATTTGCGCGGGTTACGCACAATGCCAGAAAAAATGACTAAACATTTGATGTGTGTGCAAACTGTTACACTCATGGTCAAAATGGTGAAATTCAGGGTATAAAGATAAAGACAGGACGTTTCTAGCAGAAACATTCTTACTTTTTTACTCAATGGAATGGCAAGTCACGATGTTTATTATTATGAGCTTTTTGAAGCAGTCAAATTGTTTATGGCAGAAAAAAACAAAACGTATCCCGGAGAAAATTAAAAACTCTTCCTGATCTGACACAAATTTTCTCTTTTATTAAAGAGTTGAAGCTTTTCAAAGTGCACATTCAAAAAACGGCCATCATTCCACTTTCCTTCTTTGTGGAGCTCACAGCAGAAAGCTGCAATCCAAATGAATAAAGCAGAATGTGACGCTACTTGCAGGACGGAAACTTTACTTTGCGGTTTGAGGACCTGCAGCAGATCTCTTCGACCCTTTTAATGCAGAGACTGACTGCCTGAGATCCCCGCTTGTCATTGATGAGGCAGCGAGCGAACCGGAGATGATTGAGTTGAAATCTCTTTTGAAAGACGCCCGTTACGTTTTGGAGAACGGAGAAATACCCAGTGTGTAAAAGATCTCAATCTGCTGTCGATGTTCTCCTCAATATATGTCTGCCAGTCCCTGTTTATTACCTTGAAACACGTGTAATCAAGGCATTGGTCTGTTCTGACCGACACTCACATAAAGGAACTGCTCATCAGAGAGGCTACGACTGGCCTGGGGGTTGGCTCCGCCTTCAGCGCCTAAGACTGATGGGAAGTGGGGAATCTTGGGTGTAAAACCATGAGTTGTGGGGCTGTGAGCAGAAGTCACACCCATGCTGTTTGGCTGAATGTGTGTGTGATCAAATAAATGGGTTCTGAACTCAGATAGGAAGGGCACGAGTAGATCTCTAATACAGCACATCACTTGTTTGCCTGCCACATTGATGTAAACGCTGGTGGATAAATGGTTAAATATTCCGTTTTTATCATCATAAATCTGACTTCAGAGGAGATGGTGCCTCATCAGCCATCAACATCAGTGCACGTCACTGAGTAGTTGTGTGAGTCAGTGAGAGACAGAGAAAAGAGCGAGAGAGAGAGAGAGTGTGTGTGTATGTGTGTGTGTATGTACAATACTTACGGCTTTAATTCCGTGTTTGTGTATGAGCGTCTTGGCAGGTCATTGTGTGGTGTGGCTCTTTGACTCTCACGGTGCAAAGATTTCGGCTCTTGGTGTCTAACTTGTCCGCCACCCTTGTTCTAGAGTTACACTTAACCCTTGTGCTATCCTAGGCACTTTAACATTGGTAGTTGGGTCATCTAGACCCACTAGCCAGTGCTCTGAACCTTTTTTCTTCAATGATTTGTGATCTTCACTGGTGTCCATGGATTACATAAAATCTTTCCACCTTTATCCACCTTTGTCATGATAGGGAGAACACGTCAATGTGAGGGTGGGGTCATTTAAGATAGCACAAGGGTTAATAAAGTCTGACTGACTCATCTCTTACTTTTTTGTATCGCTTATTGCACCTTATAGTTTGGTGAAAATAGACCATTCCTTGACTATGTGCCTTATCATCCGATGTGCTCTATAGTGTGGAAAATATAGTAACTGCATTTAATTTACTTCAGCTGATGTTTTTTTTCCCATTTTTATTTTAAGACTTGAAAGTTGTTTTTTGTCGCAATCTCTGCAGATCATTTTAACGACCCCTCCCTCCCACTGACCTCTGACCTCTGTCATTAAAGCTTTGCTCGGACCAGATTGGAAAGATTATTCTGCTTTGCTTCATTTTTTAAGATGATCTTTAATTTTCAAGTTTTCTCCTAAAAGTTGCCCCAAACTACAGACTTAGTTTCACTGTCGGTGGAGACTTGTCATCAAAGTAATGATTTTGCAGTAGATCCTTCTATTACTTAGAAGTTGTTTTTTTTTATCCTGGGGACAATCTTGGAACATGCCAGGTAAAACGCAGCCCACCCACAGAGTCCATTCCTGTAGGCATTGCAGGATCTCCACTTGTAAACAGCCTCCCTGCATGGGAGAGGTAGACACGACAAACTGCGTTACTCCAACGGACAAAGCTATCCACGACTGATGAATGCTGGTCCAGATTGTAAGAGCCGCTTCGGCTTTATCGCACTGGACAAACAGTGTTGAGTTATTGGGAGGATTATGAATAACTTTTTTCAGCAGTGGAAAAAGAAAGAAGAGGCCAAGACGGAGTCATCAGAGGTCCCTGAAATAGCAGCAGTCTGAGAATGAGGCAGAGAAGGTGAAGTAGCTGGCATGTTTGTGGGCTTCAGTGAAGCTGTTTCAGAAAACTCCCTCCTTCCAGAAAGAATCTTTGCTTTTTGTTGGATTCACTCCGTTCAGCTTCCTCCGGTTGTGAAACAGTGTTTTGCTTTAATAAGCTGTCTTTTGTGCAATGTTTATTGTGAATGTTTTGCTTGAGAGTCCTGCATGAGCTTGTTTACTTTGGCTATAGTGGCAACTTGACCTTTTTTTTGTTTTCGGGTCATATCGGTTCTTCAGTCCCACACTTGTGCTGTGATGTAATAATTCGCTAACGCTTGCGCGAGTCACTTCAGAAACAAGCGAGTCCATCCAGCATGAACACAAAAGTTCTTCCATATTTAGTCCAAAACATATGAATAATTTGAAGAGAAACACTACAATGCACCTGTTATTAATTTTTACCACTCAACTGTACACAGACAGCTTTGCGTGGTTCCCATGGCTTGACTGTGGGCGGTTCCCAGAGTGCCCCTTTTCCTTTTTTTTTGGACCAGAGGCTCATGGGAAAGCTGTTTCGAGACCTTATCCTGTCAAAAGCAGAGGCAGCAGTTTGTTCACAGGTGCAGCGTGCACAGAAAAGATTTAAAACAACCATATTTTACCCCGCTAATAATAGTTTTAATATGTCCTTTTGTTTATTTGCTTTTGGCCTGTGTGTAAGGGGAAGTCAGGGGTTACAGGCTCTCCTCTGTGGACTAATTCATCACATAAAGCTTTAGCATTCATCAAGAAACCGAGGCATAAACACACATCTTCAACTTTTATCTATGTCAGCAGCTGTGTGACAAGGTTTACACCGTCACTTTATCATTCAAAAACAGTGAGTCTGAACAAATTCTTAGTTTAATCTTGATGATACCTTCAGAGAAATAAATAGCATTTCCATCTATCCTTTTTCTTGACCCGTTTTATCCCTCTCTGGGTTACAGGGCTGCCAGAGCCTAACCTGGCTACTGTTGGGCTGAGGTGGGGTATACCCTGGACAGGTCGCATGAATGATATTTAGCGTTAATAGTATTTAAATAACAGATTTTTATAACTTTTTGTAAGTGAGAGCTTCTTTTAATGAATTTGTTATTCAATTACTAAATTTTTTATTTTTGTCTTTTGCCTCAAATTCAGAATCAGAATCTTTTATTAACATTATGCAGTTCACAACAACATTGTTTTCAGCAGCTCTTTTTCAATAAATATTTTTTAAAAATTATTCATTTTTTCATTCATTTTCTATTCCGTTTTATCCCTTTCGGGGTCACAGGGCTGCCAGAGTCTATACCGGCCACTTGTGGGCGAAGGCAGGGGACAAAAAATGTCTTTTATACAGATAACCAATCCAACCAGTGACATTAATACAGGCGGAGTATAGAAATAGAAGCTTCTTAAAGAAGAAGTACCAGGTCTGTGAATAGCAGAATTCTTGATTGTTAGGAGATAAAGTTATTTGCTGCTCCTTTATACTAATAAATTATTTAAAATCAAACAATTATTAAAAATTAGCTTTAATAAACAACTTGCAGAGTCAGTGACTGACAAACATTTTTTTGCCTTACTTTAGTTGTCAGGCTTGCATAAAATTGAGAGAAAGTCCCGTCTTTGGAGGAGCGAGGACCCATGTGACTGAGACTGGGCTTTTCTGTGTTTCCCACACAGTCTGACGTGACTGGAGCTGAATCCACGCCACCACATTCTTAAGGGGCCTCAGTCTGCAAACTTCCTTTTCATGAGCTCGCAGCAGGGATCATTTTTGCTGATGGTGTGCATGGCATCACCACACAGCATCCCCATCTGCACTTGTGCCTTAAAATACATCTCCCGGACATCCAAGAGAGCATGTGGAGGTTTGTCTTAATGTTCTCAGGCTAGGAGAGACCAAGGATTTCTCATTACTGCTGTGATGACTAGGGGCAAATGGACTAAGAGAATAAGTGGGCTTTAGCTCAGATCAGAAATGGAGGTGAATCTCATTTTTCTTTTGATTTTGGAATCAAGTATTTTCCCCTAATTTATTTTTAATAGCAATTTTAAAGTACCGGTAAATGGTAAATGGTGTGTACCTATACAGGGCTTTCCTTCCTTCTTAGAAGACCTATAGTGCTTTACAGTCATCATCAACATTGCAATAACAGTTTTAAGCTAATTGTCTTTATATAAATGTCTTCCATCAGAAAAATTCCACAGGAACATGTTAAAAACACAGAAAACATTTTCATCAGGGTGGGTCTTTAAAATAAATGTATCAGCTAAGAAAATAAAAGGTTTTATGCAGAAAAGTCTCACAATAATATATATTTTTTTACTTTGGAGCAGGTCCGATTCAAGGCCTATATAACTGGATAATTGAGTTTGCAAACATCAACATCATATGTTTGAGTAGAGTGGAGAGTGTCGTCACGGTTTTCATACCCAAGCGATGTGGAATTTTGGCAGAAAATTCTCCCTCTGGTCCTTTGCTCCCCCAGGAGCTCTCGAGAACAGGGACCCTGCTTGTTTCCCATCTGATGGGCCACAAACAGAACCAAAAATGTTTCACCATGCTGTCTGTCGTAAAGACCACTGCTTCCACTCCTACAACAATTGCTGCTACTACAGCTGTCCGTCCGTCCCGCAGCCCTGTGGCCGCTGTCCCACAATCTGGAGGGGCTTTCCCTGCAGTCCGGAGGCTATTTTTGTCCACTTTCCTTCAATCACCACTCCAGCGGTCCCTGGGAGCCCCTCAGCTTGGCAGAAGTCCCACATTTTGTTTTGTTTTTTTCTTTTTAATTATTATGGTCTGTTACATTGGCTAAATAACTTGATGAGTCCATTATCAAGAAATCAGATGTTGTCTAACAGCTGCTTTTGTGGCCTTATCCTGGCAGGACTTGACTTTAGGTCTGAGTCTCCAGTGACACTCTACAGTCTGAGATGGAAACATGGCATTTCTCATACATTGACCAGAGCTTTGGTTTACAGAGACAGATCTAATGTGAGTGTTTCCTTCGGAGTAAAAGTGAAGAAATCTGGTCTGAGATCTGATCCACAGCGTTCAGTTGGAGAAAATATAATACAAGCTAAAATGAAGAGTAACATGTTGGTTCATTTCAAATTTAAACCAAAAGATGAAGACCAATTGGTCTCAGTATCTTATTAAATAGTCAAGAAAGGATCCCGATAACATTTTAAAATGCTTCACAGTTAAAGTGTTCTGCAGTGAGAAAGATCATTCTTAAGTAGGAAACCTTTAAAAAACACAGGACCCTGCAGGCCTGAGGACTGAAATGTACAGTATGTCATGTTTCTGCCTTGAAAAAATTGAAAAAATGAATGGAAGATGTCTATGTACCACCACCCTCATGGAGCTGTATGATTTCAATGCAACGCAGCAAGTACAGCAGTGCAAAAAAGTATTTAGTCAGCCACCAACCGTGCATGTTCTCCCACTTAAAGATATGAGAGAGGCCTGTAATTTTCCTAATAAGTATACCTATGAGAGTAGTTGAGGTATACCTCAAGGTAGTCAAAAACTATATATTTATAAATTTATAGTGGAAAAAAGGTCAATAGGAAAAGTTCAACTCAATACTTTGTTAAATGCCCTGTGTTGGCAATGACAGCAGTAAAACATTTCATTTAAGTCTTCACAAAGTTTTCACAAACTGTTGCTGGTATTTTGGCCCATTCCTCCTTACAGATCTCCTCTAGAGCAGTGATGTTGCTGTCACTGGGCAACATTGGCTTTCACCTCCCTCCAAAGATTCTTATGAAACCACTCCTTCATTACAGTGTGTTTGGGATCTTTGTCATGCTGAAAGACCTAGCCACGTTTCATCTCCAATGCCCTTGCCGATGGAAGGACATTTTCTCTCAAAATCTGACGATACATGGTCCCATTCAGTCTTTCCTTTACACAGATAAGTTGTCCTGGTCCCTTTGCTGAAAAACAGCCCCAAAGCATGATGTTTCCACCCTCGTGCTTTAGTCTAGGTATGGTGTTCTTTGGATGCAACTCAGCATTCTTTCTCCACCAAACATGACGAGTAGATTTCTTACCAAAAAGTTCTAATTTGGTTTCATCTGACCATTGGACATTCTTCCAATCCTCTTTTGGTTCATCCTAATGCTACCTAGCAAACTTTAGACGGGCCTGCACATGTACTGGCTTTAGCAGGGGGACACGCCTGGCGGTGTAGTGTGTCACTGAGGGTAGCTTTTGTTACTTTGGTCCCAGCTCTCTGCAGATCATTCACTAGGTCCCCCGTGTGGTTCTGAGATTTCTGCTCACCGTTCTTGTGATCATTTTGACCCAACGGGGTGAGATCTTGTGTGGAGCCCCAGATGGAGGGAGATTATCTGTGGTCTTGTATGTCTTCCATTTCCTAATATTTGCTCCCACAGTTGATTTCTTCACACCAAGCTGTTTACTTATTGCAGATTCAGTCATCCCAGCCTGGTGCAGGTCAACAATTTTGTTTCTGGTGTCCTTAGACAGCTCTTTGGTCTTGGCCATAGTGGAGTTTGGATTGTGACTGTTTGAGGTTGTGGACAGGTGTCTTTTATATTAAAAATGAGTTGAAACAGGTGCCATACAGTTAATGAGTGTTGGACAGGATCCTATTACAGAAGAAGTTACAGGTCTGTGAGAGCCAGAAATGTTGTTTGTTTGTAGGTGACCAAATACTTATTTTCCACCATAATTTTTTATGTTTTTTTTATTATTATTTTATTCAAAATTTTCCTCTTTTCTTCCCTGTATACTTTGTGTCTGTGTCTGTCTTTATCCCCCTATTTCCTTAGTGCTGCTTCTGCAACTAAATTTCCCTTCGGGGATTGTTAAGTTGTTCTTGAATCTTGAATTTTGAATCTTAATTTAAAAATAAATTCTTTAAAAATCAGATAATATGATTTTCTGGATATCCTTTCCCCATTTTGTCTCTCATATTTTTGTTGAGGTATACCTATGATGAAAATTACAGGCCTCACTAATCTTTTGAAGTGGTAGAACTTGCACAATTGGTGGCTAACTAGATACTTTTTGCCCCAATGTATCTTGAAAACCACGCTCAGCAAAAAAAAAACAGAGACAGTGGGAATAATGTGTTTTTTATTTTAAGATTTGGTAAACCGACTAAATGCCCAGTAAAATTCTGATCTATGATGTGTACAGTACCATAACCCCAAGCACCAGTCTTCTGTGGTGTCTTTTTGGCTTGTCCGGGCCCGTGGAGTGGTCGCATCTTAAGAGGAGTGTAGTTATGTCTTGCGTTTCCTTTGAGACTCATGCGGCCTCCTTCAGTGGCATCATGAAAATGAAACGTACCATTGTCTTGTGTGTGGTAAGTGTATCTTGAAGTATTTGTAAGAATAATGTAAATGCATCAACATTTTAGAGCTACAGAAGTGTTTTTTAACCAAGGTACACTTTTCGGATTTTGGCTTCTAGGAACCCATGTGTACTTCCTGTTTGGAATGCCAGGGGGTTAGGAGGTCACTCAGTCCAGCTCTCATATACAGTCAATGCTTAGAAGCAGCCTTTACTGACTCCTGGAGGCAAATCCTGGTTGCAGACCTGGTTGAATGATCTCAAAGTGTTAGATCATCAAAAGCAAATAAATATGCACATCCTAGTTAACGCCCATTATTGCTGTGAAAGGAGTGATCCTCCTTGACCGCATGTCTTACATCCTTTAACCATAAAGGGTCTTGTAAGTTACACCCATTTTGGTTCCACAATGGCATAATGAAGAGTGAAGAACACATAGATGGGAATGATCTACATTTCAGAGGGCTGTGTGAACTGATGAACCAAAGACAGACTTCGTCTTTCTCGCCCAGTGTCTTCGTCAATGTGGCTTGTGATGAATGTTGTTAACCTGATAGTCAAGCATTACAGCCATATATCCATAGTATTTAGTCACTGGATTTTTAATGCCAAACAGCTCTCCCAGCTGACTCTCTGAGGGTCGTACATTCACTTCCTGTGGACTCAACAAATAAAATGTTTTAAAAGCTGAGCAGAGAGTGAATGAAACTCCGAGCATAACAGTCACAGGTCAGAAGACTTACAATCCTGCAGCTCAGAGTTTGGGGAGTGATGCCAGCAGAGTTTTTGGTATTTTTAGTGCAGGAACACGGCGTGATCCGGCCCTCCGTCTTTAGTCCTCTTGGGGGTCTGGGGATGGGAGAGGAATATGGGATACTGTGTTCCCAGACCAGGATCCGGGGCAGGAAGCCTCCCCTAAATATTTTGGCTGCCCTGGCTGCTGCGCTGAAGTGTGTCTGGCATTGGCCTGAAACCCCCCACCCCCACCCCCCACACACACCCATTCACTGACCTTTAAGAACCCCAGCCTGTCTGCTCTCTGCTGTGACCTTCACTCACGTTTCAGAACAAAAAAGAGCAAAACTCAAAAATAAGCAATATATTTTCAGTCAGATTTGGAGGTTTTGTTCTCTTAGGTTTGTCATATTTATGATGATGATTTTTGGAACCAGGGCTTTTTCTGAATTTTATCTTTTTGATTTGTTTCAGGAAAGATAAAATCCAGCTTTTTTAATGCAACATTTTCCAACTTTTTTTGTATTTATAGAGTTCAATCTGGCTCTCTAATATGTATTTATTAAATTCACCTTTTTTGTATTTTTAGATTCCTTTAGTATATGACATATTATGAAAACCACTACATAGTTTATTAAGAGTGGCATTGAACATGTGGAGAGGTTTTGGTTTGTGTGGATTTTCTGAAATCTGCCTGAAATTTCTTCCTTCATGATAGAGATCCCAAGTTCAGGAGACAGAAGCACGGGATGGTAATTTTGGCAGGTTAAAGGATGGTCAATCTAAAACCAGGACAAAAATGCTGATAAATAGAGAATTGAAACAGAGATGAGATTACCAGTAAAGACAGATCATGAGTTGCGGTTGACCCCCCACCACATCTTTTTTAATTTACCACTGAAGCCCACATCACACCACACCAAGACATGTCCCTTGCACCCAGAACCCATCTGCTCTAAGAAGAGCTCCAATGGCTTAAGGTCTCTTTTCCTAGGAGGGGTTTCTGGAAGTCTTTATATTCTGAAAGGAGGGAAGGTCACCTGGATTCTTCTCATTCTGTCTGATTACATAAGTTTGCTCGAAACTATAACACACTGGTTCTTCAGTTTTGCTTGGTGGTCATCAGAAAGTTCAAGTAGAAAACTTGAACATTTTTTACTCAGTGGGGTTCACAGAGCCGTCTACGATCTTAGTATTTCTTGTGGGACACCAGTATCCACCCGTAAGGGCAGTTATGACTAAACCTTAAAAAGGTTTCATGTAGCACAGCCTCTTTGAGTTTCCAGACTATACCATTTCCAGCTCTATGGTTAATATTATAGTAGTAATTCCTCCACTGAAATGGTTGTGTGGGTCAGACCGGTTCCTGTGGCTTCAATTCTCCTTCTTGGATTTATCCTTCAAGCATCTGTTGATGTTGTTCTTTGACAAACCATGTCACTTTCATACACGCTTGTAAAGCAGAAACACTGGCTTTCTGACTGGATGTTGGTGTTTTAAAACAACTGCATTAACTTCACAGACCTGCTGAGATTGTGAAGGTAAGGATGAGCTCCAGCTGAAAGACAACCATCCCAAGCAAAAAAAGGATTAGATACACAATCACACACGGACCTGTGAAGCGTGTGCACCATAATTAAGTTTCATGCTCACTGCATCCTTCTGAAGTTGTGTAGTAAAGCGATCATTTGAAAAGAAAGCCATTAGTGAAGCTCTCTGCTAATCTGTGCAACATGTTGTAGGAAATCAAGGATAAAGCAGCAGCTCTGTGGACTCACTAAACTGTCACACCATGAGCTGCAATGACGGGACAGCTTATACCGATCAAATGTGTGTACATAAATTGGTTGATGTAAATGTACTAATAGACAAGGCACAAATTACAAGAAAAAACAGAGTCTGATTTACTAACATCCCTAATAAAATGTCCAAATATGCATATGTTAACAGATTGAACATGCTGTTTAATTGATCCACCAAGAGCCACAGCAGATACAGGCTCAAACAGCGATTACTGAAATGAGGAGTTAAAAACACCTGTGATAAAGATCACAGAACGCAGAAATGCTAGAAGAAATGAAACCATCTGCAGTCTTGAAGATGTTCCGACGTCTTTTATGATCACTGTGTTTTCTGTGACACCAGCTTTAAAGTGCAACACTCAGCCCATTGCAGCACTCACTAGGAGCCTATTTAGTCTCTAACTAATATGAATGATAATCATATTACACAACAATGTTTTTGTTTTAACAAGTGCCTTTCCTAACTCCCAATGACCCGGAATGAAGAGGTGAATGGCCTTGAAAATGTTCAGGAGATGTGAAAACTGAGCTCTGGAGTTCTTTCAGGATGGAAGTGATGAGGTGAGAAGAAGACGTCTTTGTGATGATGCAGGCAGCTGAGTTTTGGACCAACTGGACTTTTTGGAGGACAACTATAGAGAAAACAGTTACAGCCATCGAAGTGACAAGACTATGGACAAGTAGAGAAGCAGAATGGGGCAGAATGAGAGCAGAGCCAATGTTGTTGATGTTTTCCAATCAAGTGACGTTATTGGTATGGGATTAGAGTGACAGATTGAACTCAATGCATGACAAAAATCTACAGCCGTGTGTTGTTTTGAA
Source organism: Oryzias sinensis (assembly GCA_037389245.1). NCBI lineage: Eukaryota > Metazoa > Chordata > Actinopteri > Beloniformes > Adrianichthyidae > Oryzias > Oryzias sinensis. Next base: position 3,607,958 of record CM074508.1, on the reverse strand, counting down.
CATGCTGTTAATTTTGCACATATTTCAACTCAAACAGTTCTCTAGTAAGTCAGGCCCCTTGAAAACACTGATGGAATGTGATAGTAGAGTACCCTGGCCTGAATAGAAAAATGTGCAGTTTCTGTTTAGAAAGGAATGCAGATATCATTCCATCTGAACTCCGTCTTGCAGATTGGGTAAGGTTTGCCCGAAGCCACCTGAGGAACCTGGAAATACCAGGACTGACTTGTTGAACTTGAACTCTAATAAACCTGTGTGTGACGTGATCAGCTTGAAGGCTCTCTATTCCACAATAACCACACACTGACTCAAATGCAGATTCTAGAAGTGGACGCCATTCCTCAGCATCTTTGGTCTGCATTCACTCTATAAAAATGTCAAAAAAAGTGACAGAAGAAGAAAATGTTTGTGTTTGGCAACAAAGTGACCATCTTTAAAACAGACATTGGTATTTTTTTATAGGTTGAGGTTTAGTGCAAAGATGATATAAAGTTATCTATAATAAAGAACAGTAATCCCCCCCGTATTCCTGGGGGTTACGCCCCCCCCCCCCCCGCGAATAATGAAAATTCGCGAATATTTGACGCTGTTTTAAAACTCCCTGAGCCTTATGTGAGCCTTACTCACTGCGTCAGCTCTGCCAAATCTTGATCAGTCAGGCTGCGAGTGGGTGTCAACCAGTCCATTGAACTCTCCGGTTTGCCGATAGCAACCGGTTCATTTCCAGAAGCTGGAGATGATACAGGGCATTTGGATGGCGTCTTAAACGCGTAAACAATACTTAAAGTAAAGAGTAAATCGTTTTTCAAAATTCGCGGAATGAGCGCTGTTCTGCGTCTCACGCTTGTGATGTCACGTCATCTGCAGGCACCCGCGAATGGTCAGGGAGCGAATATTAAACCGCGAATGGGCGGGGGATTACTGTATGTTGTTCACATTTCAGCATTTCCCTTAAGGGGTCGCCACAGCAAAGGTGGTTTAGCTTAGATTTTTCACGCCGGGTGTCCTTCCTGTCACAACCCTGCACTTTATCCGGGCTTGGGATGGCACAGGGAGACCCAGACTTAGGCCCTTTTGTGGCTACATAGGCATTAGCGCAAAGGGTTTAGCCCAAGAACCCACACTGGATGATGCTCATTGTGCCCCCTAGGAATCAAACCCTGGTTTCCCATGTTCCAGTCCTACATGCAGCCAACTGAGCCATCCAGCTGATTTTTTTATACAATAAAGTATCATAAAGTTACAATTTCTTCCCCCATGAAATGAGGACCGTTATATTATTGAAAGACCATCGAATTATGTTGAAAATTTATTTTTTTAGTTGGTTTGTGTCCGGATTGAATCCAGCCTCCTTGCTGCACTGTCATGTACCGAGCTCTAACAGCTGTCATGAAGTGAAGTGATGCAGAATCAGAGAAAATAAACACCAAAGCAGCACATTAATCAAAGACACAACTGTTGCTTTTCCCTTCCATCTTCCCAGAACCAGTAGCAGAACGGATCATTCTGATGGATGCAAGGCCAGAAATTGTATTGGACGAACAACAAACAAAAGATTTTTTTAAGCAGCAAACATGGAAGGAACGTTGTTGTTGAGACAAAGTTCTGCCCCTGAGCTGCATGGTGGAGTCCATGATGCTCCATGACGACTGTCTAAAAATTATGTTACCGCAGGACTGGGAAAAAAGAAACAGGGTCCGGCTCCCAGGATGCTATTCCTGATGAGCTTCATCCAGTACGGGTCCTTGGGCAAGACCAACGCTGCTTACTGCCTAACTATGTAGCCAAGGGCCCCTTAGTCTGGATCCCCCTGTGTCGTTCCCAGGCTGGATGAAATATAGAGTTGTATTCTCTTCCAAACCACCTGTGCGATTCAGTGAAAGCTGACTGTGACTCCTTAAGGGATGTGCTGAAAGGTGAGCAACCACATGCTTGATAAAGGTCTAAAAAAGTGTTTCTTCTCTGTGATGCTAGCCAGAGGTTCAAATGTGCACATATTCCGCAAAGATGGACTTTTTCATCTCAATGCATCTGGTAAATCAAGCAAAAAAAATAAAAAAGTAAAACTATTGTTAAAGACAAAATACTTTATAGTAAAACCATTGGTTTTATTTGGCCATTTAACCATCTTGTGCCGCATGATTATTTAATCAGCCAGTTAAAAGTAAAGACAGAGTGATGGATTGTAACCTGTTAGGGTTACAAACGTCACACAGGGGCTGATCGTTGTGCAGTGTTGAATTGTTCTCACACAAAGGCTGTCCTATAACATAAGTACTCAGGATCTAAAATATATGGATTCTACGATACTATGAGCCATTAAGGGTTCCCCAGGTAGCTCTCTCCAGGGGGGGTCCTTTGGGTTTGGCTTCAGCAGAATAAAGACGTGAACTCTCCTCTAAACAGCCTCAAGGCCCGTACACACCGGGACGAATTTCACCGGCGATTTTCGCCGACGTTTAACGCCTCATGACGCGTTGCGTCGAAATCTATTCGACCAATGAGAACGGCGCTTTTGCACACATGTCTGGAGCTTCTGAAGTTACAGTAAAACACAACTTGGGGGCGCTCAAACACAAAACTGTCTTGCTGAGCACACATACCAGCGAAGAAGATAGACGCCGAGTAGCGTCTACACTGCCACGAAGAAATAATGACGGACATTATAAAGTATCCCCGAACCAAGCACCAATTGGAGCAACTGGTGCTTGAAATATTCATGTTTTCTTTGTTTGATTCTGACAATCGCGTAAATACTTGCTCTCTTCTTCTGAGTGAAAAGCGACTTTAAGAAGCGTAAAGTTGCGCAGCGCCACCTTGTGTACAGGAGTATTTCTGTTTACATTAAGCGCCATCTAACGTCAGGGAATGAAATTGCATGTTCGCTCGGCTCATCGTCAGCGAAAATCGCCTGGGTGTGAACACAAAAAACGTGGCGAAAAACGCTGGCAAAAAACGCCTGGCGAATATTCGTCCCGGTGTGTACGGGCCTTCAAGCTTAAAAAGTGACAAGCAGAAATGCTGGTACTTCTCCCAAGTTTAGAGCCAAGACAGTAGAGTTTACTCCTGTTGACCATTTTCACCGGATTTTCCAACCTTTTACAGTTTCCAGTGTCGATCGTCAGGAACACAAGTCAGTAAAATCTTCTGGAAATGTGTGGTTTTATTTTCTTTAATCATAACTTTAAAATCTATCACTCAATTTCATGTGACAGGATCAGATTCATTGTCTAATTAGCAGCCAATTGGAGATTTGAAGTTTCTGTTTGCTTGTTTGCTTTCCTCTGGGGAGAGAAAAGCTGTTCTGTGTGTGTTTAAGCTGTGGATCAGTGTTCACTCAGCATTCAAAAGTCTTTGTATGTCACACAACTAAGTCAACACACAAACACACACGAGTGAAGCCCGTTTTGTCTGCTGGCCTCACTCTGGAAGAGTCTGGCAGACAAAAAAAAACATTTTAACTTAGTCCAGTAAGACTTTTAAAGATCTTTTTCCTAGTATTTGTTATGTTTGTTATGTATGTGATATTATATGTAATTAATTAATTTTTAATCAATCCTAATAAATGCAGAGCAAAGACTCATTTTGAGATATTTTGATTTAACTTTGTGCACAGAATAACATACAGTCCTTTAAACTTTACTTTTACACCACCTAAGGGGATCATTTTCAAAGTTTATCTGTTTTTTTCTCACTAGTTACGAGTAAAATTGAATGAAATCTGGTCGTGTTCAGTAGATGAACAAGCAAGATGTATGAAACAAGATAAAAGGCAGTTTAAAAGAATTGTCTTCAGATTCTCTCTGTTACTCCAAATCATGTCTGAATTTAGAGTCTTTATTAAGCTTTTCATAGAAAGCGTTTTTAATGAGGTCAACAACCAAGTTAATATTTTAAAAAGAAACATATGTTACACAATCAGGAGCTGATTGAACCTAGTTAGTTTGCTTTGTGTTTTCAAGGAGATTAGTTGTTTTTGAGAACAATTAAATATCTATTTTTGATTAATACTGTGTCACTTTTGGTTTGACTGCATAAAAAGGATTTTTATTGTCTGTTTATTATCAGGAAAGCTCTTGTATTTACAAGAGCCATGGAAATGTCCTATTTAAAGCAATTCTATAAGATGTAGTCACTTTTTAGAGCATTCATATTTTTAGAACCACAACAGTGAAATTTCTTTTTCCAAAGCGGATATCATGGCCACCCCCTCCAACCCCCTTTCTGCTCCTCGTCTCCCTCCCTTTCCACGCCAGGCCAAACTCCTGCCACCCCACAATTCAGAGGTTTCGTTTTGGCACTGCCGTCTGACTGCCTCTACTGTCTGGCACTTTATGTGCTTCCCTTGGAATTACAAGAAAATTCACAAAAGAAAAGAGCAAAAGAGATAAGATGTTTCAGCGAACATGTCGGCGTTCCTCTCTGTTTTTTGTTTCCATATAAGTGTTACAACATTTTAAAAACTCTTCCTTTTTTATGGGATTTTCAGTCGTGCTTTTTCACCCTGAGCAGACTCGCTGTCCTCCTGATGAGAACCACTGCCTTCAATCTGTCACTGAAGAAAAATTACAAAAAATGACATATCCAAGGAAATCTGCTCCAACCTAGACAGCTCTATTTATTTAACATTAACAGTGTGTTATTGGTCTCTAATGTCTTTTTGTTTCGCTTATTCTTAAAAATGGGTTTCAGCTCATCCAAACTAGTGGGGAAAAAAGAGCGCAGATTTGGGTACAAATGAAGAACTAAATACAATTTGGTTAATGTCTGTTGAAGCTGTCCAATAAAAAACAATATGTAGAAGGAAGCACAAAAGTATGATAAAGGTTTGTATGGAACATGAAATATACAGGTATTTTTGAACATGAAAACAATTACTAGAACTTAGTTTCTCACTGAGTTTTGTTATTTTGTACATGATGACTATAAAGTCTGTGGCAGTTCTTTTTTAACTACCTGTTGCTGGGAGCGACAGGTCGTATTGAACACTTACACAATATGTAAGGGTTAGTAAGGGAGAAGTGGGTGAGATGCAGACACATCGTAAAGAATTAATCAAATCTGCACACTGTGCTGGGAGATGGGTAGAGCGGTTTAACCCTTGTGCTATCCAATGGGGTCCAGATGACCCGATCCTTTCATTGACATGTTATCCCCACCACGACAAAGGTGAATACACCCACGACTGCAAGCCCGTGAATGGATCCAACTCCATCATTAAGTTTGCAGATGACACCACGGTGATTGGCCTCATCAGTGACAACGATGAGACTGCCTACAGGGAAGAGGTACAGCACCTGGCCACATGGTGCGCTGACAATAACCTGCTCCTCAACACCAACAAGACCAAGGAGCTCATTGTGGACTTCAGGAAGAAGAATGGAAGCACCCATGACCCCATCTGCATTAACGGGATGGTTGTTGAACGTGTTTCCAGCTTCAAGTTCCTGGGAACCACCATCTCGGAGGACCTGTCCTGGGCCACAAACACCTCCAGCCTGGTCAAGAAGGCTCACCAGCGCCTTTTCTTCCTCAGGACACTGAAGAAGAACCAGCTGTCTTCATCCATCCTGGTGAACTTTTACCGGTGTGCGATCGAGAGCATCCTAACGGGTTGCATCTCAGTCTGGTATGGGAACTGCTCAGTGGCTGACCGCAAGGCACTGCAGAGGGTGGTGAAAACTGCCCAGCGCATCACAGGGACACCACTTCCTGCTCTTGAGGACATCCAGAGGAAACGCTGTCTACGTCGAGCTCGCAGCATTCTCAAGGACTCCTCTCACCCTGACCACGGACTGTTTAACCTCCTCCCCTCCGGGAGGCGTTTCAGGAGCCTCCGGACAAGGACCACAAGATTCAGGAACAGCTTTTTCCCTAAAGCTGTCTCCTTGCTGAACTCTTCCCTCTGACACCCCTAAAACACCCCCCCACACCACCATAGACTCCTCCCCCCCCTCTTCAACACTCTGAATCATTTATTTATTCACAACAAGCAAAAACAGTAACTTGTTATTACTTGCACTACTGTCTGTTCATCCAGGAACACTGTATAATCCATCTGCACATTGTAATATTTTCTATGCACTTTACTGTCCATTGCAATACTGTAAATTATGTTCATAGTTCTGCCTATAGTGTTCATACCCTTTTACATAACCCATCTGTATAGTATATTCATAGCACACCTATCTGTATATCGTGCTTATAGTATTAATATCTGTAAATTATGTCCATAATACTAACCTGTATAGTTATTGTACATACTATAGAACTTTATTCTGTACTTACTGCTTATTGCACTTCTGGTTAGATGCTAACTGCATTTCGTTGCCTTGTACCTACATGTGCAGTGACAATAAAGTTGAATCTAATCTAATCTAATCTAATCTAAAGGTGAAGAGGATTTCAAGTAATCCATGGAGACCAGTGAAGATCACAAATCATTGAAGAAAAAAGGTTCAGCACACACCCTTATGGGGTCAAGATGACCCAACTCCCAATGTTAAAGGGCCTAGAATAGCACTAGGGTTACGTGAAGAGTGTGAACTCCTTGAGTGCATCATGACTGTTAATTAGACAATCAGAGCGTAGTTTGTGTGCACAACCTATAGGCACTTTACATAATCCCTGCACACCCTGTGTCTGCAGCATTCATGCTGGGTCAGTAAGAAGCCAGCATTTGTGCCTTCCTAACAAATGCATAAGTCTGACAGCGTCACTGGCATGTCACAAGAGCGTACAAAAATAATTCTTGATACAATTACCACACGTACAACAATCAAACAATCCATTTTCATGACGTCCCTTGAGGTTGCCGTAGAAGCTTCAAGAGAACTGCAAGACTGTACTCCCCTTAAGATCCAAGCCCTCCCCTATACGACCCTCCACAGGCCTGGACAACCCAAAAACTCACCCATACGGGTCAACAGGTGACAAAGGCTCAAAGAAGATAATATGGCAGAAATATCAGTATTTTCCCTTTTTAAAACAAATTGAATTATTTATTTTAGGAGAACAGAAAAAAAAAAAAAAACGGGTAGGAAACATAAAATGTATCTGGACATGTTCAGATGCTAAAAGAACACTTGAATACAACTGTGATGTTGATGTTCTTAAGGTTTTGCAGTTCTTAGAGAATTTCACATAAATTCATATCATCTGCAAGAACAAATAAAAGAGAGATTTTTTTAAATCAAGTGGAAACTGTTTTCAAAAAGCAAGCAGCAAAAAAATAACTGAGTAAATCTGTTTTTTTCTTCATCTTGGCCTTTAAACGGTTGTGATCGCCATTAGTCTGTGGATGTGTCTTCATCACGCAGTTGTCCCAAACACGGTTATTAATTATATTAGTGTTTCAGATGACATTTGACATTCTTGCTGTTCTTATCTGCAGTAGATCTCTCTCAGCGCTCCGACGTCCAGAATGACTCCCTCTCGAGTAAATATAACAAAGAAAGTGAAGAGATTGAACTTTGTGTATTTGTGAATATGTGTGGTAAACACAGAGACTCACACCCTCACAGGCCTCATCTGCAGAGGACACTCTAAATTCACGGACTTTCCTACAACAAAGAGTACGTGAACTGCATTGATCTGGAGTGGGAAACAGAAAAAAAAAACAGTAAGACTCCTTGGCTGTCTTTTTGTTTTGTTTTAAATATGATGTGACACCTATTAAACAAGAACCGCATCTTGCAAGTATCCAAAGCGCTCTTTGTGTATGATGAAGCCGGTTCAAGCTCAGATCTCTGCTGGAACAGCAGACCCATTAATTTTTTTTTTTTACCTTTACAGATAAACAACTGCTCATAAACTCTCAGGGGGAAAATGGACTTTTGGCAAATAAAAAGACAATTCTACACATGGTCCCTGTCATGTTACATGAAGTCGCGTCACAGCCAGACGCTCCTGCATCATCTCAATTTCAGATGTTTGAGAGGAGGAATGTGTGTACCTCTGCTCTGTTTATCAACTGTTCCAATGCTAAAGGACTCTGTCAGTTCAAGTGGTGATGTGGATCTGAAATCCCCACAGCCAAAAAAACTAGACTTTGGAATTCAATAAGGGTGCTTTTCAAAGAAACCACCTTTACAGCTAATGTTTTTCTAGAAATAATTTGGAGTAGGTAATAGTTAGTTGTCTGTTTTTATGACATATGATTCTTTTCTTTGAAAGGCAAAATGTTGGCTTCACTGTCTCTCGATGGGCTTTAGACTGCGGACCACAGATGTCCGGTTGCTGTTCTTGAGGGCCACTAACCTACTTGGTGTGGTTTTTCAGTTATCTCTGCCCCACACGCTACCAACTAGATGTGTTCTGTTGATAAAAAGCTGCAAGAAAAGGAGTAATTTGGAAACATCGAGTCCCTTGAAGCCCAGTGGTCTTTTAATGATAATGATGCCATTTGTAGCCACAATAAAAAGACAAAGTTTCTGCAGAGCGGCAGTAGTTCTTTAGAAATTCACCTAAGAATTGTGGGCAAGATCGTTGAGCCAACCTCCATTTCCTGTCATTTATCTGTTGACATTCTCTCCCACCACCTTACAGCCCCTCACAACCCAAAGCTAACATTAGCGGTGCTACAAAAATGTTGAGCACTATTGAAGCTATCCAGCCGTACAATTTTGATCCAGGTTCCAGCTCAGACGAGAGTAAACAAGTATGTAGATGGATCTAGTCGTCTAACTGCTTGCCATGTTTCAGTACTTGTAATGTTTACAGATAATGTTAAATGAAATACACACAAAACAACTAAAACAGTTGGAGTCAGTTCGATTTTATTTGCAAGTATGCCTACCGGTAGCGTCATATAGTACAGGCAATATAACGTTGACAGCGCTACTAGAAAAACGTTGCCCAAATTTACTTTTTAAACCTCATACTGTGTCGGCTATTTGGGCACACATCTTGGTGTTGTGGAGGACCTAAGTGCAAGAGAATGTGGAGATGAGAATAGAAACTACAAAAATGTGATTATTACCTGGCATTCCCCCTATGATGAAAATCATATTTTTTCTGATTTTGACATGTACTTGTGGCCTTTTTCTTATGAAAGAGAACAAATGTAATAAGAAATCATTTCATTTTTGCATTTTTGAGTATTTCTCCTTTTAAATCGCTGTCAATCAAATTGTCACATGGACGGTTTGTTTGAATTAATGAGCTGTTGTGATGTCACAACGGCCCAGGAGCACATGCGCATTGCTCATGCTGACATCTGATTGGCCAGTTTATAACTTGAATAACTTGGCACTACAGAAAATGGTTCTTCTGACCAATAGAATGACTGAGTAACAGCTTTTAATTTCCCTTTGAAGTCTATGGGGTTTTGGTGTCTTGGTGCCAGCGGGTACTTCCTGTTTGGAACAGCAGGTGGGAGGGGTCACTCAGTCCATTCAGTTGTTAAGCCAGATATCCACAGGGACTTCAACAGACTCACACTGTACATTTGGGCCTGCCGGATCTGTCCAGCTTAATTTTCTGCTTCCGGATCCAACCGAAAACTATAAAGAAACCCTAAAGAAACCCTTAAAATTATGATCCCTGTTCTTTACATCAATGCATGACAATTCCGAGGGAAATGCTCTCACACTGTGCACAGTGGCTGCTGTTCTTTCCTCCCTAACAGCGCTAATCTCATCAGGGGTAATAATTTCCATGTTTGCAGCTCAAACCTTGATGCTACATGGAAACATGCCTAGTTCAGAGCTTCTGTCATGGGTGTTGACAGGCAAATGGGCAGAATTTCTGCTTTTTTAGATTTTGCTTGTGTCAACTTGAAGTCGCTTTATAGACGCTTTTAGTCACTTGCCAGAATGATGCGAAACTGATTTTTCAGGCATTTTGAGGCACTGTGCTTGCTGTCTTTCCAACTTGGATCAGAGTGGCTCTAATTGGCGACACACGACAGGACATGGCGGTAAACAGCCAGTAGCCTCTTGGCTCATGGCCTGACAAACAGAGGCAGTATTAATTGTCAACAGAGGTTTTCTGGGACGGGACACCTCGGGAAACTGGGGAATGCATGGAAATGCATGAATGGAAAGTGGCAGAGCGGATTCCAGGGAGGTCTGTGGCTGTTTTTGGGCTGATGGGTATGGTGTGTTAAAGCTTGTCACACAAAGCCCGGCAGAAGTACACTCTCTGTAAACTTTCCGGGAACTTTTTAAACACAAAGGGTGCCAGCCTACCCGGCCAGAGACAGAGCAGGGGGTGCAGCCAAGATGTCCCGCACCGTGCGCAGCCACCGGGTGCGAGATTATATGGTCCCTTTGTATTTATATTACCTTATGTATTTAGATTACATGGCTTTTTTGTGTTGAGCAAGTTAAACACACAGCCCATCAGTCATGTGGCCGGCTGGGACTCTGCTCTGCTGCGGGGGGGTTGGAGCGCTGATATCAGACAGGTCACTGTAGGACAGGTGAAGGAGTGTGTTTTGATCAAAAAGAGGTGGAAAAACAAAAACTGAATTTGGCAGTTTTTGCAATGTTGCAAAGCTTTGTCAAGTTAGAATAATGGGAGGATTCCAGAGCAGAATCAACACCTGTTTTGTAATATTTTTATTTATATTTGTCATCAGGCCTGTCTCCTGAGTCCAACGTTGCAAAAACCAAATCTTAAGAAACTAAAAAGACTTTTGTTAAAAAGTCATTGTTTTCTTTCTTGCAAGAAAAATAATCTTATCAAGAAAGTTTTTCAGTAACAAAGTTATCTTAGTTTAGGAAAATATGTCTTAGCGACAAGACTTCTTCTTAAAATAGGAGTTCTTGGTTATTTAAAGGAAATGTTTGAAATTTCCATAATTGTTTCTACAGAGTCTGTTTTTGCAGTGTTCACAAATGCACTTCTTTACCACACTCTGTATGACAGGGCCTAAACATAACCAAAACTCGTGACAGGATTTCTCTGCAATAATGAACAGCCTTGAAATCTTGTAATTTGGAAAATAAAAGCACTAAAAACATGAATTTTTTCATAAATGGTTATATTTTTCAAAACTTTGCATTTCTTGTTAGAAAGTGGGACACACCTCCAGGTGCATAACTTGGTTTTCCACTAGCTGGGTGAACACACTTTTCAGCTGTATAGTTCTACCAGCCACTGCAATTTACTTTATTCTCTTTTTGGAGTCCTCTCACTTTGATTGTGCTGATTGTTTTCTTGGGAGCACGTCATTCAGTGGACCCAGCCACTGATTTAGCTCGCTTCAACCGGCCTTTTAAATTTAAATAATATTTTTTATATATACAGTAAATACCTTCTCGTTCACAGAGTTTTCTTTATTTTCATGACTATGAAAATTGTAGATTCACACAGAAGGCATCAAAACTATGAATTAACACATGTGGAATTATATACATAACAAAAAAGTGTGAAACAACTGAAAATATGTCATATAAGGTTCTTCAAAGTAGCCACCTTTTGATTGATTACTACTTTGCATTCTCTTGATGAGCTTCTAGAGGTAGTCACCTGAAATGGTCTTCCAACAGTCCTGAAGGAGTTCCCAAAGATGCTTAGTACTTGTTGGCCCTATTGCCTTCACTCTGCAGTCCAGCTCACCCCAAACCATCTCGATTGGGTTCAGGTCCGGTGACTGTGGAGGCTTAGTCATCTGGAGCAGCACCCCATCACTCTCCTTCTTGGCCAAATAGCCATTACACAGCCTGGAGGTGTGTTTGGGGTTATTGTCCTGTTGAAAAATAAATGATGGTCCAACTAAACACAAACCGGATGGAATAGCATGCTGCGTCAAGATGCCGTGGTAGCCATTCTGGTTCAGTCCGCCTTCAATTTTGAATAAATCCCCAACAGTGTCACCAGCAAAGCACCCCCACACTATCACACTTCCTCCTCCATGCTTCAATGTGGGAACCAGGCATGTAGAGTCCATCCGTTCACCTTTTCTGCGTCGCACAAAGACACGGTGGTTGGAACTAAACATCTCAAATTTCCTCCACTGAGGCAATCGGTGGCTGACACAGCTGGTTGGCTTCCCATCGAGGCCTGACCAGAGTTCTACAAGGGGCGTTGCTTGGGGGCGGGGGCCTGGGCTTGCTCTTGGGGGCGGCGCTTTCTTCGCACCTTGGGGGGAGGAGCTATTTGGCAGTAGCCCCCCTCCCTTGGTTGCCGTATGTAACGTGCCCCTCCTCTCGGTTTTAATTGCACTTTAGGCATCTAGTAGTAAGCAGTAGATGTCCTTAGTGCCCTACCCGCCAATTTTAACTACACCGTAGACATTTAGGGCCCCTTGGTGGGGAGGGTGCTTGGACATTACTGTTTCCAAGCAGAAGATGTCCTCTCAGTGCCCTCCCTTCCAATTTTAACCACACCCTTTAGTACATACACACCCTTTACATCACGAATACACACATACGCTCACTAACACACATAAATCACACAAGGAATAGAGACTTCTGTCCCCTGCCCCATCCCTGGAAGAGGGAACCGGGCCCCCTGTTCCTGGGGTGCTGGCTTCCTGTTCCCGGCGGCCCTCTCTCCACACGGGGAGAGGGATCCCTGAGCTCTCTGGCAAGACCGGGAGTCGAGGATCACATCACATCTGAGCCAGGGGGTGTCTGTGTCCTGTGGTGTGGGTTCTGGTCCTAGCCCCTGGGTGCCGGCCTTCTTCATATTTTCCAACTGTGGGTGAGCCTGGTTGGGCCATATTTGGATGTCTTGGTGCCGTCCTTCTCGTGGGCGTGGGGGGCCGCCCCCTGCCTTGCTCTCTCCTGGACTAACTGTGGTCTGGGGGGGGGCTGCCTGGAGCATGGGGTGTGTCTTCCCTGGGGGGCCCTGACTCGTGCCAGTGACTGAATGAAATGTTTCACATGTGTCAGTCTGAATGCATAAGTAGGCGTGTGTGAATGTTAGTGGGTCCATGTAGACTTGTTTGTGCGCAAACACTTTTGGAGCCAACAGGTGTGTCTGTAACGTTTGTGTCTGTGTGTGTGTGTGTGTGTGTGTGTGTGTGTGTGTGTGTGTGTGTGTGTGTGTGTGTGTGTGGACAGGCCCTGCCCATTTTAGATTTTTCATGTCTCTTAACCTGTCTGTTGGCATTATAAAGCTCCAGCAACTGGTGGCCCCATGGCTGCTGCCTGGTACGGCTAAGCGCGCCTGTCCTGTGGCGCCAGGTTCGCCTATGCCTCCCTATGCCCCTGGATGGATGGGTGGGCGGTCTCCTCTTCTCCCCTTCTCGGGCTGCTTAGGTCCCGTTGCCTGGGGCGCTCCTGGCCTGGGGATCTCTCCCCCGCTCCCCTGGTCGGGCTGGGGAGGATCTGGTTCTCCATATGAACACACGGTTCACTTCGGCAGCATGCATGTATCTCCACCTCCAGGTGCACGTGCACACTGCCGCACTGCTCCCTGTCTGCTTCATCCCTCCTCCTAACCCAAAGTGTATCGATGGACAGATGTCTTCCGCTCATCTTTGTGTCAGATTATCACATTTGGATGAAATATTTGTCTTTCCAGCAGATCTGGTATAATTGTTACACAGCTTAAAATAATAACTTATTCAAATCAGTGCTTGTATCCCCCACTTTCTCCACCTCTCTTGCTTCTATTCTCTTCCACTCTCCCTTCCCACACACACTAAATGTAACAAATAAATAAAAATAATAAAAAAACAAAAAGGAGTTTATACAAATTTACGCTCTGGTTTTTCCAAGTTATATAACCTCTTTTTGCGATAGTATAACCTGTCCAACACAAAAGGCCTTCAGCTCTAATCTGTTTGCTCAGTTGTTGGACAGAACAAGTTAGAAGAAAAGAAAAAAATTGGCAAGGCAAGTTTATTTGTATAGCACAATTCGTACACAAAGTAATTCAAGGTGCTTCACAATACAGAAAAATGGATTAAAATCATAATACATCTTAGGAATAATCAACGTAAAATTTACTTTAAAAGAAAAGAAAAAAATTGAAAATTGATTTAAAAATAAAGGTAGGAAAGGAAAGAAAAGTGCAGATAGGACCTTTCAGTCATATACACGGCTAAACAGAAATGTTTTAAGTCTAGATTTGAACATGAACACAGAAGAGGCCTGTCTTACAACTTCAGGGAGGCTGTTCCAGGGAGGCTGAAACGCTGATTCCCCTTGTTTAGTTCTGACTCTGGGTATCAACAGGAGGCCGGTCCCTGAGGTCCTTAGAGTACGAGATGGTTCATATGGCACTAACATGTCAGAGATGTACTTTGGTGCTCGGCCATGGAGAGACTTGTACACAAGCAGAGCTGCTTTAAAGTCTATTCTTTGAGGTACAGGGAGCCAGTGCAGAGACCTGAGCACAGGACTAATGTGATCATACTTCCTGGTTCTGGTCAGGACTCGAGCAGCAGCATTCTGGATGTACTGAAGCTGTTTTAAAGCTCGTTTGGAGAGGCCGGTGAGCAGGCCGTTACAGTAGTCTAACCTACTGGAGACAAATGCATGAATAAGTATCTCCAGGTCTGGCTTTGACACTATGTTTTTGATTTTCGCAATGTTTTTCAGATGGTAAAATGCTGATGTTACTGACTTGATATGGCTGTTAAAGTTCAGGTCAGAGTCCATGATTACCCCTAGATTTCTGACTCGATTTGAGGGTTTAAGAGACAGAGAATGAAGGTAGCTGCTGACACTTTCTCTTTGTTTCTGTTGGCCAGAAATAATAACTTCGGTCTTGTTTGAGTTTAGCTGGAGAAAGTTGTTCTGCATCCACGCACTGATCTGTTGGAGGCAGTGGCTGAGTGAATCCACCGGCCCATATTCACCTGCTGTCAGTGACACATAGATCTGAGTATAATCTGCATAGTTGTGATAAGATATGTTATTACTGCGTATTAACTGCCCTGGTGGCAGCATGTAGAGGTTGAACAGAAGGGGTCCCAGGATCGATCCCTGGGGCACACCACAAGTCAAGGCCATGTAGTCTGAGACACAACTCCCAATTTCAACAAAATATTTCCTGTCTTCTAGATAAGACTTGAGCCAACTTAAGGCAGATCCAGAGATGCCAACCCAGTCTTGGAGTCTGTGCAAAAGGATCCCATGATCAACAGTATCAAAGGCAGCGCTCAGGTCTAGCAGGATTAAGACAGAGACTTTGCCATCATCAGTGTTCAGGCGGATGTCCTTGGTTACCTTGATAAGAGCAGTTTCTGTGCTATGATGGGGTCTAAAACCTGACTGGAAAACATCAAATGAATTGTTCAATAGGAGAAAATCAGTGAGCTGTTGGCAGACAACTTTTTCAAGGACTTTTCCTAAAAATGGCAGATTAGAGATAGGTCTGTAATTATCCAGTACAGTGGGATCAAGAGCGCTTTTCTTCAGAAGAGGTTTAATGACTGCAGTTTTTAAGGCCTCGGAAAATATTCCAGATTGAAGAGACATGTTAACTATTTGAGTAATTGATGGCAACACACTGTTGAGGACAGACTTCAAATATCTAGTGGGTAACACATCAAGGCAGCATGTAGACGAGCTCAGACAGGTGATGATCTCTTGGACAGTTTGATCAGTGACAGGTACAAAGTGAGTCAGCTTAGAGTGAGTAGGTGGCCGTTGGATAGTTATATGTGTTGTGGAGTTGATGGCTTTTTTTATGCCCTGAACCTTGTCATTAAAAAATACAGCAAACTCATTACATTTAGGTGTGCTAACCAGTTCTATTGGTAGCTGGGTTGGAGGGTTAGTTAATCTGTTTACTGTTGTGAACAGGACACGAGAGTTGCTGCTGCAACTTCCAATGATTTCAGAGAAATACCTTTCCCTTGTTCTGCATAAGATCTGGTTGTAAGCGTACAACTCCCCCTTATACATTCCATAATGAACCTGGAGTTTTGACTTGCGCCACTTTCGCTCAGCTCTGCGGCACTGTTGTTTCTGTGCCCTGACTAGATCATCGTTCCTCCAGGGAGCTTTCTGTCTATGTTTTCTCAATTTAACTTTCATAGGGGCAATGGCATCCAGAACATTCAAGATGCTAGAAGTAACAGATTTCAGCATTTCATCAACATTGGCACCAGAGGCGTTTTCAGGGTTTGTAATTTCTACAAACTGTGCCCTAGTGCTCTCATTTATTTGTCTCCCTTGGACAACTTCAGGGCCAGGTGGTGGTTTGGGAGCAACAGAATACACAGAAAGGATCAGAGAGGGGGCGACATCAACCACACTGACATTGTAAATATTAACCCCCTTTGTGATGAGCAGGTCCAAGAGTGTGCCCTCTGCTGTGGGTGGGGCAACTCACATGCTGAATTAGATCAAAGGTTTCAAGGACAGCATTGAGCTCTTTTGCATTTCTGTCATTGACATTATCAACATGAACATTAAAATCACCTGTAATGACTAGACCATCAAAGTCTGTGCACACAACTGAGAGCATTTCAGTAAAATCATAAATGAAACTTTGGCTGGGAGGGGAGGAGTTTGTTTTAACTCAATCTTAAAGGACACATACTCAAATGATGAAAACACACCAAATGATAGTCTGCGGTTTGCAATATTATCTCTAAACAGTGCAGAAACGCCTCGACCCTTTTTATTTTCTCGTATTTCCGATTCATGTTTGTAGTTGGGGGGAGTTGATTCGACTAGAACTATGTTTCCTGTGTTTGTGTCAAGCCATATTTCAGTTAATAACATAAAATCAAGATTAGAAGAAGAGATAAGATTATTGATTAAAAATGATTTGTTGCATAAAGATCTGACATTCAGTGCACCAAGTTTGAGATTAGTTTCCTTGGGACTGGTCAAAACTTTCTTGCAGGGGATATGAACTAGACTTCTTTGATTGGACAGTCCAACTGCCCTTTTTTTGCATTCTACATGGTGCAACTACAGGTATAGCACCAGAAGGAAGCTGTTCATCACAGGGCCCCAGTTTGACATAACCTTTCCTAGGACACTGGGGGCCCGTTTCATCTTAGCTCTGGGGGATAGCACCTCTAGAGGCGCGCATGGGAGGTTGAGTTAAATAAATAAAACAAAGGTCCAGCAACTTGTTGCTTTCTGACTCTTCATGATCTTACCTTCATAATCACCCCTCTACCCCCCCCCATCTGTCATCCCTCTCTCTTCTTCCCTCCTTTTATTTTTTCCGTCCGGTCCAACAAAAATATATTTAAAAATATAATTAACATGAATAAAGTTTGGCTGAAATTACAAAAGGGGTTTATTTAAATATACATCTGGTGTATCATAAGATTCATAACCCCTGTTGTAAAAGTAGAATATGTTCAACACAAAAGGCTTTCAGCTCCCGTCTGTTTGCTTAGCTGTTTCACAGGACAAGTTAAAAAAATTAATTAAATAAATAAAAATCTCCAATTTTGGACTCATCAGACCAAAGCACAGATTTCCACTGGTCTAATGTCCATTCCTTGAATTCTTTAGCCCAAACAAGTCTCTTCTGCTTGTTGCTTTTCTTTAGCAGTGGTTTCCTAGCAGATATTCTACCATGAAGGCCTGATTCACACAGTCTCCTTTTAACAGTTGTTGTAGAGATGTGTCTGCTGCTAGAACTCTGTGTTCCATTGACCTCCTCTCTAATCTGAGCAGCTGTTAACCTGCCATTTCTGAGGCTGCTGACTCAGATGAACTTATCCTCTGCAGCAGAGCTGACTCTTGGTCTTCCTTTCCTGGGGCGGTCCGCATGTTAGCCAGTTTCCTTGTAGCGCTTGATGGTTTTTGTGACTGCACTTGAGGACATTTTCAAAGTTTTCCCAATTTTCCAGACTGACTGACCTCCATTTCTTAAAGTAATGATGGCCACTCTGTTTTTCTGTACTTAGCTGCTTTTTTCTTGCCATAATACAAATTCTAACAGTCTCCTGTTAAGTAGGATTATCAGGTGTGTATCCACCTGACTTCTGCACAACACAACTGATGGTTCCAACCCCATTTATAAGGCAAATAATCACACTTATTAAACCTGACAGGGCACACCTGTGAAGTGAAAATCATTTCAGGTGACAGGTGACTACCTCTTCAAGAGAATGCCAAGAGTGTGCAAAGCAGTAATCAAAGCAAAAGGTGGCTACTATGAAGAACCTACAATATGACATATTTTCAGTTGTTTCACACTTTTTTGTTATGTATATAATTCCACATGTGTTAATTCATAGTTTTGATGCCTTCAGTGTGAATCTACAATTTTCATAGTCATGAAAATAAAGAAAACTCTTTGAATGAGAAGGTGTGTCCAAAATCTTGGTCTGTACGGTATATATTTTGGGAATTGCTGTAAATGGAAAGTTTTGTTGCACTTGTAATAAATATAAAGGTCTGAGGTCAATCCAGGGATCTGTTGTAACTACTCCTCCAGCTTGGAGGTTACTCACCAAGTATGAATGAGGAGTGAATGAGTAATGGACACAATGGAAGCGCTTTGAGCGTCTGGAAAAGCGCAGTTAAATCCAATCCATTATTAGTATTATTATTATTACTGCCCAGAGTGCTTCAATTACCACAGTCACCACTGTCACCTTCACTTTCCAGGCTTTCTCCAGTTCTTCTCTGAGTCCCTGGTATTTCTCCAGCCTCTCATGTTCCTTCTTCCTGATGTTCCCATCGCTTGGCACTGCCATTCACCACAACGGCTGTCCTCTGTTCTTTATCCACCACCTGGGAACTTTGGGCCTTCAAGTACTTTACAGCACAGTAAACGCCATTTACCATAATAACTGGACTGGCCTTCATACACATGTCCATGCAGACCCACACTTCTAACATGTACTACAAAATACATACTAACTTACACATGTATTAGTTAAATATATCAAAGCTCCATGCATACACATGTCTGTGATGGTGCAAGACTCTGCTGAGTGCATTTACTGAAATTTACAATAATGTTACTGTTACCGTTTTTGAAGCCCTCCCAACCTGAATGAATGCTGAACATTTCCGTGTTAACTGCAATGACGTGTGTATTGGTGGTGCACTGACACACAGCTGATGTCTGAGTCCTTGGCACAAAGAAAACTTTCATTTATCAAACTGTCCAGTCTCCAGACCACCAGAATTTTTGGCCCTTGTATTTTATGGAGACAAGTTCCGGTTTCAGTTTGATGAATCCATTTATTACCTTGATAAATAGCATCCAGATACAAAATCTTCCATTTTTATGGGTTTATTTTTAAGAAAAAAACTGTTAAATTGGTGCTCAGTGTTCCTTTGAGTTGGCCCGTTGTTGGTCCAGTTCAGATGAGGTCATGGTCACTCTCCTCCCTGCATTTCTCTTTGATTCATAACTTTCTACTTATTCTTTGCTTGAGACAAAAAGGATGAGTTTAATCCAGCTTTGCAAAGCGTGCACATCATTTCACCAGAACACAAGCCTTTTCAATGTTTGTATCTGTACAAGTCAAGCAGTATTGGCGCCGGCTGATGGGTCTTTTTTCATCAGCACTTTCTTAAAGACCTTCAAGTTTAAGGAACAGCTTTCCATCAACCACGTGCCGCCGCCTTTGAAGTTCCTCTTGATGGCAGATGGAGTTGGAAGATGATAGATTTACAAAGAACATGCTTTTCATAACAATCTGGATCCATCTGGTGAACTGTGAAGTTTTAAGAGGTCGTCCTCTGGGGAATATCTTAGTGTCTCTTGTAATGTGCGACCAGATGAGACAGGAGTCCGAGGCCCTGCTGCCACTCAGCAGGCCGCACCAGTAAAGCTGTGTTGACTGTGTGCGCATGGGACATCTTCAGCTGTTTTCACCGGGAAAAGTGTTGATGAAACGCTTGTGGCTCGATTCCCGCTGTGACAGATGTGGTCAGAGGCGGCGAAACTAAACAGTTTAAACGAAGGGAATGCTGAAAGCGCAGCTGCATTGACAAGAGCAAAAACATGTTGGGCTGACTGCCGACTCCTCACTTACCCTCTGATACAAATCACCACATTCTCACTGTTAATGCAGAGATTTGACAGAGGCTTGGAGAACATGTTGGATGAGGGTCCTCTTTTGGGTAGAAAAAGACACTGAGCTGATGTTCAGAACCTGCCAAAAAAAAAGATAAAGTCTGCAGAGCTAACCAACACAACATTTAACTGTGGCCTTTGATTGATGTGGAACGATCTGGATGGAATTAGACATTATCAACCTCAAAATGTTGGAATTAATCCTTTTACATGGGATCTTTAGTTTCGGTGTTTACATTCTTTCAACTACCGTAAAAAGAAATTTGCTTTTCTCCACATCAGAATCTTTTGATTCACGTTAATCACCAGAGCGTGTCATTTAGGTGTCGCTGGCGACACCTCCAGTGTTTAAATGTTAACTCTATCATTTCAATGGTAAAAATTGCTCTTCTTTTTTTCTATAAAATTCAAACTCTGGTTTTGTTTCATAAGAAGGACTTTGGTCAACAGAAGCTGTTTAAACTATCCAGTGCTATATTTTATATTATCAATACCAATTGTGAAATTGTGAAAATGAATTTGTTAACAAACATAATGCGAGTACTGGTTACACAGCAATGGGGCAGATGTTCTGCCAAAATCTTTTTAAACAATCCAAAACGTTCATTGTTGGCCTGTTCTGGCTTTGATACTTCAACTTTTCAGACTCCTCCTACATGTCAAAGGAGAATGTCAGAAAGACATCCTCATTAAGAACTTAAAGGTTTCATTAAATGTTGAACTTCTTCTCAAAAGCCTTAGAAAAGAGAAACAAGTTTAAAGAAATCCGACTTTTTTAATCTAAAAATGATCAAATTTCACCAAAAAAACAATAAATAATTCAGTAAATTATGATTTTAGTTTTTGTTGATTTATAGTCCAAATAGCCAGATCTCAAAGAAAAACTTAATACATCAAATACATTTTCTACTTATTTGCTACTTTTCAGTTCTCTAGAACAAATAACTTTTTACTGAAATAAAGATTTGAGCGGGAGCAATTACACAAGGACCAGTCTACGTATGAAAAAGCCCAGAATTTGGAGCCAAGCCCCCCCCCCCCCCCTCCCAATGCTGATGCGATATGATTCCCAGATCATAGGGGATTTATGCCCTCGCAACATGGATAGAAGACCTCGAGTTTAAGGAGCCACTCCAGGATACGACCTACCTTTTCAGGCCTTTTCAATGCAATGATGGTGATAAAGAAACTATTTCAAAGGCGAACGGTCATCCTCTATGTCTGAGATTATAAAAGGTTTAAAAGCACAAGTGAGGGAAGATGGGCCTTAGAAACGGAATTAGATGAATTAAAAAAAAACTATATTTTCCTTTTGGATTCTGTTTTCCTCTTTTCTAACGCCTCTTTCACAGAAGCCTTGTTTCCTTTATTTTCTGGTTGAGACTGTGTTGGACATATCCACATGCCATAGTCGTCCTCTGTAATGTCATGATGACAAACTTCCTGACTTTCATTCTGGAACTGAACAGAAGCGCAGAAATGGGTGGAAATTAAACACTGATAAACTGGGATTTTAGGATGCACTTTTGAAAAACACTGAGTCCCACTTGGATATAATAGTGCGAACCAGGCTGCAGCGTCATAAGCTATAGCATTAAGATGTGACAGAAAAGGTATGAAGATTTCATTCAGTGCTGCAGACAGGTCAATAGGGTCTTCTGTGGTTGCCCTCAAGGGAAAATCACATCACTAAACACTCAACGCTAAATAATGATGAAGATCACAACAACAATCAAAAAACAGAAGAAAAAAAAGAACATTTTGGAAAACAAGTAATTTCCAAAAATCAAAATAAAAAATAAAGATAAATCGGAAAACGTATTATGGGATGTCACTGATTGAATGATGACAAATGTTTACTTTTTCAACTGGAAGTTGTCTGGCATCCTAAATATATTTCTTTAAGCTTTGAAACCACAGACACTACAAACGTTTGGTGATTTTTCAAACTCTTTCCCACGGTTTGGGGAAAACGTCTGTTTACCCTCTTCTTTGTCATCATGCAACCACCAATGTCCCATGATACCTACCTTTTCTGGTTTTTTATTCTGTTTCTTTTTCAACAATTCCTTTTGATTTCTAGGAAGTACTTCTGCTTTACAAAACCTTTTTTTTAAGTTTTGGTTTCTGAAATTATGTTTTGATTTCTAAAATGTAAAGTTGCTGGTTTTTTATTATTTGTTTTGGATTTTTAATTAATTGATCTGTTGGTGTGGCTTTTTACGGTGTGTACCATCTTACGAATCAATATTTGTTTGAATGTTTACAACATTTCCATTTTTGGGTTGTTCAGAATTGGATTTTCAAGGATTATCAGTGAAAAAAACTGAATGTCTAGCTTTGTATCAGAGGAAAAAGGCAGTACCTGTTCGACCTTTCACCAGAACATTAGGTTTCCGGGCTGTAAGTCACTTTCAATGTTTGTTGTTGCCTCACGAGACAGATCAGACTGATCTACACAATTAGTGGCTGTCACCAGAGATCACTAGTTACTTAAACAGCACCAAACATAGAGAGTAGTTTTTGTGTATCTATATATGTGTCTATTTTTAATAATAACACAGAGGGTCGCTTACAAAGATGAATTTTTACAAAGGGCATGTTGCCCTAAAATCTGCGAGAATCTGCTTTTTGTCAGTGCCGTTTGGATGCGAAAAGGGGAAATTTGTCTTCCTGCTGAGAAAGTTAAAAAAAATGGAAGACAGATTTTGCTTTTCACATGGTTCTCAGGAGGAATTACTGATTTATAAACAACCACAGTTAGTTAACCCTAACCTGACCAACATAAGTGAGAGGCAGAAAAACGCAAAGAAGTGATGATACATGACAATGTTTTTATGAATGAAATGTTTCATGAAAGGGTGCACTGCTTTCATGACCGCACGTGAACGCCACACGCACAGGGTGTGCAGGTTACGCCATAGAACGCCCACATAACACAAACTACTGAAATTAAAAATGACACGCCTGTTTCTCACCTACTTCATCCTTACTCACCCTTGCGTGTTGTATAAGTGTTAACAAACTGTCGCCCACACAAAGAGTGTTGAAAAAGACTTGCCTGTACATTTTTGCTTTATGGGTTCACTGAACGGTCTACAAGCTTGATGTTTGTAGACCTCCCAAGTGCCCCG
The DNA here is from genome assembly GCA_037389245.1 of Oryzias sinensis. NCBI lineage: Eukaryota > Metazoa > Chordata > Actinopteri > Beloniformes > Adrianichthyidae > Oryzias > Oryzias sinensis. The sequence goes on along the minus strand of CM074508.1, from coordinate 3,584,913 downwards.
TACAGGTTTTGCCATTTTTTGCCCGCAGAAAGCCGGTACCCACCCGTAAGGGCAGCTGTGACTAAGGCTTTAGCTGGTTGTGGGAATCGAGTGCACCCCTGCAAAATGTCACAGGTGGTTCAGTCCTGTTCTCTGGACATTTGCATGAACTGTAGCTGCACAGAAGTGAGTCACACAACAAAGTCTTTCGACACTGGAAGATGCTCTGGGTCACTTTGAAGGAATTTAGAAACACTTTTAAGCATCACAAACCCCTTTTGTGCTATTTTAAATAAGTTGAAAGTCTAAAACCTGCTCTAAATATTTACTGTGGTGTTTTATTGTCATTGCTGTTTCCAAATGTATGTTCATCCTGTTGAACAGCGGAATGTGGAAATTCCTGTTCTGACTCGTTTAACGAAAGAGATGATATTCGGCCGCTCTTTCAAGATGTTCAACCAGCCAGTTGTTGCAGCCTGTTCTTGTATATTTGAAGCATCTGACCTCTGACCTTTCTTTAACGCTCTTGCTGCCATACGTTACAGCCGCTCTGTGTATTCGTCAGCTGTCACCCGCTGCTTTTAGGCCTCTTCTAGACTAAACCACGATGGTCATAAAATAGGTTAAAGTAACAAAAAAATGCTGGGATTGTTTAACACAGTTTTAAATTGATTTGCTAAATAATCCAGTTTACTGTAATAAATCCCAGAATGAGGTGAGGCTGGAGGAGAGTTTATAATCTGGCTTTATGGTGTTTTTTTCATCCTTTAGTTCTTTGTGCTTTGTTGATGGACACGTTTTTCTTTTGCCGTCATGTACTTGAACTTCTCCGTTTGTGCAGAGCAATGACACAGATCTCGTAAATGCAGGACGAAAAAAGACCAAAGTCTTTTTTATTCTGGATGCTTCTTCAAAAGCCGGGCTGTGTTTACAAGCTGAGAAAGGGCTGGGCTCAGGGACGGGGGACGGGGGGGGCTGCAGTCTTTTACAGTGTTGTCTTGTCTGTCACATGACAGCTGACTGCAACGCCACGTATCCCCCAACCCCCCTGAAGAGCAAACAGCTCCTCTGTATTTTCCATTAGAGAAGGGGGGTCACCGGCAGAGTTTTGCTGAAGTCATAGGGGAATTTCGTCATAAACCAGCATATTTACACAGTCCGTGGCACCTGACGCTGTTACACTCATGACATTCTGTCCAGTCGCCATAGTCACTTTGGACAATGAAGTAAACATTTTTATCAGAGCTTTGGCACTTCCCAAACCTGTTAAGAACGGCTTTACCTCCAGCCTGTCAGAACCAAAGTGGCATGAACATGTATCCAAGTCTTCCTCGTTATTCTGGACTCTGTTTACTGTCAAACGGACTTGGAAAACGCCACCTGAGGTGTGAAAGGCGGACCGGACCGAACTAGATCTTCCAGGCCTCACTACTGCAATCGCAGGAGGATGAAAGCATTCTTCTGGACTTGTGGGCGGTATGTCATCCATCCCAGATGCAGCCTCACATTCCACTCTGCTAAGTATTATCATGCTGCTGGATTAAACCAGCAGGAGACACGAGAATACACCATGCTGGATTGGATGCTGAAGTTCCAGAAGATTAGCGGTTGGCCTGATGAAGGCGCAAAGAAGAGCTCAGTGTTGCTGAAAAGCCCCTGAGATGAAAGTAATCTGTGGACTCTGTGGATGTTATGAATAAGCAAACGTGTGCATCAGCAGCTGCATCTTACAGCACCAAAGAACGCAATGAACTAATATGCTTTTTGTTTTTGTGTCGTTCCTTTTCCTCTCTGACTCCATAAGGTCACAACAGATGATCACTCTTACTGAGTCTGGTTCTACCTAAACTGTTTTAACACAAAGAAGAAAATTATGTTTGCGATTTGTGTCTGAAAGGAATTTAATGACACCAAGTCTTTCATATATCGGACTAGACCTGTGAAGGAAAAAGCCTGAAGCAAGATTCATGAGATTTGAACTGGTTTGACATTTCGCACCAAGCCTCTTCCAATTGTAGGTGGCGGACATGCGCTATAGAAGAAGAAAAAGAAGAAGCCCCTTCCTGCTTGTCCAGTGTAAACATTATGGGCCCTTAAACGTCGCTCTCAGCCCACCTGCTCGTAATTGGCTTGTTCTTGTTCTTCCTGAGTTCAACAGAAGTTTTAAGGGCAGATGTCTTCCCTTTTTTCAGTCAATCTTTTTCTATCATCTTCTGATCACCTGAATCAGATGCATATCACCTAAAAGAAGCTGCAATGTCGAGGCTGGAGCTCAACACCCCAGTTCTGGTCTTCCAAAACAAGTTCAAGCCAATTACTCCAAGCCTGGTCCCGTTGTGTGAGTTTTCCATGTTACCCTGCTTTTCCCTGAACTGCCTTTACAGGTGGATACAGGCTACCTGCATGTGAAAAATAGGTAGAAGTGTGTGACATGCATGGGGCATCCACAACATTTTTAACCGCTCGGTGAGTCTGTTGAGCAAAAATGCTCATTCACATTTTTTTATATGGGCATGCTGCGAGTGGCAGGTTGGAGTGAACACTCATGCAAGGGTGAAATAGATGAGATGCAGGTGTGAAATATGGATGTTTAATTTTTTTTCTCTAGCTTGTCCTGTCCAAGGCAAGATTTTATTTATATTGATTATGTTTGTATACCTTTCTCTTTTTGTTGGACCGGACAGAAAAGAGAAAGAGAGAAGAAATAGTGCGAGAGGGGGTTTAGGGACAAAGGAAACTGGATAAAAAAGGGAAAATAAGGGGAGTTTAAGGAAGTTGAGGGATGATTAAAGAAGTAATTGAGGGGGGGGTCATAAAACAACAAGTTATTGGAGGCCAAAGCAGCAGCCAGGGCCCCCCCAATACCTGCAGATAGAGGAAATCTGTCCGTGGGGCAATCACATGGACCACTCAGAGCAGGGCCAGTAGGACCGCCACAGGTGTCCCCAACACCACAGAGCAGAGGGGCACAGGACCATGTGGAGTGCAAGCTCCAGAAAGAGGAATAACCCTCCGAATGTGCAAGGGGACTCGGCACAGGTCCCCACACCTGGAGAGTTCTCCCAGTCCCAGAGAAGCACCCCAGCACCACCCGGGAGTACTCAGTATCCCCCCACCCCAACCCCAGGCACAAGCCAGAGCCCCTTGAGGGAGACCAACCCAACCCTCAAGGCAATCACCGCTGGAAACCGCTCGTTTCTACAACCCTCACAGGCCCGGACAACCCAAATCCAACAGCACCCGTACGAGTACATGTGACTAAGGCCTTAAGCACTCTTTATTCAGATCATCATAAAGCTTTCGGAAACCTGATAATGGCTGTCATTAGTAGTGAACGTACTGTAAGTCCCGTCTTAGGTCTGGGGTCAAAAATCAGAGTCATTACAGGCCTTTCAAACAGCCAGTGGAGACTCAATAACAGACATTTAGGGTTTCTGCAGCACCACAAATAAAGCAACAAAAAGAAAATATAATACTTATATTAAACTATAACCATCTAATAAATGGGAGTGAATTGGAATATAACAATCAAAAATAATTGTATTTTTGCTTTGCTTTAAGGTTTTTTCTATATTTGTAGCGTCTTGAGATGACCTCAGATGTGAAGTGGTGCTTTATAAATAAACTCAATTGAAATATTAAGCAGATGTCTATTTAAAATAATGACGGTAATGAGCTTGAGAATTTCTACCAATTTGTTGATTGCAACATAAATTCACAGGAATCCCTTGTAAATGTTGAACCACCTCCAACATAAATATTGCTCGTCCGTGAAGGAGCCTGAGCGCTTGGCTCGGCCTCAGCCTGGCTGGTGGTCGCCTGCAAAGCCTGGAAAGTGTGAGTGCCGCGAGACAACATGAGTGAAACCGACCAGATGTGACCAGCGGCTTTACAAAAGCTGATCAGATATCGGGCCTGATGGAGAGATCTGATGGAGGGAAACACTGTGAATCCCAGAAAGCAGAGTTGTAATTCACAGCAAAACAGGGCAATCTCTGGTTTTCATCCAAGTTAAATAAAACAAATGCAGCGAAGTGGCTCATGAACTGTGTAATGGCACTGTCAACACACAAGGATTCTATAATAGGAAGAAGACTACTTGTAAACAGTGGCCGAGCTTTGCAGGTCAGTGATGTGAAAGTATTTTCCCCAGCTATGAAACTGCCAGATGAATAAAAGAATCAAACTCTGTGTTTATGTTTTCAGAAATACTTGTCTCATTTCACTCTGTAATTATTAGCAAAACAGACCTTTCATGGGGCAGGAGTTAGCAGCAGATCACAGTCGTCTAAAACAAATGCTGGAAAAATCTATAATTTGAGGAACTGGTTTGATGAAAATGATCAATATAATTTATAATGTTAAGGCTCCACTCATTTCAAGGAATTAAGTTCAGTCTGATACTTTTTGCTTGAAGTACCACTAATTTTATCTGTCACGTACAACTTGTACTCTAAATACTTTCCAGCCAGACTGTCATTGATGAGTCAACAGGGAAACCTTTTTCTTAATAACTCCATCTTTGAATCACTGGAAAAATGGTTGGAATTCTTTTCCTTTTAAGTTTTGTCACAAGGGGCATCAGAACAGTTGGCACTGAGATTTAAGCGTCCGTGGAGAATATTGTTGTTGTTGCTAGAAACGTTTCCTTCCTGTTTGATGATGTTGAAGTCTGACCAAATATGTACAAAAATCAGAAAGAAGCTCTTTTATGTCTCTGGTTCATAGCTGCCTAAATAGAATATAAAATGAAAAGTGATTCAGATATATTTTAAAGTATATTTAATACAATGTTTAAGAAGATGCTTAAAGGATTATTGTGCTAGCCGAATCAACAGGAGCTATGAGGGGTTTCATGTGTTACCTGAGGACTTCTTAACATGCTGGCAAACCATCTGATCATGGGTTGACCTCTATGTCACAGCGGCCCCAATCTCCAGCTGATCAATCCTACATATACTTTCAACTATTTTTCATATTTTTGTTTATGTATTTATTGGGGCGGGGGGCATTCGATTATTGTTCAGTTTTCCTCAGTTTTTGTTTTTGTTTTTCTGCTTCGCTGTGTTTTAATCATATTATAATTAAAGTCCTCTAGTTGCTGTCAAGTTTGCCTTTGGTCCCACAGAGTCAGTATGTCACAATATTTCACCTAGAAAAGCAATGAAACTCAAATGTTTAAAGTCTTAGACACATGGTACACCCTTGGGGTGGGTGGATCCATTTGGGTGATGCAGGTTTTTGGGTTGTCCGGAGGTTGTAGTGGAGGGTTGTACAAGTTTGTCTGGTCCAATGGAGGTTTCTACAAGGTTGTCCGAGCCCATAGAGGATTGTACTGGGTTGGCCGGGCCCATGGAGGGTTGTGCAGAGTTGTCCGGGCCCATGGAGGATTGCACAAGGACCTAGGGAGTTTCACAGGGTTGTAATGCGACTGTGGAGGTTTGTACACGAACTGTGGAGGGTTGTACGGGGTTATACAGGGGCTGTGGAGGGTTTCCTCCTGACTACCAGCTATGCAAATGTGTCTTCTGTAGAATCTTTCCCACATGCTAGAGACTACTGATTTAAATCTGTTCGGAGAAGATTTTGAGCTTTTTGATGAAACTAAATTTGAAGGTGTGGGGCTCTGGGAATCGTAGTTTTTGTTGTTTGTTTTAATAGAATTTTGAGTGGACGATTTTGTTTTTCTCTGGTAATCAGGAAGTTAAGGATAGCGCAGGTGTGTCTTGCAGCTCCTTTAAGGCTCGTATGGCCACCTCAAGGGGAATGTTGAAATGGAAAGTATGATGTTCCTGCGTGTGCTAATTGTATCGTGAAGTATTCCAAGGGCTAGTGGAAAAAGCACACACTTACACTACACACTACATACAGCTGATGCTGTCATTTGGTGTCCTTACACTGCACTCTAGCCATTTGTAAGGTGCGAGTACTGGCTCCTTGCTGACCAAGGTTGTATAAGTGTTCACTACAACTCAACACCTGCAACATGCCTGTAGATAAAATGTAAATGAACATTTTCCCTCTACAAGCTCACCGATGGGTCTCCAACCTTGAGAGCCCTATAAGGGTTTACCTGTTTTTCACCCACAGTCATCGCACATCCACCTGTAAGGGCAGTTGTGACTAAGGTTAAACACTTTTCATTCAAAAAAAGTTCTAAATGTTGAATAGACAAATCCTGAGTCAAACACTCTGTGTGTTGGTGTGACCCACCCAAGACCTGGAGACTGCTATATAACAAAGTTCTACTCCCCACTGTGCAGGAAGGTCATAAAGCTGACCAGAAGAGTGACTGCCCATCGCTGCAGATGGCCTTCAATCTATGAGTCATTATGGAGAGGAGCAGATAATGCCGCAAGCATTTAACCCCATCAGGGGGAATCAATAGGAGGACAGTTGTTCATTGGGATGTGCTATCAGCTCATCTGGATGCAGCTTTTAATGCCACGTGTCCTGGCTCTTGCTGTGTTGATACAGTGATACAGGCCACCATTCATAGGATAGCATCAGACAATAGCCTGACCCTCTGAAAGCTTTGCTTTCCTTTTTTTAATCTGCATATTTTCCATCCAGCCCTCAAAGTGGAGGTGCTTTATTTTCCGGACAATCTTGAGTCATATGAAACAGATTCTGCGATATCCTATCATCATGTGAGTTGAGATGAAACAGAAACTTGAACCCAGGTGTCGCTTTGGACGTTCTTTGTTTTCCTCTGCCTGTTCTCAACGCTGCTGTCACAGTGGCATAAATTGTCGGCGTGTCTCTGGGTGGGCTTTCGGAGCGGGCCCATCAGTTAAGGCTTCATTAAAGAGGTTCCTCCTGGTTCTAGGAGGGGGAGTCTCTATTTGCTCTGGCCTTTTAACAGACCATGGTTTCCTGCCCCTGTTGTCTTATTTCACTGGTAAATGCACAGGTCTGTTATTGTTTGCCTGGGCAGATGTTTATGTCAGCGTGGTGTTCAATCCTTTTCTCTTTGCTCAGCCCTGCTGCCTGTTATCTCTTTGTCAAGATACAGACTGAGGAGATGCAGTGTCCTCAGCACGGTTTCCCAGAAAGCTTGATTCTAATTCAGGAAGAGCAGAGGGGCATCTTCGTTTGAGCTTTTACGTGAGGTCATGCCACGTAAACGCTCCATGAACCTTTCACCTTTACTGGGACTGTGGAGGTTTGACTCAGGATTTGTCTGCTGAAAACAGACTCATCCACACCCACGGTTATGGAAACAGACCATGCCAGATGGTGGTGAGGCTGATCTCGCTCACGTTTGAGCTAACACTCATCTATTTTACATCACTGGACCTTTGTTAGAGTTTCAGAATCATTTTACAGAAAAAACTATGCTCTGAACATAGAAGTTATTTCTGGAGAAAGAAAACTCAGGGTTCTGCTTGACCACGCCGATATACCGCCACAAGGCAAAAGAACGGCAGATTCCACAAGCAAATGTTCCAAAAGCTTGACTTAAGAAATTTCAAAGCCGTAGACAAATCCTTTCCATTTATAAAATCACTGGCTGTATATGAGAACTGCAGTGAGTTACATAAAATGGCTTACGTCCAGTTTCAATGAAATATTGTCAATTCAGTCGCCATTTTTTTTGAGAAACGGACGTCGCCATGTTGGAACCAGAAATTGTCAGTATGCTGTGATTGATCCATGTTGGTCTGAACCATTGTTTTTATGGCAACAGTTTTTACCAAACAGGAGTGAACTTGTTGAAAAGTCCCATCTCTACCCCTCAAAAGCATAAAGAAAGAATTTATCATGGAAACATTTTTAACATTCGATGGGAGACCAGACCACATACTTTTATTGATGCATCTGGTTAGTCTGTTTATAACATAAATAACTTGCAATAAAGAAAAAATATCATTAATAAAAGGTGATGAGCAAGAAAGCGTTACAAAAAGTAGCTGAGCAAGTATTGTTATTCTGACAAATAGAATGACTGAGCAACAGCTGTTTAATCCTCAGTAGAAGTCTATGTGAGTTTGAATTTTTGGGAGCAGCAGGTACTTCCTGTTCGGAACATGAGGGGGGAGGAGTCCCTCAGTGCAGTTCTGAAATACAGTCAGTGATCAAAACACATGCTTCATTATCGCTCAAGTTTAGGTGAACAACATACAAACAATTAACTGCAAATGCAGTCCGAATGTTTTCAAAGACAAGATGCTGTTGGGCTCATAGAAATAATCCAACGGTTGTACTCAGAAGCCAGAAAAGAATATCCAGCTGTGAACATTTATGCTTATTTTTACATTTGTTAGAAGTTATCAGCACATTTCTGAAACAGTATAGGAAAAGTAACAGGAAATGATTGAAGGAGGAACACCAGGAAGTGTCGAAGACCTTATTTAGTTTCAGATCCTTTGCTGTCAGATTCTTCGGTTTTCACATCTTTGACATCTGTTTTACTAAAGCATGCAGTAAGTGGTGCTTAGTTTCCATTTGGTCAGTAGTAGTGCCAAAGCTTAGAGTTGGTCACATGACTCCAGGGGTCGTACCTTTAACAGCTGTCTTGGAAAGAATGAAGGACTTTCCAAATATAATTCTGATTGGAGTTACATTCAAAAACACTATTAAACATTTTAAATTTCTCTGTTCTCACCTTCTCCATAAAGAACTGGATTCCCTGAAGGCAAAGTGAATTGGCCACATCTGTATAAAACCCTTCACGGGCCCTGACAACCCAAAATCCCACAGCACACATACAGATCAGCCCTGATTTGGTGGATGTGACTTTGGCTTTATGCAGTCCAGTGTACTGAAGAATGCTCAGAGCTGTACATTACACATGAGGATGTACCAACACAGGAGAAGTGACACATCAGGACAATTTACTGATGTTTATTCACATTTAAAAGGCAAATGACCAAATTATTGACAGAGAAGACAGACGGTTTGAGAGGTGTCAGAGAAGTCATGTATATGTTATTGAATAATGACCCTTCCCTCAAGGAAAGGGGGGTGGGGGGTAGGATGCTACATTACCAATCCTACAATCCAAGTGTGTTTTTGATATCCAGAGAAAAAGTTGTGCACACGTTTCTGCCAGTTTAGAACAACGCCACCACAGACTTCATAAACACACTTCCTGGAGTCAGATTGCATTACTATCACTACCAGCTATGAATAACAGTTAACCTTTTTTTCATATAGAGGCAGCAGTTTGTTTACTATTTCTTGCCAGTACTTTCATCTATCACTCGATTTGCCTCTTCATGATATCATTTATCATGTATTTATCAGATTTTGGCAGTCAGGTTGTATTTTTGGTTCTTGGATGGAGACGGAAGAATAAAACATCCCTTTGGCTAAAGCTTATGGGCATGATGAACTGCACAGTTCCTTTATGGCATTTTATTTCCACGTGGGTTTCATGCTGTGGTGCTCAGACGTCTTCATAGAATGCAAATTGCACATCATTAAAGCAGAGTTCTACTGTATTCTACTGCCTGGGTCATACTGCTTCTCTGCTAATGGCAGCACTTATGTGGAGGGTGCATTAATTTTCCATTGCAATCAGTTTTGTTTTGTGATATAGACTTAGAAATAGTTGGACTTGGTACTCCAATATTAGCTTATCTTCTATCAGCTGTACTCCAGGTATTGTTCCTCATTAAATTTCAAGTGCATGAAGACATATTTTTATACATTTTAGTTGGCACTGTTTTACCGGGATCTTAAAGAGGAGTCTGTGGGCTGCTTTGGTGCTAGAGATAAAGCTAAGAGACAAAAAAAAATTGTACACATACCGATATCTATCATGTGTAAAGGTTAAAAAAGAAGTTGTGTCACAATAAACAATCAATGAAAAATCAGTTTTTTAGAGTTTCCTTCTAAACATCTAAACTTCGCACCAAGACTAGTGACCTGTCCAGGCTGTACCTCACCTTTGCCCAACACTAACTGGTATAGGCTCCAGCAATGCTGTGGCCCTAAAGCAGATTCAGAAAATAGATAGCCAAATGGATGGGTCACTAGGTTGCTGGAGCCTATCTCAACCTCTATTGATGGTTCCCCAGTCAAACACAGGGCCACACAGCCAAACATACACTTACTGTCACGGTTTTAGGTTCTTTTGCCTTCATGTTCAAGTTGTTTTATGTTCGGGCCTGTTTGAGTTACTTCCTGTTTTATTTTGTAGCATTTCCTGTTTTGTTGTTGTTTAAAGTTTTACCTTTCCCCATCAGTCCTGAGTGTTTCCACCTGTGTCTTGGTACCTTGTATGTATTTAAGTCTTGTCTTTCCCTTCCTCCTGGGCTGGTCCATATTCTGCTCTTCCCCAGTTTTGCGTGATAAGTGTTTTGAGTTTCCAGTTGTGGTTTGCCTGCTTTAGCAGTGGTTTTTGGTTTCCTTAGTTTAGTTATTAAAGCTCCTGTTCCCCTGCAACCTCCTGCCTCCTCTCTTCTCTGCGCCTGGGTACTCCCTCATCCTCTCCCCGTTACACTTACATTCATACCTTTGCACAATTTAGAAACTCCAATAACCAATGAAGCTTGTTTTTGGTTTGTGTGAGAGTTTTTAGATTTAGTTTTCAACTTTTTGTGCCCCTGTTGGAGGAGTTATAGACTTGCAACAAACTGGATGTCCATGTGTTTAGCCTCAGTTCTGTTTGTGTGTCAACTTGCTGTCCCAGACACATCTTTACTCCCCCTAATAGGAAATCCTGAATACAGGGTTCAATTATCACCATAAAGATTAAAGTAGACGTATGCAGGAATTTCTCTGAACCTAAATTGGTCAGCATTGGAATATTTATTCCCAAAATTAAAATTTTTACTTTTAGTAATTGCATTTTTTGAATATATCAAATCAAGTGTATCTAGTAAGGAGTTACATAATTAACTTAGTATTCAATGACACCAGCAACACGAAGCAGCTCATTAGGGACTTCATCCACGAGAAAAGGAAAATACAAAACCCCATAACCTTTGGTTGGACTGCTATGAAGAGGATCTCCAGCTTCAAGTTTATGAGGACCTGTCATGGACCACCAACACCTTCAGCAAACTTAAGAAGGTTCTTCAACACCTGCTACATCTGTGAAAGCACCATCTACTTTCACAAATATAGGTGAATTGTGCAGTTGAGAACATTTAACCTCTTCTGAGTCTGGTGGAGGACCTCCTCTGTAAGAATCCAAAGCAGGTGGAGAAAACTGCACAGAGCATTATGGAAACTCCACTCCCAGAGAAAACGCAGTCGCAGCATCGCCTTGATCCTTCAAACACATACCATTAACCATCCTCTCCTTCAGGAGGGCTTTCAGGAACCTGCCGTACCTGTCAGAGAATTTCCTCAGCAGAGTGAGGAATGGTAAATGGCGTATACTTATATAGCGCCTTTCTTCCTACAAGGACAAAGCGCTTTACAGTCACAGACCCATTCACCCAGTCACACACACATTCACACACACGTTCAGACACTGGTGGCGGCTCCGCTGCCAAACACAGGTGCCCGCCTACCACCAGAGGCAAGGTGGGGTTCAGTGTCTTGCCCAAGGACACTTCGACTCATGGGCGTGCAAGGTGGGAATCGAACCTGCAATCTTACGATCATGGGTCGACCGCTGCACCACGGCCGCCCGCACAAATACTTTCCACCAGAGCTATCCCTGCTTTCCATGCAGGACATTCATGTTCTGTAGTCAGTGGATGAGATGTTATAGAGTAAGTTTTGTGAAAATATGCACAGCAGTCAGTGGATTTACTGAATTTACAATACACCTTTTTTTATTTTTTAACCTTTTTGATGCTGTCCTGTGTTTTGTGTCGACTAGGATTATGTGTTTACATGCTTAGCATGAGGTTGTTGTTCTTGTGCTTTTTGTGGTCCATCTTGGTACCTTTATAGTTCATTTAGAGTCATGTTGAATCTGCTTAGGTGGCATAGTTTAAGTAACTGTGAAATATAAGGTTAACTTTTTTCTTTTTTCTGTTGAATCTATTGTGCTTCCTCTGCTTTGAGCTAGACTAAAGCATGGCTGCAGTCCAGCTCCTGGCACCAACGAGGCCTTTCTCCACTCAAATGGAAACTCGCAAATGTGTTTCATGCTTGTTTAAACTCTGTTAACTCGGGCTCTTTAAAGGTAGCACTCAGAAGTTTTGACTGTGACATGCAAACTGCACATGCCTTCATGGTGTCTGTTTTTCTCCGTTCCGCAGGGAGGTGACCCTTGAAGAGATGTCATCCAGCAGGGAGTGAAGTGGGAACAATGAATGCCGTAAAAGCCTCTGAGATGCACAACAACGGTCTGCGGGAGAGACGGCACCTCCTGCTCCTGCAGAGGCCCACACAGGCTCAGAGGAAAGCTGGACAGAAGATGGAGAGGTCCACCAATGGAGCGGGGAGTCGGTCAACACAAGGCAAGGCCTTAGATTCCTGTTTGTGTTTTTTCCACCGGGAGTCCAGGCAGACGTGTCCTTCAGGCCGACAGTAGCTCTCCAGCTGAGTGTGATGTAGGCCAGCTTCAGCTCTCCTGCTGATTCTCTTTACACACACTTGGCTCTTCAAACATGCGGTTGGAGGCTGGAATTGTAGTTAAGTGTTGTACCCTGCACTGCATCAGCTGCTCAGAATTGACAAATCTGAATTCTGAAGAAGAAAGTTATTTAAAGGATGGGAAGAATCGGAAAAGGTGATTTCAGAGATTCAGAATCCTTCTGCATATTTCATTTACATAGAGACTTTCACCTGCTGGAACTGAGGAGCCTCAAAGACAGGTGGCACTTCAAAGCACTCACACACACTACTTTTTACAGAAGACCACACTTGCTGCAGGGTTGGCATGTGTTACAAATATAGAAACTTCCTAAATGTGTTGAATTTCCACTCTTGATGCATGCCCAACCAGTATTTGAGTTTATCACTTGGGCCACCGTATCTGTGTCTTCCTCCTTAATATTAATGGAAGCGTTTCATTGCTGGTGACTCGGCCCCTCCCACAGCTTTAGATTTCTATACATTTGCGCGCAGCTGCACATTTTGCAAACTCTTTTTTCTAAATTTTTACACTTTTGCAGTTATTTTGTCTAAACTGAACCACAAACTGAAAACAATCAGTGTTGCTTTCACAAAAACATTTCAAAGTTCATATTAAAAAGAGTTTTTCAAATACAAAATTTTTTCTATATAATCATACTCAATTAAATTAGGATAATATTTGATTTAAAACTACAACAAAAACTAATGTGTTCTTTATCAGCTTTAGAAACAAACATTTTAAATTATTGTACTGAACCACTTACCTTTAATAGCTCTTTTGCTAAGATGGACTGGCGAGTCGTCCAGGGTGTACCCTGCCTTCTCCCATTAGTGGCTGGGATAGGCTCCAGCATCCCCGTTCTTTTAGAAAGGAACAAATTTGCTTTTTTTTTTGTCCTGTTTTAGTATTTTAATATTAAAATTTCAGCTGCTCTGAGAAAGCCTTGCCGGTCCCCTGGCAGACATGCCGGTGTCCGTCTGGTTGATGAGTGAGCCTTGACTCTCACTAAAATGAAGCAGTTGCCGTTTCGTTTAAATTAGAATTGCTGTTTTATTTCTGGATTGTCAGATGAGCCTGTTCTTGGTGTCCTTTGAGGCTGCAGAGGTACTGACACATACACAATACTTACACAGATAAAAAAAAATGTCGTTCCCTCTGGAGATGGTGGCCGTGGAAGTTGACAACACTTCTGAAGAACTGACTCCAACCCTTTACCACCATGGAGTCCCACTAAAAGTCAGAAACCCACTTTGATACCTCATAGTGCATGACAGTCCCCTTAAAAAGACAGGGTTGTTTCAGGAAGGGCATCCAGCTTAAAACTCTCTGCCAAAGCACCTGTGCGAATCAGTGAAAGATGATTCGCTCTGGCTTCCAGGACAAGTTAAGAGGTGAACAGCAACAACATTCCAAAAAAACAAAGATAATTTAAAACTATTCAAACTCAAATTTATTTTCAAACCTATTTGTTTAGAATTCACTTTATTAGCAACCAGATGGATTGAATGTAATTCCAACTTCATAGCCTAAAAAGCTTCTTTGCCAGAAAACACCAAGTTTTTGGAACATTTGATTGAATATCTTCAGAAATATATCTGCTCTTTAGCTTCACACCAAATCAAGCCGGCTTGCTTGCGCTTCAAAAGCACTGAAGGTGGAAACGTGAGGAATCCAGAGCTTCAGAATGGTATTTATGGTCCGATGAATCCCTGCCAACTTTCAAAATAGAGCAACAGTCTTCCTCGGTCCCTCTTTAATCCCCACAAAGTTTTCCGTGATGTCATGGAGGAGAAGATGAACAAGAGTCTTCCATGATTCTGTCGTTGGTTTGATCCTGTCGGGTCAGCGTGAGCACGGAGAAGCTCCTGCGCAGGAGGATCCAAGCAAACCAGAAAAACGTTTCTGATGGTTTTTTCGCTGGAGGTTTGATGCTCCGAGAAGTTCATCAACACAATTAAGTGCTGTTTGAAGGACCTAATCAATTTTTGAAACACATTCTCACAAAACTAACAAAAAAAATGGATAATGGATCTTTTTTTGTGGATTTGTTGTTTGTCCTAACAAAATTTATTGCAAAAATGGTCAAAAACGAACAAGACATATACAACCAGAATCTACGGTGGCCCTGAAGTGCAAATCACATCAACAAATCACTCAACTCAAAAAACATTTTGCAGATGACAACAAAATTGAAAAACAAATATTTTAAATATTTATATATATATTTAGAAAAACGCAAAATGTCAGGGAAAAAAAGAAAAACAAAAATGATTCTGATAACAAAAAAAAATAACTTCCAGAAATCAAAATGAAATATTAAAAAACAGAACACAATGAGAAACCAGAAAAGGTAGCCACTATGGGACATGATTGGATGACGATTGCCCCAACTGTCCAGACTGCTGGCTCCAAACGCAGCAGGTTTATTGGATCAGCTAAAAAGTCCACAAAGCTAAATCAGGATCAGTAGACAGGAGTCAATAATGAGCATAGGAGCATCAGAGAAACAACAGGAATAGTCGGGATCTAGGCGAGATTCAGCGCAGGCGGCAAGGAAACGAGGTCAGATACGAAACAGGGTCAGGAAATCAGAAGATCAGGTCCAGCTATGACGCTCAGTGAACAAGGCAGAGTGCCACACACAATACTTTGCACTGAGTGAGGCCCAGTGCAGTGCTTTAGTGTGCTGTGATTGATTGCAAATGAAAGTCAGGTGTGCAGCACTTAGAACCTGTGCGCCGGTGTTCCTGGGAGATGAGGTGCATTTGGAACTCTGGAGCTGTTTTATTCAAGTTAATATCATCCATTTGAGAATTTTGCATAATTTATTTTTAATAAAGCTATCATGGATATAATAAGAAAAGAGGGAATCACACATTTATTATTTGGTTCTTCTTCGCAGAAGAAAATAAGTGTTGAGGTATTTGTTTTATTTTAATTCTTGTGGGGGGAAAAAATACATTTGAGATGTAGTGAAGAAAATGCATCAAACTCTTAAGTTGTATAAAGTTTAGACTGTAAACCCAAAAATCTTTGTTATAATTTAATCCTAGCTAAATAATTGACCCTGAGAAAATGGATGTAAAGATTCACCCTTATTCATGTTGTGATTGAGGATCATAATGTGTCCCCTGTTCTGTTAATGATCTGTACAGTCCAGTGTGGCGATCATAGAGCTAAAAGTGTGTTCAAGAAAGCTGGTTCTGTGCGTTCTTGAATGTTTATGTTATGGCCTCTGTGCAGGCCCTACGAAGCATTAAGCGGGTAATAATAATAATATTGGATTGGATTTATCTGCGCTTTTTCTCCATTATTCATTCACTCCTCATTCATACTTGGTGATGGTAGCTAGGGTTGTAGCCACAGCTGCCCTGGGGCAGACTGACAGAGGCGTGGCTGCCATTTCGCGCCTATGGCCCCTCTGACCATCACCGGGGTCATTCATGCACATTCACACACCAGTGGAGCCACACTGGAGGCAAGGAGGGTGAAGTGTGTTGCCCAAGGACACAACGACATTTTGGCTGGTGGGAGCAGGGATCGAACCGCCAACCCTTCGATCATTGGACGACCCGCTCAACCACCTGAGCCACTGCCGCCCATCATATGCAGTCCCATCATATGGGATGTCATCAAAATGGAATGTACCTTTGTCATGTGGCAAAAGTATTGTAAAGTATTCTTAAAGCTGATGTACGTTGCACGCACTTATGATGTACGGGTGATGCTGTTATCATACGGCGTCTTTACGTCACACTCTACTTGTTAGTGAGGTGGACAACTGCGCACAACTGCATACGACAGGCCTGCGTCTCTCCTACTTCGCCCTTGCTCTATCTTTGCATGTTGTGTAAGTTTTAGTGCTACAACCTGCCGCTCGCAGCATGCTAGTAGAAAAACATGTGCATGAGCAGTTTTGCTTTACCTGCTCACCAAGTGGCCTACGATCTTGCTATGTCACCTGTGTGTCCCATACAGGTTTGCCCATTTTTCACCTGTAGTTCTGGGCCGTTCTGAGTACGGCTGAAGGTCAGGAAGTGGGAATAAAGCATCTGCTGCACCTTGAGATGAAATTCTAAAACCATAGGAGGTCCTTCTGCAGGTTAGAGTTCCAGGTTTGCTCGATCAAACGAGAGCAGTTTGGCAGCTGGAGGAGCTTCAACACCCACAGAACCAGAACCTTCCCCCGACTGCTCTGCTCCTGCTCATGCAGCACCTGAAGCTCACTAACATCCACAGTCATTTGAAGGAGGCTGGATGCTGGAGAAGATTAGTCCCGACTCCTGTGGTTAGAGTTTAACTTTTCGTGCAGCAAAAGGTTGCTTTGAGTAAACCTACAGATCAGATAGAACTTCAGACATGTTCGGAGAGTTCTGAATGTTTGTCTTTTTGTCGTAATTATCAAAAGTGATTCCGCAGACCTGCCAGTATCTGCCTGGAGCATCAGCACCAAAACAAAGCAGCCTTCCCTCTCTGTGGTTTCAGGCAGCAGGTGTGCCGATGCATTTCTCCTGCTGTTGTTTTTTAGCTCCTAATTCAGCCATGAAATTACTCCCGTGGTTATTCATCATCCAAGCGGGGCCCAGACGAGAAGCGGTTGATGGATGGAGCGTTTTTGAGGGCAAATATTACCTCAGTGTTCATGGGCAGTAAACAGATTTATTATTTACCAAACCACTCTGTGATGTGATGAAAAAGCATAAGGCAGAGCATGAAACAAATTAGAAATACCCCCAACCGCTGTGTTTGTAGTTCCGACCCAAGTTTGTAATGGGTTTCATATTTAGTTACACTACAGTGAAGCTTATTGAAATCTATATCATGACTCTGTGAGCTCAGACAAATAAATAAATCCTAGTTTGTTGCAGGAAAGGGTCTCCTTGTGCCAAGTTCTCCAACTAGACACTGATTGTTGATTTTTTTTTTCCCCCTTTTCTGGGTAAGCTTTGAAATATTCGCCTGTTGGAGCCAAGTGTTGTTCACCTACCTGGAATGTACAGTTAAAATTGCTCCACGGCTAATCCAAACAAAGGCCTCTGCTGTTGTTCTGCAGAGATGGCTGACGAGCAGCTCTGAGTCACCGTCTCTTCCACCAATGAAGAAGAAGCTGGTGTTAGCTTTTACGGTGGTGGTGTACATCTCTGCTGCTGTGCTCCATCACTGGCAAATAGTGAAGAGGGTGACAACATCTGGTGGCAGTCTTTCTAAAAGCTGAAGAACAATCTAGCCAAACCTGAAAGACCCACTCCAACGAAAATTGTGTTTTTGTGTTTTTAACATGTTCTTGTGGCATTTTTCCGATAATGGATAAAAAAAAATTAAGATTAAAATTACATATCTGAGTATGTCTTTATGCAAATCATTGTGAATCAGAACCAGATGAAAAAATGTATTTGTGATGTCAAAAATTCGCTGGGTGGGTTTTTGATTTTGATTTGATTTGATTTGAAATGGTTTATTTCAAGCAATTAAGTAGAAATAATACACAAAAGCAATACAATCATCAGTTAAATATTGCTTGATAGGGAGTGGAAGGAAGCAAACTCATATAATCCCACCCCGTTATACTATAACCATTTTATTACATGATTTATCAATATCCGGTTCCTAGCTTTTATCAGACAGAATTAAGAATCATAAGGTATCAATAAAGCACATGCCAAGGATGAATTACTTAATTATTACGTAAAAAATAACTATTTTAGAAATCAACATGGCAAGTGCAAATCAGTCATCTGGCAGAGAGGCACGCTGTGTAACCCGGAACCGGAAAAAAAAACAAAAAACTAGACGTCCCTGATGAACAAGCTCCCTGCTCCGCTCCATTCTGATTCAGACAAATAGATCCATGTAAGTCTTTGTTTTTCCCGACTGAGCTTAAATCTGGAACAGAACTGTACAGCTGCATAGCGCCGACATTTTTGCCAACTTTTGTTGCACCGCTAATATTAGCTTGGGGGTGTGAAGGACTGTAGGCTAGCGGGAGAGCGTGTAAAAAGATAAGAGATGGAAAGTGGGGGTGGCCTTGCCCTCCACCAACAGTCCCGCCTACTACTCAGAGGTGAATTTCGAAAGGAACTACTGCTGATCTGCAGACACTATGTCCTAGAAAACAACAGGTTTTTTAAATTTGGGGTAAAAACGGCATAATTCTAATTTAAAGACCACTGGGAACGCTTTGAAAATAGATCAAAGATGATCAGAGTGAGTTTTTTATGCAACCAAGCAGCAATAGTTTCTACCTTCTGCACCTCCTGTTACCTTTACAAGCCCCTGCTTCGTCTCCATCCTCCACTGAGCACCAAATGACCTTGGTGATGTGCTGCTGCTTCAACCTTTTTGTTTGTGTCTCATGAACACGCGTGTGGATTTCTTTATTGCCATGTGAAAATAAATTTCGCCTTTTTCCTTTAGCAATCGTGATTGACATCTGCCACACCCTTGTGGTTTTCCTGTTAATTCTGCCTCCAAGCAGATTCCCACCCACCAGGACTGATGTAAATAAGATCAAATATGAGTGGGTTCTTGTGTGTTTCTCTGACCACCATGATGGAAGCACCGCAGGAAGAGATTTGAGCTCATTTGAACCATTTTTAAAACCACACACGCATCTAGAGTTTGGTGACATTTTTTGGTATCTGTTGTTATTCGTTGTTTAAATGATTATTTCCTGTACTGTAAGGAAGCAAAATGTGTTGATAATGAATACGTTATAATCCCGTTATGCCATGTTAAGAATGTGAGGATCAATTTTTAGACGGTGGGTAAATAAGGAGCCTTTTTCCGGAAAACTTGTGTCAAAATCTTCAAAATCTGCATCCTAATTGTTGCAGAAAAAACTTAACATATCTCATTGATACTTTCTATAGCTCATTAAAAAAATCAATGATGCAATTTTTTTATTTTTGTGAATCTCATCAAATGGTTTTAAAAGCATCTCAATTCCATCCCAATCAAAAAAAAGAATTTCTATCAATTCCTTTTCAGGGTAAAGAACCAACTTCTGTCTTTTGTTGTTTGATCTTCTGTGGTGTGATTTTCTTCAGTAGAAATCTTTACATATCAACCTATTTTATGAAATATTGTGACAAAATTATGCTTTTTATATTGAACTACCTTCTGTTTTTTGAAAAAGTTCATCAGGGACGTCTGTTTTCATGGGTTCCTCTAGAATGAGAGCAGAGTAAAATCCCCCACAGACTGAGGGAAAGGTTTTTAAAGGATCATTCCAAGGTGCTTTAAATTGTCACATGTAGAGTGTTTATGATGAAATCTGAAAGAATAAACGTATGTTGTAATGGGATGAGAGGAACACTGACAGTGATCCAGCATGGGCTCGTTTCTTAATGATTCATTCATCAGTGGTTAGTCATAGGGACAGAGAGCACAGAGGATTACCTCCCTCCTCAACTCCCAAACAGATTAGGTCAGTGCATCCACAGGGATATTTTTAGAGCTCTTTAACAGTGGCACACTAAACAATATGCTTTGAGATTCAATTAAGAGAGCACTCAGCCAAAATGACCTGAAAGTAACCCGGAGATATTCTCAAACAAAAGCAGCCGCCGTGCCGCCTCACATGTGGTTTGGAAAGCCTCCGACCGCAGCTTCTCCGAGGCTGCAGAGATTAATGAAGACTTTCTTTTTCCAGGTGTTGTATTGTGGACACAAGAGCTTTGGGCAGCGAATTTTCTTCACGAGGAGAGAGATCCTGGTGGTAGAAATGAAAACAGTAACGCTGAATGCAGCTCTGATCCGGCTCATGGCTTAAAGAACAGGAGCACATTCCAAGCCGAGAGGAGCAGCAGCTAAGGATTGCCCTAATATTGATCACATGTACTCTATTTATGGGAGGGGGGGGGACCAGAGACCCGTTTGACTTCAAGGTAGACTTTCTAATACCTCATAACCCTTTCCCCTTCAAAGCTTTTCGCTCTGCCCAACGCCCGGACATAAATACAAGTAAGAGACGTCTTGATCTCTTCTGTCGTTTTTCACGTCATCTTCGGCGCTTCCCCAGACTGTTTGTCAGCCTGGATTGCTTTCATTGGCCACAGATAAAAACCCAACATTACTTTTTAATTTGAAAATTCCAACAGTGCTGATCTGCAGCTGAATTCAAGCAGAATTTGAGCTAAATTCGGTTTCTGTCCTTTGTCCATTTTCTTTGATTCCCTTGTTATATTAAACTCGTTCTATTGAGTACTCAAAGCTGAAATTCTACTTACAGCCATCGTAAGGATGATCAGTGAAGAGGACTTCAAATGAAAGAGAAAAGCACTAGCTTATTAAAATCCCGCTCTGATCATCTCCTGATCTAATTTCAACGTTTTGCCAATGGTCTTTTAATTATGATTGTAATTTTTGCCAAAAATGAAAAAAAACCTGTGTTGTTTTCTAGGACATAGTTTCTGCAGAGAAGCAGGAGTTCGTTAGAAATTTACCTAGAAAATTCACCTCAGAGTTGTGGGCAGGACAATTGTTGCGGAGCAACTCCACCCCCCTTCCCTTCCCCATTTCTGAGAGAATGAAAACTGTGTTTTTTGAGTTTTTGACATGTACTTATGACATTTTTCTTATGAAAGAGAAAAAATGTCATAAAAATCGTTTCATTTTTGCATTTCTGATTATTCTCATTTTACATTGCTGTCAGTCAATCTGTTGCCAATATACTTGGTTTGAATTAATGAGCCGTTGTGATGTCACAACAGCTCAGGAGCACATTCACATTAAGGTGAACGCCTTAACCCTAACCCATAATCCTAAACATAACTCTTCCTCTGAGTCCATGTGGCCAAGAATTGCGTGGCAATAGTCACTTTCATTCTGGCATTTCACCTTATTTGCTGTGCAAGGGAATTCAACAATTTTCAGTTTTTAGGCTGTCTGTCGGTGTAGTTTTTGCCCCCTTCTACACTTATGCAAGTCACAGCTTGCACAAAGGGGTCATCAAGCTACTCAGTTTAGCACCAATGGCCACGCCTGTATAGAGGGGATTTTGGCAACAGGGGCTTCAGATTAACATAAAATATGGCTTTTTGAGACATTTCGGTAGTGGGATTTTGGTTAAAACTTTATAATCATAATTGAAACACCACTGGGTATGTTTTTATTTTAAAAAAATATGATAGGGATCTTTTAAAAACACCAAAATCACAATTTTCATCAGAGTGGGTCTCTAAGTGACACAGAAAAACATTCCATCCAACTGGAAGAAATTCGCTGTAGGACCAGTCGACGTCTAAAGTGATGTCTGAAGAAAATACAGACGAGCGAGACAAGTGAGCAACTGTTTTCTTTCATGGATAATAAAGAAAGCACACAGATTCATGCTTAAGTAGCTCTTTTGTCCTGAAAAACAATGTTTTAAACCCTCCATCCAAGCTCTGTCCTTAACACTGACACTCTACACGTGTTTGGAGAAAATTCAGAATTGGCAAAATGGATTTGCGGTGAAGCCAAGAGTCATAGCCTTTAGCTTCTATCCGTGTGATATTTATATCATTCATTTCATTCATTTCTCATGTAATTTATGGATCATCTAGCTTCAAAATTACAGCAAAATGTCTGCATATTGATGAGTGTGTTAGAAATATGAATAACATACTTCAGCCCAAATGCACTCAGGTCCCAACACAATCTTTCAGTTTGAGCCATTTCTAATTACAGTTGCAAATTACCCATATGGAGTCAATAGAGAAGGTCTGAAAGCAGAAACAGAAATAGCCCACCGTGTTTCTTTGAAAAGTTACAACAGATCTGCATGAAAGAAAAAAAACCTTCTGTTTACTAACCATTCAGATGGTGCAAGAACCAATAGTTTACGGTCGTAAACCCAGTTACAACTATTTAGATTTGAGCCCTGTTACATGTTTATGGGTATTTAAAGAACAGATTCCTCCCTCAGCTCACATAAATAAACAAACAGTACACAGGACGCCTGTGGCACGAACGGCTAATGGTTTCCAACTCACAATTTTTATATTAATTTTTACTACCTAAACCCAAAGCTTTTTCTTCAAAGCTTCTCCAACAACTAGGGGTCCAATCAGGTCACTAATGGTAGTATTCATTTCTAACCATTAGTAAACTTGTGCAAATGTAGAGGACCTCCAAGCCAGTAGGGGGCACCAAAGGGATATATAGGCCTATTTAAAAACAACTAGTTGAATTACTTGCCTTCATCTGCACTGTAAAGTAGCACGAGTGTTAATTCTAGGGATATCCCAATCTGATCACATGATTGGAAATTGGGCCCGTTTAGGCAGTTTTGCCTTAATTGAAATGGGATGTTGCATCCTCATCAGGGATCGGGTATTCAACTTTATTATGGTTATGATCAGCATTGCATATTTCAAACGTATTACAACAGATAAATACTCTCCTACAAGAAGAAGAACAGGGCGCTTGTTTGTGCAGGAGGCGCATAAAGACCAATGGCAGTTTAGAAATGAAAAGGGACCGTCTATAAAGTGCAGGCTCAGGGATAAAGTGATTTTAAAAAATATATCTATAGTCTCTGAATGAGATGTAAATGTAAACTAATAAATAGTTAGATTAATACGGGCTGGTCATTACTACTATCATCATCAACAATTTTGGAATTTTAATTTTAAAGAATATTTCATGAAGATATAAATCATATCAAATCAAATCATATTTCATATATATAAAAAAAAATAACGCTTCTCATGCCATGCGTAACAGGAGTTGCTTTAACATTTAAAGCAAAAAACATACTCAACCCACCCTTCACCCTTCCCAGCTACTGAACATTTTTCTGTTCAGTAGCTGGGAAGATCCTAAAGCTACAGTAACCAAACTTTCTCATATGACTAATTAATACCCATTCTTACTAGTTAATAGTTAACCATTTTTTTCTAGATAATAGTTACAGTATTTTTGCTTGATAGTTGAAGCTGCTTCACAGAAGCGTGTGAGATGATTCTAGTGATTCCATTGTTATGGTAACCCTGTTCTATTGAGCACTCAAAGCAGAAATTCTGCTTAAAGCAGCCATAAGGAAGACCAGTGAAAGAGAAAAACACCAGCTTATTAATTTTCCGCTCTGCTCATCTTTTGATCTATTTTCAAAGCGTTCCCAATGCTCTATTAATTACTATTATGCCATTTTTGGACAAAACAAAAAAATAACCTGTGTCGTTTTCTAGGACACAGTTTCTGCAGAGCGTCAGGAGTTCGTTAGAAATTTACCTTGAGATGTGGGCAGAGCCAATGTTGCGGAGCAACCCCACCGCTTTTCCCTTTCCCATTGCTGAGAGCCCAGAGCAGTTTGTGGTCCACCCAGCGTATTTTCTACGTTACAAATAAGCTCTTTTTCAAACCGCTTTTTATTAACTGCTCCTGATTCACAACAATTTTAATAAAAACATTCTCAGAGATGCAATGTAACTTGTAATGTTGTTTATATACGTGCGGTTCTCGAGGTGACTTCTTGATTCTTGTTTATCATCTAACAAGGACCACCTAGATCTGTTTATGAAATGTGTTCACTATTTTAATTTTGTAACAATAGTATCAGGTCGGGACTCTGGATCAGCAGAGACTAAAAAATTGAATCTGGGCTAAAAAAAACACAATCACAACATTTCTAGTTAATATACTGTACAACAAAACTGTCCGATTAATCAAAAATCTTAAGTGATGATCTGGGAATGGTGTTTTTGAGACATCCAAACTATTGAATTTAGCTGAGCTGAGGTCAATGGAGTTAATCAATTTATGATTTGTAAATGTACAGGTTCCCAAGAGTTTATCCCACTTCACTCTTAAAGTGTAGCATTTTGTAGTTTGTGTGTTTTCAAAATATTCTTCAACAATGTTTTGGAAAAATTGGTTGTGATTTGTTGTACCTTCCCTAGCACAGTTGGTTCTGGTTGAGACAGGTCAATGAGGAATGGCCAATAGAAGACACACAAAAATTCAAATCAATAAAATATATGGTGTTTATAGGGGCCATTAAAGACCCACTCCAGTCATCTTTTGATCTATTTCCAAAGCAATCCCAGTGGTCTTTTAATTATGATTATGCCATGATGATTTAGCCAAAATTCAGAAACCCGTGTCGTTTTCAAGGACATAGTTTCTGCAGAGTGGCAGGAATTCATTAAAAATTCACCTCTGAGTATTAGGTGGAACTGTTGAGCAGAGTGAACTTGCCTTTATTTCCCATCATCCCTTTGTTTACACTCTCTCCCGTTAGCTTACAGCCCCTCATACCCCTGACCTAACATTACCCAACAAAAGTGGCGTGCAATATTGGAGCCATCCAACTGTATAGTTTTGATTCCGGCTTAGGCGAGGAAAACAGAGACGTTCATGGATCTATTTGTCTGCAAGTGGATACATCAGAATGGAGTAGAGCAGGGAGCTTTGGGCCCTTATTGTAGATTTTATGTAACAGCTACAAGTTTTTCAAACAGCCTTTTTTATTTCGTCTGCTCTGGATCCACGACAATATAAATAAATAAATAAATAAATAAATAAATAAATAAATAAATAAATAAATACTCAGAAATTCCATGTTAATTTGATTTTCTTTATATATGTCTTCAATCATCAGAAAATGCCTAAAGAACATAGTAAAACACAACACAATTTTTATGGTCTTTAATGCTTTTGGTTGACTTAAACAAAGCCTTTTTGGTTTTTCCACATTTCCTTGTATTGCACTGTGGCTTTTTATTCATTTCTATTCGTTTTCGGCGCACGTCTCTGTTAACATTGAGTGCTGCCGTCAGACATGAGGCGCAGCTCTTCAGAGCCTCACCCGGAGTTTCCGCTCCGTCTATGATCCCGCAACACTCAAATTCGGCAATTTTAACCTCAGAAACTGTGGAAAACGTGTTGAGTTAACTGAAAGTGTATATTCAACACAGATCAGTGGAAAATAATTTTTACTTAATTTACCTTTTTCTATTTTACCATGATTATAACAGCTAAGGCTCTGCCTCACCTGACCGCACATCACTGGTGTGTGTGTAAGAAGAGGGAGCGCGTGCACACAGCACAAGAGGGAGTAAGAGGCGCGTGCAGGGAGTGAAGAACAGTAATAAAAGGTTTCCCCCAGAAACCCTTGAAGTCTGAACACAGGACTAGCAGAAAAAATTATCAGCAAAGATTAATGTGTTTGATGCTTTTATTATAATTCCAATCACACACCATATACAGAACTTTAAAAAAAAAAAAAAAAAAACTTTAAAAAAGAAAAAGAAAACCATGCAATGATGCAGTGAGGTCATCGTCACACCCCTACCCAGAACTAAAAAGCTAATAAACACCAAACAAAAAAAGTTTCTTTGGGGAGAAAAGACCCAGTGAGGAAACTGAATAAGAGTTTTTGACTTCAAAGAAAAATAAAGATGCTATTTACAGGAAAAACATGGACTTTTCTTCGACATACGGGTTTACTGAGACAACTGTTCACACATTCTAGACGCCGCTCCATCTAACATGCAGTGACTGATTCTCGAATGTTTCGAATGTTTCGAAAACGCAGACAATACAGTTGCAGACTTTATTGATCCATCACACCATAAAAGTCGGACGCAGCAAAAGTTAGCATCCAGTCGTAAGCATAAACTTTGAGGTCTTCATCTTCATCACAAAGTCTTAAGTTTAAACCAGCCGCAAACATTTTACAGAGAATGAAGTTTCAATCAAATAAAGTTGCTGATTTGTGTAAAAGGGACATTTATGAATTTTCCTTCAGCAAAGGCGATTTAGGCAAGCATTTGTTAAGAAACTTTAGCACAGAAAATGTTCCTATGTGTAAAAATAATTACACAATGATTCTGGATTTATGTAAAAACAAAATATAATAATACTTGTTGCCATGAAACATGATCTGACACTGGTTTAAGTTCTCAGTGTTGTAATGGCAGTCTATGGAAGAAAAAAAACTGAAGTGTTGCTTTAATGAATTTTATTTTTTTGCTAATCAGCAACAACTTCTAAAAATCAGCAGTTTTTCTTCACCGAATCCAAGTCATCTGCAAAAAAGAATCTACTAATGTTTTACAATTTTTTTAACCCAATTTCTTGTTGTATTATAACGGGAAAATAGTTTTTCAGAAACTGGTAGCTAGAACTTATGAAACGTCGTTTGGCTCGGTCTGTGAAAATATTGTCCGACATGAAAAGGTCATGACAAAAGACATGAAAAACAAAAGTGTAGCCTGAAGTGTCTAAAGGGGGATGGGGACATTGACTTGGTTACTCCTAACAACACAACATAGTGTAAACAAAGAGTGAAATGAGAATTTTGTTGAGTTCACCTAAAGCTCCACCTGATACCAGACATTAAAACGGCCCAACATAGCCCAGATAAATTGATTTTGATGTATGTATTCTGCAAACTGAACTCAAAAATCATGTAGATTGAGTTCAATGTTTAATTTGGATTATCAAAAACATATAAAGAGACATACTCCATGCATAACTTGATTTTTTTTATCATCCCATTAATAATATTTAGAAGCCAAGGATCCCCAGAACAGACTTTTTTTAATTTAACGTTTCATCTATTAAACAGCAATCAGAGATCATAAAAATACGACATGAAAGGCTCACTAGTCTGTGTTATAACCCTCTGCAAATGTACCAATAACACAAATACTGAACATACTGAACACACACGAAAAAGAATTTCAGATCAGCCAAGTACAATAGGTCCTGCAATAAGCAGGATCGCAGACAAGTGTCATGGCGGACCATATCAATAGGGGAGGCTTGCATGCAAGGTGAAATCACTCCCTGCTCTGCTCCACCTTGAAACCCTTCCCCGTTCCAGCGTTTTATGGTCTTACTGGTCAGAAACCCAGGTACGCATTTGTCAAAACAGGGGGAAAGTTAGAACCACATGTTAATTTGAACAGGAGGCACCTGGTTCTGATTAGAGTCGTGCTGCGATGATAGAAACACAGTTTTGGACAGCGCAGCGAACGCAACAACACTGGCTTGAATCAGAATCCAAACATTCATGCAATCTAAAGGCTTGTTTTTAATGAACTGGCTGATTGACAGGACTACAGAGGACACACATGAGGCGCTGACAGACAACACAGACAGTCTTTATCAAGCCAGAGAGAGTTCTAGAAAACAATTTGCTTTACTGCTTCAAGCCCAGTATGTGTGCTTGTTTCAACCGGGACTCTTATCAGCTCCAAAGCCTTTACGGCGTCACATTTTTGAGGTGTTTTTCTATTTACATTTCATCTTGAACAGGTGTCAGAAAATAAAACAAGGGTGAAACAGCTGTTGGGGAAAAACAGCTTCATCTAGGCTCTTTTTTGTTTTGTCTGTCTCTCAACTAAAGGGAAAAAAAACCTTTAACCACACAAACCATTAGCTCTCCTAGTTATCATACAGCTACTTTAATGGTTTGTTGAAAATCCCAAAGGCAAAGTCGGTGTTTCTTGGACAGAACTTTAATGTTAGATGACCTGAAAGACCCAACTGGATTGTGACGGAACCATTGGTCATGTGTGCCCTCTTTAGTTAGTTTTTGGGTCATTGATCCTGACATTGTTTGTTTGAGTGTATCTTTTGACTTTTTAATGTCGCTCAAATTTAAAAAAAAAAATAAAAAGGTTGTTTCCAGGTATATGTCTTTACCCCCTCACCTTGAACCAACCAAAATATTGTAGACCAATTATCTGCAGAGATATGTTTCCTTTATCAATAAAGGTGGATCAGTAATGTTTTTATGGAAGGCAAAAGTAAGAAGTACAGAAACCCGTGAACGACCTACCTTGCGTTTTTCCCATCTGCAACAACATCTACTACCTTGTTATCCCGAGCAAACAAGTTTTTTTTCTCTTGAAAACAGACAGAGTGCCACCTAGTCCTTCCATCTTGCACCTCTCATGCATCATTCTGATCCCCTCATCTGGTCACTGATGAAAATGTCAACTGCAGGATCACTGAACTGCAGCTGTCTGCGCAGCTGCAGCCGGGCCAAACCTTCCCTTCACAAGACAATAATCGAGTTGGACGTTGTTTATGACCAAAACACCAGCACAATCTTCACCTGAGTTAGACCACAAGTAAAGTAATCAATTATAAATTGATCCGTTCTTCTGGTGTTTTCCGTTATGTCAATATCTCAACAGCAAAATTTGTTATCTTGTGTTAAAGACATCTACTATTTTCTTCAAAAAAATTGTATTTTTTTCTTGTGATAATGTGATTGTAGATTTCATGATAATGAGAAAACAGGTTAAAAAAGAAAGCAAAGCATGCCCTTTTCGGGATTCCGTAGAAGACCGTCAATCGTAAAAGTAAAGGGCAATGCTATTTATTATAATTTACCGGTAATCTGCAGCAATATTCAAATCAATCCATCCATTCAGAATCATTTTTGCTTACTGTGGAACATCAGTTCAGTCATCTTCTCAGGTATTTTCATGCAATTCAAGCCCGTCCCAGCTGACCAATACAACTTAATACCTCTACCGGCAAGAACACAGTTTGGAATGTCCCTGATTTTGAAGTTGAGTCACAGTAACTGGACTTAAATTCTTCTTCTTTGTAACATTTCGCTGCTCCAACCAGAGCCGGATCTAGGGAGTGCAGACAGAATATCGGGGGGGGGCTAGGGTATACTGAGAGGCTAAGGTTTAAAATTCTTTCAAGGCCCTAAAATGCATACAAAAAACTATGCTAACTGTGCTCTTGACTTTTCTTCAATGTTTTATGTCACTACCCTCTGCATTTACCCAGGCACAAATGTGACATTAGATCATGCACTGTTGAGGCTATTATTATTTTCTTGTTCTGGCCTTCACAAGAGCTAAAATAACTACTTCTTTTTCTTTCATGTTGCGTGGTGCAGCAGAAGGGGGTACGAACTCGAGACAAAGTAGAGAAGGAGGTTTCACATGGTGCAGATGATAACCAATAACAATGGAGGTCATATACATATGATGGAGCTGAGGAAAGTCATTCTTATACCCCAGTAGATATTTGCAAACAATGGAGAACTATTTTTCCAATGTTATCTTTGCAATAAGAATCTCGTTGCCTCGCTTTTAGGAGGTCGAGATTGCTTTTGGCAAATCTTGTCTCCGTGTCTACAATGGCTATGTCCAAAATGTTGAGAAGAGCTCTCTTCAGAGCCTGGCGAGGAGTCAAGGAGTCTTCTGCAAGGCCCACATTGGACATAACAGCCCTGCCTGGCTCTCTTTCTATTGGCAGCTGGTGCGGACAGGCCACCTAATATCAAATCAGATAAAACTTTATTTATAAAGCACTTTTCCTATGAAAGCATAATACTGTACAAAGTGCTTTACATTAAAACAAAACAAAATAAATAATATAAAAACAAGCACAAAAATTAAAAGAGCCCCCTTCCCATACCTACACACAACCCCTCACGCCTTTCACACCTCCCACCCCCTAACTGATGGGAAAAGACCATAAGAAATAGGAAATAGACTGAGCATGAAAACAGAATGTTTTACTGGAAGCCAATAATAATAATTGGAACCTCCGTCTCTGTGAACAGCTTCATAACCAGCCAAACGCAGCATCACATGGTGGGACCAGGCCCACAACAGCTACTATATCACTCTCCTCATCCCTCTACTGCTTCAGGGTCTGCAGAGATGCACTGACTACTTCTGAAGCACAGCATAGGTCAACAGAAGGATCCTGCAGCAGGGCATTGGAAGACTTTAAGGAACCCAAAACTTTTAGAAGAAACTTTCGTGTTCCAAAGCAATGATTCCTCCTTAACCTTTGTGATATCTTAGATGACCCCACCCTCACATTGACGTGTTTTCCCTACCATGACAAAGGTGGATAAAGGTGGAAAGATTTCATGCCATCCATGCCCCACAGTGAAGATCACAAATCATTGAAGGAAAAAGGTTCAGAGCACTGTCTAGTGCAGGGGTCGGGAACCTTTTTGGCCGAGAGAGCCATAAACGCCACATATTTTTAAATGTAATTTCGAAAGAGCCATACAATAATGTAGCGTCCCGTTCCCACACTGAGTCACGGAGACTTAACCTCTTTTAAGGTTCTTTATTCTGGTGACTGCAGACCGCAACAAACGCCGAACAATTAATTCAGCAACTCCTGAATCTCTGCCGCCGAGACGAGAGCCCTTCTCCCAACTTTATATTCCCTTGCTCCCGCTCCAGTCCTCCCATTTCCCTTATTCGGCCCATAGCTGAACCCCATTGGTCCAAACTACCTAACAACAGGCTGACCGACAGAACTGAGGGCCAATCAGTTCCCTGCTTGATCGATGCGTTCAATGAACTCTAGAATTTATAATGCGGCCCAACAGCCAAGTTAAACTCAGTCCGGGACAATATGTTTAAGACTAAATATACAAGTGAATGAGTGCATTTGATGTAATTTCAACATTTTTAAAGTACAATAAGTCTGTGGATTCTTTTTAATAACATTTTTATGGTGTTGCTGATAAATGATGAGTATTTCTCGTGGTAGTTTTGCTCATGGTTTAGTCTAGTTGATATTTACGTGGTGAGTTTCTGCTTCATGCAGGCGTTGAGAATTTAAACGTGATCGTAGATTAGTATGAATGTTCTGTAGATGTGAAAAAGACTGATCACATTCAGACGTGGAGCCAAACACACACACCCATGCTGGAGTGAGTGACGGGCGGCGGGTTTTACGTTTTTATAATCCCTGCGCGATTCACCTTGCTGCCTGTCCCCACAACCCCTCCCACCCCCACCCTCGGCTTTCTTCCTCACACATCCCGTCCCCGCAACTGCGCGCTCTTTCTCAGGGACGGGAGCGCGCAGTTTTAGGCACGGCAATTCACAGGTTTCAGGCTGGTACAAACTCTGTGAAATAATAGATAATAGTAAACTTATAGTGCCGGCAAGGATTTTTTTCTCTCCAAGCACCACTTATACTGCGCGCCTCTTGCATCGCATCGCGCCCGAGAGGGACTGGTCTAATGAAAAAAAAAAGTATAATTAAAGATTTGTCTGCGAGCCACATGT
Source organism: Oryzias sinensis (assembly GCA_037389245.1). Classification (NCBI taxonomy): domain Eukaryota; kingdom Metazoa; phylum Chordata; class Actinopteri; order Beloniformes; family Adrianichthyidae; genus Oryzias; species Oryzias sinensis. Next base: position 3,553,443 of record CM074508.1, on the reverse strand, counting down.
GACCATCAAAAGAGCCATATATGGCTCGCGAGCCATAGGTTCCCGACCCCTGGTCTAGTGGGTCTAGATGACCCAACTTTTTATGTTATATGCTTAGGATAGCACAAGGGTTACCATCATCAGTAACCCTGATGCCTCTGTGCAGATGTGAACAGCAGCAGCTCTGTGACCTCTGACAGGAAAAATGACAGGATATCCATAAAAGCATCCTGATTCGGTTGTTCTCTGCCTGCTACTGTGTGGGTTTCAGGGTTCTGGCTGCCGCGGCTGCTGCGGCGGGGGTCTTGGTGTGGGGTTGGCTGGGCACTCTCCCTCCTTCTTTTCACACTCCCCCATCCATTTTTGAAGAAAATAAACGCTCACTTGAGCACAGGTGTTAGCTCACCTCTACACCAATAGTTTGTGTGATTGATTGAATGAAATATTTCACACTAGTTGGTTTGAAGGCATAAGTGAGCGTGTGTGAACAATATCTGTATTGTTTACATGTGGACATTTTTGCAGCTAGCAGGTGTGTTGATAACATTTGAGTGTGTGTGTGGACAGGCCCCGCCCTTTGAGATTTGTATTACATCTGAACCTTACCGTAATGATAAACATCCAGTAGCTTGTTGCTTTATGCTGCTTCATGGTTTTATCCCCCTCCTATGATCACCGTCCTGCCCCCCCCCCTAACATCCCTCTCTCTTCCCTCCTTTCCTTTTCCGTCCGGTCCAACACAAAAGATTTTCAAAAACAATTAAAATGAATAAAGTTTGGCCTAGACTACAAAAGGGGTTTATTCAGACATACCTCTGGTTTGTCAGAAGATCCATAACCCCTTTTGTTAAAGTAAAATATGTCCAACACAAAAGGCCTTCAGCTCTCATCTGTCTGCCCAGCTGTTGGACAGGACAAGTTAAAAAAAAATAATAATAAATAAAAAAATAAAAAACATCCTGATTCTCCATGAGGCACTTGGTCACATCATGACGGCTTGTCTGCCTGATCTCCAACAGTCGTTTTAGGGAGGGAACATCATAGTTCTGTGACACATAATCAAAAAGGAGTGCAGGGATCCTGATCGATCAGGAAAGGTTTTTGCACACGGCTCTGCTTGCTTTTTGCATGGACCGATGCCAAATGCAGCTGGTGGTTCTAGCAGAGGGTATAAGGTATATCCTTCCCTACCTTCTTTTGCAATAAGGCCTGAACACCACCCCTGACCCCGATCATGGCAGAAGCTCCATCGCAGACCGACTGACAATTTCAGCTGCACTATAACCTGAAGCAGAAAGATGCTCAAGAATTTGCGTGGTAATAGATTCCGCATTTAAGTGACTGATGTCAAGAAAACCAATCAGGTGTTTCTCTGGAATACCTTTACAGACAAATCTAATGACTGACAGATTCTCCATCACTTTTGAAAACTGCAGAACCGCAGAATCTGCTTTGTCATAATCATCCTTGATTTAATTTAGTACCATTTTGGCCAATGTTTCAAGCACTTCAATTTGGATATTGTGAGAGCTGTATTTTGCATTTTGTTTTATGTTTTTTTTAATTCGTTAAACTTGGGGTCCTTTGTCAGTGTGTATCAATTATTTTTAAGAACCAGAGAAATCATCATCATTTGAACTTTCCACACTGCCACAAAGTTCATTTGCTGGAATGAACTGAACTACTACTCCAATTCTTTTTCTATATATTTTTTTCTCAACTTGAGTGGGCCGTAATAGGTTACTAATGGTTTCCCCTGTGGCCTCTCTTTGGGATATTTCAGACCAGTCTTTTGCGTTTTTCATGTGGCAAAGACTTGTGGCATTGCTTTGTGAGTGCCTTATCTTTTTCCAGCGCAGTTTTCCAATTATTAAATCTTTTTTGTGTGAAAACCAAATCCCTGTCATTGTTCCTCCCTAATTTACGACACAGGAAACAAAAGCATGCATCAATCTTTGCTGAATAGTCCAGCCGTGGTCTTCCCCAACACCAGCCAGGGCAGAATGGTGTGCGTTCTTACCAAAGTTACGCTTGGGGAAAACCACAGCTGTGGGTTGTGACGGTGCTAAAGTGTTCAAGCCTAAATTTACATCATCTGCAGCAGCCACCGCAGGGCTGGAAGCAACTGGGACAGCAGGGGCTTTGCTTGTGACACTAGACAAACTAGATGTCCTGGGCTGAGCACGGAGTTTGCAGCACCACCCGACAAGTTGGTCTCTGCTGTCTCCGCTAATGCCCTGGCACTGGTAGCTGCTACTGCTAGCACTAGCTTTAGCGACCAGAAACCTACGCATGGAAAACTCGTTTCTTGGACAGAGAAAGAGATACATAGAGGACAAAAATGAATTGAAAAAACAAGTGATCTAATAATTTCAGTGATAAACAGCAGCTGAAAAACTCTGAACACCGGCTGAGCTCTGTGTCTGCTGGGCCTGTGACACGAAGAGCGCAGATGAAGCGAGAAGCCACGCCCTGCTTTGCATATATCAATCAGCACCAGCGGCTACTTTGAGTTAGAGCCGGAGAAAGCAGAGAGCGCTCTGGTTTTCTTTAAATATTTTTGAAATTTGGACCGTTTGCATGGCGTTACGTTTGGGGGGTAGTCCTGGGCCCACATCTAACTGACTTCATCGGTCTGGGTGGTGCAGGATTCAGTCCACATTTGTGTCCAGGCGGGTCCCCCACATTCCTGCAAATGAATGGCTCGTTAAAAGTAAAAAAAAAAAAAAAAAAAAGGAGAAACCAGAGTTTGAGCCTCTCCTCTTGTAATCCCTCCTAACCCCATTACAGGGTCGTTGGCTGTGGTAGCGCTGGAGCTTTGGTCTACCAATAAAAGCCAGTGTAGTAAATAGAAGATAAATTCTATCTGATGCCACACCCCCACTGATGAGGGAGGGGTTGTTAACATTCACATGTTTTACTTCTCCTCTTGCAAACCTTGGTTTGAAATGGATGAGCAGCAAAACATTTCAAGGAAGAAGGTTTAAAGGCCAGTTCCTATGAGTCAACCTGAAGACCCGACCTGGAGGATAAAGAACCTTCACCGACGTTTCCCTGATGTGCGATAATCTGTGTTTATAAAATAACGCTGTTTAAGGTAAAACTGTAATTTGTGAAAACAAATCCAAATTTTGACACACAGTAACTTTATTTTAAAGCAAGGCAAATATAGATAGATAGTTACTATAGTGTCATTTAATTCCTAACTCAATTACTTTTGGATCAGTTTTGATCGATTTCTGTGTTATTGTTGACAGACAAAAAGCAACACCTCCGTCTGCTGATGGTGTCAAACTGCTGATCTCTCTGAATAAGTCTACGTTTGTGACTTTTTTCTGACACACCTGAGCCAGACAGAGGCATGGACATCTAGATTTGGAGTTTGATAACCCAGATGAATGAAACCATCGATGGTGCTATATTCAATTCTTCCTGGAATACTAATAAAATGCACCATTAAATTATAATATTCATGCATTGTTTATTTTGCACTGTGGTGAACAACAACTAAGGCAGTTCAGGTATTGAGCGTGATGGGAAAACAGGACTGTTAGAGCCTCCCTGCTTTGAATGATCAACCTCTAAAGTAGCTGGCAGAGCTTCCAGATGTATTGACTGAGTGAAGACTAAAGAACTATGCCACCCACCCTCTATGATGGATTTCCCTATCCACGATGGCTGTGTCATTGGAAAAAACCCTCTCCAGGAGGTGTCGGAGGTGGGTTAGAGCTTTAGAAAGTGATGTAGAGGATCATAGATGAGCACAGAGAGGAATGTTGGGATGATCCTCATCTGACATTATACAGGATTGGTTGAAGTTTGGCCTTCAGGATGGGTTAGGTGGTTGGGGCGTGTGCTGCTCCTGAATTCAAGAACATTAACCTGGTTTGAAAGGCAAAGCACTGGAGAGACTTGTCCTTTTTGGGTTTCTTCAAATGTGCAGAAAGGGAAACATGAGCCAAACATTTAGTAGAGGATCCCTTACAGTTAGGAGGTTCCTTCATCCTGACAGCAGAGAAAGTGGTGATCTCATACTCCTGCGTCTATTCGTTACTGTGATCAGCTTTGTTCTGGATTTTGTGATGCGATATCAGGAATCACTGGGTAAAAAGACGACATGAAATGTTGCAGCCAAACTCGTCCTAAATTCCAACCATCAACAAGAAGCTTTTTCTTTGAAATCTGCTCAGAATATTTACTCTCAACAATTAAGCCTCCTTCACAGGCATTCTGTAACAGAAAACAGCCCACCTTTCTCATGTCCTGCAACCCCCACAGGCTTTATGACTCAGGGCCGTTTGTCTGGAGTAGACAGCCGTCTGCTGACACTAAGCACTGCAGTAGATGGCTTCATTCTGCAATTATTGGCTGGACAAGAGGAGCTTTGTGACCGATAAAGAGAGGAGGGAGATATTTTTAGTCCATTATCTATATTCTGTAAATACAGTAAAATAAACCAGTCCATTTTTCAAGTCTTTTTATGGAATCTCTTTTCCTTTCAGCATAGATGTCAGACCAAAGCTGTCCCAGAAGGAGGCAGAACTTTGATGAAATAGCAAATATCCTTTCTTTTCGGCTACTTTGATTTTGCAACACAAAGAGAAGGTTTACCCTTTGAACACCAGAGATGCCACTGATAACATAAGTCTTTGAAATTTAACGCAATCACAGTAAATGCACCAATTCTGACGTGAAATCAGCTGAAATCAGGACCAGCTTAAAGTAAATAGAAAACCAAATAATAAATTGGAAGAAAAGAAAATTCGAAAGTTTGAAAAGAGTTTTTAACTTGGAAGTAAACATTGAAAACTTGAAGGGAATATTGACTATTTGAAAGATGAAATTGTAAATTTAATAATAAGTAAACTGTTGCCAAATAATGTTCATTTATTGTATATTCACCTTTTGTTTTTTTCTTTTTCTCACTCTTTACCTTCAGTCCTCAATTTGCAACTTAAATTTAGGCTTTTCACTCTCACTACTTAGCCTAATTTTACATGGGTGCGGAGCTACGATTAACATCAGAAGACAGAGACTTTGGTGATGTCACTTCTGCTCCAAAATAGCATCTGCCACATGTGTCGTACCAATAGACCTGTCTGTGGTTGCACAAACCTGAACATTTACTGTTAAACCCAAAATCCAAACACAAAAAAAATCTTTGTCTGAATTTGTTTTTGCTTGGAGGCAACAGAAATGCAACAAGTGACAGTACCCAAGAATGTCAAAAGAAAAAAATCACCTTTTGTGTATCTAAATCACGAAAAATTGTCAATATCTTTGTCTTTTTGTGATTTAAAAAAAATCCTTAATCCTCATTTGTCTTTAAGGCAAAAAGAGTTTGTGAATCTGATGATTAACAGGATAATTTGACACCCCTACTTTGACATCCGACCTGCAGGACGGTTTCTGTCAGATAGGATTCTTAAAAGCTACCAGGCAGAAACGGAAGGATCCTCCTGCACAAACAGAACAGCGTGTCTGCTGCACTGACATGGTGAGCTGCTCCGTAGAACCTCTTTCCTGTGCTCCTTGAAAGTGAAAAACAGAAAGAAGGCAAAGCTCATTACAACACACTGACTAAGAAAACAGTTGTGTCCTTCCTTTTGGGTTGTGAAGCTTCACCTCCTCCCTCTGTGATCTGCTGGCTGCCCAGTAGTTCATCTGACAACCCGCCCTCTGGGACCCGCTGTGGAGCTCTCACGTTTCCGAGCTGTCAGTCTGCAGTTCACAGAGAGTGAAAGTGCTTCATGTCAGAGCAGCAGCAAGGTGTCTCCCATCACACGCTGGGCCTTATGACAGTGTGTGTTTACAGCGCAGACGGAGGGACTAGGTGTCTGTTCCCACCACAGAGAGGCCCTGCAGACAGCTGTCACCATGGTGTTTCTGAGTGCCTGAATGGGTTGTGACTGCTGTCTATTTGTGTCCCTGACGTGTGTCATGATGCAGTTGCCTCAGTCAGAACACAGGAAGACCTGCAGTCCAAACAAAGAATCAAGCCAGTGCTGTGGTTCTATTGTTCTGCTGCACTAAAGGTTTAAAGCCGTAGTCACAACTGTCCTTATGGGTGAATATGGGCTTCAGGTGAAAAATGGGCAAACCTGTATGGGGCACACAGGAGGTCCACATGAAATATCAGCATCCTAGACCTGATAGTGATCCTATAGAGAGAAAATGTTCATGCTGTTGGTGACGGGTTGTAGCGAACACTTAAGTAACATGTAAGGGGAAGTAAGGGTGAGGTAGGTGAGAGCCAGGCATGTCTTCAACCCCACCAAATCCTGTGCATGTGTGCATCCTGACTGGAAATGAGACAATCGGAGCGTAGTTTGTGTGGGTGTCCTGTGGGCACTTACGTATGACGTGGACGCCCTGTGCGTGCAGCATTCCCATGCCTTTAGTAAGGAGCCAGTGTGCGCACCCCACTGATGACTTAAATTCGGCAATCGAGCACTGCACCTGTCACCTGTACGCAGGGGTGGAGCCCTGGGGGCGAAGGTTCCCAAGAATTCCCCCCCCCCACAATTGTTGATGTAATACAAGTATTATTAGTAGTATTTTTATTGATAAAGATTAAGAAATCATCAATATAAGCTTCTAAGAATAGCAAATATAAATGAAACAAATAGTTTGAAATGAAATAAAAACAATATTAATGTCAACATTGTTAGAAATACATATTTTTGATCATTTTATTTGTAATGGCCAACCTCTTTCCTGTTCTCATTTGCCAGCCTTCCAAAATCTTCTGGTTCCTCTATATAAAATATTCTAGCTCCACCCCTGCCTGTCCCCACAACTTACATTATACTTACAAATACTTCACTATACACCTGCCACACGTGCAACAATGGTATGTTCCAGTTTCATGATGATCCTCAACAGACAGCCAAAAAACCTTTAACGCCCATACGGGTCAACCCCCCCATACAGGTGCATATGACTAACTTACAGATGGAAGCTACAAGTGTGGGAATCAACAAAGGAGCTGCTCTGAATTACAGTTTTTCTCAGTCGCTTTAGTACAATTCTCAGATCAGAATTGAAGTTTGCAAATACGTGTGTGCATTTCTCAAAACAATTTGTACAAACAGCAAAACACTATGGATTTCTTGTAAAAGCCTGAAACTTGCTCAAAATATTTAGTTCATCTCTCAAAACTAAGTCTTTATGTCATTGAACATGTCAGTGCCATCAGAATGTCAAGTCCTTGTGTCATTGTCTACGAACAAGACAGTCAAATTACTCAGTCATGTTGTCAATATAACCGTGTACTTTAGAGGGAGGTTCTGATGGAAACTATGGCTAAAGTTTTGATGACAATTATTGTAAAATGTAAGTGACACCTTTTTTGTTTGATTGCAAGAGACTGGGCAAAATTCACATTTACACTTTTATTGTTCATATTGTAATTTGTTGACAGACCATGTCAGACCAACATAGAAAAAACCACTGCAAACAGTAACACAAAGGGGAAAAAAAGATAGGACAATATTCTGTCCAACAGTACAGGCAGTGCAGTAGGATTTGGTGTGGTCTTCCTACACCTCTATTGTTCCTGGATGTTAGGCCACAAATTCTCATCCACATCACAGCGATTATATCCTTACGTGCAATGCAGCGAAATATGTTTGTCACATTATGACAACTTGGTCAACCATTTTGCAGTTAATGACTTATACGATGAACTAATGACTAGGTGTTTTGAGGAGTAAGACTATTGCACAGGGAACTATATAATACATTTTGATCAACATGACATAAACAATTGATAATGTAGCAAAGAGCAGAGAATTGTACATAATCATTTGCATGGATGTACCAAAGCAATTGATTGCAACTTGTTCAAAGAAGTGAGAAACTGCTTATATGATGTGCACAAGTGAAATCATGATGTGAAGATTGAACAAATAGTTTTGGGAATTTCATTCTGATCTGAGAATTGTACTAAAGCGACTGAGAAAACCTGTAAGCATCCTGCAGAACTGTAAACACCAAACACTTTGACTTCAAAGCTTACAGCAGCAGCAGTATTTGGGGTAACTGTGACATAACTTGCAAATTATGAACTTGTGTTTACGGTGTTGCTGATTCGTGTGTATTATGTTTTTTGCTTCATCTGCAGCAAACATCACCAAGTGAGTTTAAGAAAACGTGGCATTTCTAAGCAGAGGGTTCACAATTATTAGAGGACTTCCCACTTGGTGGATCGTCATCATAGAAATCAATCAACTTCAGCTGCAGAAGTGCCTTAAAATAGACCTGATATCTTTTTTTACCTCCTTGGTACACACCACTGCTTCTGATAGTGTCTGATCTGACCAAGTCACCAGAATGAACCCTTATAGTATCAGCGGATGCCTCCAGTTCATTATAAAGGACTGAGAGATTTATTTATCAGGTTAACAACATGTTGTCTGATTTTTTTACTTGGTGATTTATAAGCAAAGATAAAAGTTGACCAACCAGAGCGAATGGAGAAAAAGATTTCAAACATCACTGACTGCTGTTCTGGGTCACATTAGAAATATCAAGAGGTATTTCATAATATACTGCTATCACTGTGGACAGGAAGTGTAAATTGCAGCTCACACTGGGAGTTGACTTCATGAGATCCAAAAACGATTGAGCTTTCACAAACAACTGCTCCTGCTTTCAACGCAGACGCTTCCCCTGAATCACACCGTGTTCGGTCACCGTGTCCACAGTGTCAGCACACATTCCCCATTTGGATCTGTTCTTACCAATCCGCAAGATTTATGATCAAATGAAATGATCACAATACTTACAAATAATACTGCTTATTACTGATTTTGTTTGAGAAAGCATATTTCATCCAAAACTGAACCCAGCTGAGAAAGTCCAGCTCTTCACCTCTGATCCCACCAGCACAGAACCCTGCTGAAATGGAGCTGAACTCAGAACCACAGTTGGAACTGAGAGCTGGTGTGTCACGGTGACCAGAGGTGTCACTGTCTGTCTCCCGCATGTCCAACATGGAGGATGAAGTCATTGGCTGCCTGTCCTGTGAGTCCTGCATCAGCAGCGTAATTACAGACTGGACGCCTTGCAGGCTGCCCCCGAGCGGGGGGGAGGACAGGGACATGAGGGGAGTAAACGGCAGGAACGGAGGGGAGTGGTGACTCAGTGGTGTCCTCCACTCAGTCATGATTCCACGTCTGGGAGGCTGCCGGAGAAGAGACCCAACAGTCTCGAATGTCGTGTGTGGATCTTCTCTGGAAGATGACTCACTGCTACACAGAAAGGAAAGGAGACGTTTACAGTCCTACTCTGTTCATTTGACACATTTGCACAAATCTTTCTTGTATTATCTGGGCTTTTTCACAAATTTACCCTTTCTTTGGGAATGTGGATGTACAAGAGTAGCATCTAACCCAGAAGGGAACCGAGTGAAGTAATAGTTTATAATGCACTCGTACGAGTAGTGGTGCTTGTCGGGTTTTGGGGCCCGGAAAGGGTCACAGAGATGACTGACTGCATTTTTAGGGGAAAGCAGGTGTAGCTTGCAGTTCCTTTGAGAAGAACGGCATCTGATAAATATGTAAAATATCTTAAAATAGTCAGGTGAAGCATAATGTGGGTGGGATTACAGAAATTCACTTCCTTCTACTTCGACAGACTGGGGGCCTGTCCAGGATGTCCCTAGCCTTCGCCCCCAAGTGGCCGGGATAGGCTCCGGCAGCCCCGTTGGCCCGAAAGGGGGAAAAATTTGAAGATGAATGAACGAATGAATTCCTCCCACTGCTTTTTTAGCAATTAATTACTCAGTGTGGACACATGGACATGTTGGTTTCATGTATGAAATGTATAGATAGATAGATAGATAGATAGATAGATAGATAGATAGATAGATAGATAGATAGATAGATATGTCACCTATGGACAATTTAGAGTAACCAATTAACTTATGAAGCATGTTTTTGGACAGTGGGAGGAAGCAGGATATATATACTGTATATATATATATATACAGTATATATACAGTATATATCTGCATATAATTATATATATATAGAGAGAGAGAGGGAGAGAAAGAGAGAAAGAGAGAGAGAGAGAAAGAGAGAGAGATGTATCTGTTTTACTTTTACATGTTGTTGAAGTGTTAGCTGCAGCCTGTTGCTCGCAGCATGCCCATCGAAAATTTCAGTTCTACCCGTAAGAGCAGTTGCGGTTAAGGCTTAATACACTCTAGTTTAGCTGTTTCATATCAGATTCTCTGCTTGGCACTCTTTGTGTTAATAGCTCTTTGGTTTGTTTGTTTGTTTGTTTGTTTGGGAATATTTACATTTTTTGTAATGTCTGCCTTGTGGCCTCTTGAGACCAGGGGCCTCATTTATAAACGTTGCGTACGCACAAAAGAAGGCGTACGCCACTCTCTACGCAATAGTTGAGATTTATAAAAAGCAAACTTGACGGGAAAATGTGCGGTCCTTCACGCAAGCTCTGACCCAGGCGTACGCACTAAAACGGGTGAAATGAGAAACGGCGACACCGTCGGCAGATGGAAGAAACACGTGAAAAAGAAAATTACAATACTACCTGTCATAAAGAACATGAAGACTTCACAAAGCAAGTCTTACAATTAACAGCCTACACGAACACCAGTTTGATCGATCAGCAGTTAAACAAACAAAACAATCAAACGAAAATTACAACAGAAATTCAAATGAACACATATTTGCAGAAAGAAAAGTGAAATATGTTCTACAATATTGGCATGTTGTGCAATTCATCCTCATAAATAATATAGTTAACAGAACGAAATAATGTACAAAACTGATATTCTCGTTAATGTGTCCGTCTGGCGGAGCAGATATCGGTGCGGACGGACAGACAGATGTACTAATTGTCCACTGGGGAAAGTTGTTTTCTTAATAAAACATTTCTTCATAAGCTATGGAATTATAGTAAGTAAGTAAGTAAGTTTTATTTATATAGCGCCTTTCACAGATAAAATCACAAAGCGCTGAACAATAAACAATATACAACCCAGTAAAAGCAGAAAAACAATCAATTAAATATAATGTGAGCAAAACTAAATTGAAGAAAAATAAACATAAAATAAAAGTAACATATTCATGCATGTGCCTTTAGTTTGTTTTATTTTTGACAAAACAATATATGGCGTATGTCTCAACCATTCAGAAAGCAACAAGAAATTACATTTGTGCGGAACAATTTCCCATTTCCACGGGGATTATTTGTAGCTTTTCAGATGGAATTAAATGGAGGGAAATAAAATGCCCCATCACAATGCGTAATGACGCACAATGGCTGATCTTGCGCTCTTAATAGAAGATGTGGCAAATGGAAGAATTCAGAGTGAAAGCATCTTTAGAGAAGACTTGCTTGCTGACAAATGAGGACGAGTGGCTTATGAGCCGGTTCCGACTTCCTCGAGCCGTCCTTTTGGACCTCTGCGGGCTTTTGGGCCCGGCGTTACAGAGTAGCATTCGGAGGAACCACGCGTGTCACCCGGTGCATGCATCTGGCGCTCTGGTAACCCCCCCCCCATAGCCTCACAACCTCGGACCGGCCACGTTCGCATTTACGGCGTCTGCCACCGTTTGCCGCTCACGTGCCTTTTTGGCATTAGTAATGCCCACACTGTGCCCTCCAAACAACAATTTTCTCCTCCTTTCCACCTCGCCAACGATAACTTCTACTTCACATTGAGTGAAGTTCATTTTTTTCATTTCCTCTCGGTGTTTGCCATGGTTTTGCAATCAATGAATATTCATTTGTGGGCGTTTCACGGACTATTTATGGGCAACTATGGGCGTGTCATGACGCCGCAAAAGCTGCGCTGCATTTAGAATCGGTTGTGATTTATTAAGGGAAAGATGCGTAGGATGTGCGTGCGCACGGTTTTATAAATCCGAATATTTCTGTGCGTACGCACGTCCTATGTTTCATCCGTACGCCACTTCTGATGCAAATCCTACGCAAAGTTTTATAAATGAGGCCCCAGGTCTTTATCAAATCAATTTCCCATCATGGAACCATGGATTCCATCTCAAATAGCTTTAGCTGAACTTTTTCCCACAGTTTTTGCTTTTGTTGACATTTGACTTGTATTTATCAATCAGGGGGCATTTTACCTCAAGAGGACAGCAGTTTCTCATTCCAGCTGTGTTCATATTTCATTTGTAACAAAGATGGAGAGCAAACATAAACTACAACCGTTGTATGCATCAGCAGCAGATTTGCATAAACCAGACTAACTAATTCAGTATTCACGATACATATTACAGCAACAGCAGTCACCCTCTCCATTCCCTCCATTGCCTGCAGAGAAACACTTTCAGTGGCAGTCGGTTGTTCATCCACTGTACGACGCAGGAAAGCTTGTTTCCCACGCCAGACAAACGGATCACATCCAAGAGGAACACTACCTGGCTCTTTAACCCAACCAACCAACAAGCGGAAACCTACGTTCATGGGACCACTTCCCAATGAAAAGTCTTTGTAAACATGAGTAAATGCATGTTTGCAGTCACTCATTGCAACACAAATACAAAATATGTGACCATTGAATGCATGTTGAAAGTTAAAGTCATGGGGCTTGGATTTGGTAGTTACCTATGGATAGCATTCCTTTTTTTTAACTCAAAAGTACCAACTGTTTGAAAATCAATCATGGAGGAGAAATTAATGATAATGGTTTTATATGACACCAAGTCTTTCATATATAGAGCTGTGAAAGAAAAAGCCTGAAGCAAGATTCATGAGATTTGTACCGGTTTGAAATTTTGCACCAAGATGCTTCCAACGGTAGGGACATACACTAGGATTGGGTAGGGATACGATATGAGCACGATGTGCCAAAAGCGCGTACAATAATGCCGGTTTAGCACGTTTTTGAACACCCCACACATGCCCGTTGTGTATGAAGCTTTAGAGCAAACATGCATCAGCAGCTCCTAAAACACTCTGAGCAGGACCCTGCAATGTCTGTGCCCTTTGTTGATCCAAAGTTTGAAACTAAGTGCAGTAGAAAGAAACGTTTTCCAACAGACTAAGTTACTGTAGAAAAACAATACAGAAAGAAATGCTTTGATTTATTGGGTCAGCGTGACAAATTGCATCATTTCCCTCTGACAAAGCCCATAAGTCAGTGCTTCACATGAGTACACGCAGCGACGTGTTTGGAAAATGTCCCTCTCCATGCACATGGCGTGGTTCTGATAAGACATACTCTCCTCAGAGAGAACAGGCACACACACATGACAGACACACACAAAGATGCCATCCTAAAAATAACTCTTTGTCCCTGACGGGTCAAGTGGAGTCCAGTCCAGCTGATACCAGCTCTGTACCCGGATCAGATGGGCCTGTGGCAACCAAGGGTCTGCTCTCCGTCTGTCAGCCACCTCAAACTCTGCTCCAGATCTCACACCAGCTGAAGCTCACTCTGTGCTTCAGGGGATTCTTGCTGAAGGACACTGATCCGACCCGGAGTCAACGTCTGGACCGGCATTGGTTACGCAGTCAGACTCACATCATGTAGAGATGGAGGTTTTTGAGGTTGAGGCTGTTGATGTGGGGTCTTACCAAAGAAAACATGGCTCCACTTGCTCCACTCAGAGAACTAATATGCTACATCTGTAACAATCAGACCTTCCAGGACTTTGCTGGCATTTTTTTGGATTGTTGCAGCACAAAAAGTTTAAAGTGACATGACAATACTTTTTTTTACAATTCAAAGCTATGTAGTAGGAGGACTTACGAACTTTAAAGCCCAATTGTATGTCCACTTTGTCAGTGTGTGAAATATCACAGGCACATACGGGCACATACGCTGACCTACAATGGCAAACCCAAGTTAAAAGTACATTTCTTTCGCTTGTACTTTCACCTTTCACTGCCTTTCACCTGATCCACCCAATCGGTGGATCAGCCAATCAGCTGCATGATATCCTAGGGGGAAAAAAAGAAAAAACTGTTTCTTCACTGGGGGACAATTGATGTATTTCATTACCACTAAAAAAACATAGGGGTTGATCATCTACTTCAAATAAAATAAAGACATTTTCCTTGTTTTAATTTTTGTTTTCTTTCCTGGCATGGATACGTGCATCTGATTGGCTGGTCAAAGCAGCACATGGATTGGATCTCAGTGAAGGAATCAAATTGAGAATCAAATGAGTTCTTCTTGTAACTTGGGTTTTTTTCATTGTAGATCGATGCAGGTGCTCCTTGTTTTTAACCTGTTTTTTTGCTAACCATTATTTGGTGGAGCTTTAACTCCAGAATCGACGCTCTTTTTTTTTAGATTTTGAATCTTTGAATTACTGTAACTGTAACTCTAACCGTTTATGCAATTAACATAATTCTGAGAAAAGCAGCTTTAAGCTGAAATGCAACACTTACGTTGATTGTATACAGCAAAGTATACAATCAACGTAAACTAAGCTGGTTTTCTCTGCCTCAGAAACCATTAGAATAATGTTAATTGTGTTAACAGTAGGCTGCACGGTGGTGCGGTGGTTAGCGCTCTTGCCTCACAGCAAGAGGGCCCTGGGTTCAAGTCCCAGCTGGGGGACATGAAAAGCATAACATTAATGGGGGGGGGGGCACACTGTGTGGAGTTTGCATGTTCTCTCTGGGATCTCCAGCTTCCTCCCACCGTCCAAAAACATGCTTCACAGGTCAATTGGCAACTTTAAATTGTCCATAGGTGTGAGTGTAGACGATTGTGGACATTCTTCCCTGCAACAGACTGGCAACCTGTCCAGGTTGTCCCCTGCCTTTGCCCACCATTGGCCGGGATAGGCTCCGGCAGCCCCGTGACCACGAAAGGGACAAAACAGAATAAGCGATGAATGAATGAGTGTTAAAGCTCATAGAGTTACGATTGTGCTGTCACAGCCGATAGCTCTGGCATTAAAGGGTTGATATTAAATAAAGTAAAGTTTAGAAAATTATGTCAAAAGCAAAGTTTTACCTGCAAAAGGTAGAGTAAGTCTATTCAGAGATACCGGTACACACAAATAAAGAGGATGAGAGATAAGCAATTGTTTTTAAGTTAAAATAGTATTGACGAAAAAATTTGCAAGTTTTTTTAAACAAGTACAAAAAGCAAATACTGCCTAAAATGTCTTTTAAAATGAAATTGTTAGGGTGAACTTGCAGTTCTGAATAATTTACCTTAAGCTTAAACAATAGAACACAAATAATTTTTCACCGGTCGTTGAACCAAAAATTAAAATGTTGCTCAAACTAAATGTTTTGCCTTTTTGGGGGAAAATCTCCGAATTATACATCAAAACATCAAATACAACCCAATTTTTTCAAATACTTAGACCTCATGAAGCATAAACTCCTTCATTCTGAGTAAACAAGAGGTTGCAGGTGAATGGTGGGTTCAGGTGACACAGAAGCAGGAACACCTGTTGAACATTAAGGTCTCACTCCCATAATCTTAAGATCTATTTGAAAGTTATGCCGCTTAGCCAAAATACCCTAATCTATGTCGTTTTCTAGGTCATCGTTTTTGCAGAGTGGCAGTGCTTCTTTAGAAATTCCCCTCTGAGTTGTGGGCGGGGCTGTTGGTGTGGAGCAACCCCCCCCCTCCCTATTTGATAGCAGAGCATAAAGGTTGTGGCCCGCCCAGCTTATTTTCGACATCACAAATACAATCTTTTTCAAACAGCATTTCTTACGTGTGCTCTTGATTCACAAAGATTTGAATAAAGAAATACTGAGAAATGCAATTTCAATCTTTATTTTCTTCACACGTGTTCTCCATCATGAGAAAAATGCCACAAGAGCATGTTAAAAACACAATTTTCATCAGAGTGGGGGGTTAAGGTTTCTAAAAAGAACATCTTGAAGACTAAAACAGTTGGAGCCCACTTTATCCATAGTTCAGCTCAGGTTCTGCTGACCTGGAGCTTTTTCTCTCATAAAACAGCAAATACTCCCATCCAGTTTCACCACTAAAATCAGTGTGTCTAATAATCACTACAGGTTAGCTTTTTCCCTTTTAACTCAGTTAACAGAATGAGCTGTTTATTAAACACACCCTTATTACATTTCTGATATCAGAACCCCCCCCCCCAAAAAAAAAAGCCCATCACAGCCTCAAGTCTGCAGACGTGGACCCCCTCCTCCTTTCATGGCAGTCTGCCAGCGTCTGCAGTCCACAGTGGAGGCTCTGTCCAAAGCCAAAATCTAAACAACCACAATACAGTACCCCCCACCCGGCGTTTCTGGTCCGGTCTGGACGTGGCCCGTCTTCCTCTCACTCCTGGGATTCCTCTGAACTCTCCTGCAGCTCCCCTGCCTCTCAAACACGTTGATGCGTCCAACCTGGCGGCAGACATGGACGCCACATGGATCCAAGGTGGGAGTTCCGAGTGAAGGTGACCGAGCCTCGGAGCAGATAAAGATGGATTCCACTGGTGGGGGGTGAATGGGGGGGGGCTCCTGGAATAGTTCGTCTTTCTGTCACAAATAGTTTGGATTCAGCTCCTTGACTAAAGAAACTTCATTACGAGGCGCAGAAACAGAGGGGGACTGGGAGTCCGACTCCACGTCTCGTCTTTCCCACCCTTTGTCACCCCCTCTTCTCCTCCTCCAAACATATCCCTGTCTCCTCCAATTTAGCTTTCATTCCTTTCCTCTTTCACGCTCTCTGTTTGTGTTCCACGGCCTCCACTTTTTTCTGACGTCTTCTTGTTTTCTGCCCGTCAGCTCATGTCGTGAGAAACCCTCACACTTTCTGATAAGGCTGATTGGAGCCGATAAAAATTGAGTCTCTCTGACCTCACATCAACCCTTTTTTTTCCAGCATTTTCTTTTTACACCAGAATAAAACCATAAACGACGACCTAAAAATAAGGAACTTGTAACAATGCTGCATAAAAAGCCTGCTCCATTACGTGATCATTACACCGAATAAAAGTTCATCTAAACTGAATATTTAGGAGACAGTTTACCTGAGAGCCGGCCAACGGAATTGTGAGTCAGAGCAGCACTCAGACTGACAACACACACCTGCTGGAGCCCGACAATTCATGCACACAGACACACACGGACACACTGTCCCTCCTAGACACCCCCACCTCCACATCCTGTGCTCTCCTGACCTGACGGCCTCATCTCTTGTCAAACCCTTTAGCTGTGCTCCATCAAACCTCTTAGCTCCCGTCTTTCTTCCGCCCCACCCTCGATGACCCCTCTGTATGGTGGAGCTGCTTTTGCCCTGTGGGTTTGGTTGGATGGGGCGGAGAGTGCGGAAAAATGTCGCACTTTTTATTAGGTTTGTTTTTATACGCTTAGCTCTTTGCACAACCAGAGAGGAAAGTGGATCAAACAGGCTGGAAGATCAGTTCTACCCATTAGGGGGCAGTGTTGTCCAAAACGAGCTCTGACCAGGACTGAAGAATAAGAAACAAAGAAAGAAAACCTGTAAATCATCTGAGCCCGACACCTCCTCACCACACTACAATTGTCAAAGTCTTCCTGTTTCGAGCTCTTTATTTCACACTTTTGTCTTTTTTTTCCCATATCAATTAAACTTTTTTTATTTATACTGTCCAATATTTACATCAATAGGAATCTCAATGGGCTTCATACCAGTAAAATTTACCTCCTTTGCTTCACTTCTGCACTTTGATCAGTGGAAAGTCAATCTGCTTTCATTTCCTGCTTCCTGCTTTCACATTGTCATCAGAGTGCAGGTGAGACTTCCCATCTGCCAAAGGAAGCAGACTGAACGTGCCCTAAAACACCCACTTCAATCAAAATTGTGTTTTTGGTGTTTCAACAGGTTCTAGTTACATTTTTATGATGATTGAGGACATCTACAAAGAATATAAGCTGAAAATTGCCTTTCTGAATATTTCTTTATTCAAAGCACTGTAAATGAGAAGTAGACGTAAACAATATAGTTTAAAAAAAGTTTTAATTGGTGCGTAAATGGTCAAAAGGTTAAGGTAATTCAAATAACGTAAACACTGGAGCTAAACCTCCAGAGATAAAAGGGTTAACCCTTGTGCTATCCTAGGCACTTTAACATTGGGAGTTGGGTCATCTAGACCCACTAAACAGTGCGCTGAACCTTTTATTTATCCTTGATTTGTGATTTTCACTGGTGTCCATGGATTACATGAAATCTTTCCACTTTTATCCACCTTTGTCATAGTAGGAAGAATACGTCAATGTAAGGGTGGGGTCATCTAAGATAGCACAAGGGTTAAACAACAAATGGCCTTGGATGCTGATAAGATCACATGTTGGCTACGATGATAGCATGGAATCGTCTTCATCTGAGTGTTGGAGACATTGTAGGAGCTAGCAGGTCCAGATCTAAACCCAGAAAGCAACATTTTGGAAGCCAACGTTATACGGGGTAGGACTGACTCAGGGGGAACAATAAGCTTCATCCAGAGAAGGATGTTGGGCAAGACGCTACTGCCTAACTACGTAGCCAAAAAAGGGGCTCCAGTATGGGTCTCCCTGTGCTAGTCCCCAGCCCGGATAAACCACAGGGATGTGTCAGGAAGAGTCTTTCCCAAACCCCCTGTGAAAGCTTATTTGCTGTGATGACCCCTAAAGGGATATTTTATTTATTTACACATTTGAACTAGAGTGGGAGGATAGACCCCTAAAGATGGAACACTTTTTTGATGGAACACAAGAGAGATCTCTATTTCAAGAAATAATGAGCACAAATGAAGAAAGGTGAACAACAAGCCTAAATTTAACTCTAACCCGAAAGTGTTCAGAGTTGTGGAAAAAAAAACTTTTATTAAAGCATAAACTGGGAAACCCCTAACTGTTAGGGTCGTCAGTTAAAATAAAGTTTGCTTTTGAGCAACATTGAGGGACTTCTGGTTCTGGACGTTGATGTCTGCAGACAGGTCCTCTTGGGATTTAGTCTCTAATGTTTTCTCTCAGATATGGACATTGAACCTGAAACAGCCCGACTGTTTTAACACTTGTGAGATTGCAGTGTGTTGTTCAGATTCCCCTGCATAAATGGAATATGTTCACCCTCCAAGACAGGGAACACTCTTAGAATCAAATGTGTTTTCGGATCACAAGTTCAGACCGTCTCCATTTATTCTTCCTGTCCCCCGTTGAGGGACAAAAATAATTATGAGATACTTTGGTTCTAAAAAGCCATGTCTACACAGTGTGGGAGTCTAATGAGCTGGGTTCATTCTCTGTTTCATTTTTTGAGATTTTGAAAGAAGTATTTTTAAAAAGTCATTGAATGATTGAGATCAGAATAAATTAATTGGAGGTATAATGGAAAATTACCCCACCGTTCTGTCAATAAGATCCACTTCTCACAAAGACGAGGCCTGAATGTCGCAGCCAAAACATGCAGGCTTTGGCTGAAAGAAACCAACGATCTGTTACACACAGATGAAGGCAGAACAATTAAGCAAAATGATGAAAAGTGACAGAGTGCAAACTGTAGAAAATAAACCCTGCAGAACAACAGCAGAGCAATGTGCTTAAAGCAGACATTTGGCAGAGGTTAGGCCAGCACGGAGTCGTTTTCAGCGCCGATGCCAAACAGAGAGAGGCTTTTACCTTTGAGAAGCTGTTTGTGCGAGTAGACATTGAATGGTCCAACAGTCTGCAAGCATATCCTGTGTTACTGTCATTTAGCATAAGAAAGACCCCTGGCTAAGTCCTGGCAGCACAACAGATGATCTCTGAAATGGATCAGATGTCAAAACGGCGGGGCGGGGGGGCAGACTTGGCGGTAGTTTTAACCTAACAATAAAATCCTGTGTTTGGCCAGACTGCAGAATCACACATATTTGCAGAATTCGGACCGTGGAGAAATGTCTTTTCACTCTTTCCTTGGCTCTCTGTTGTGAGCTGTACAGGTATGAAACCGGGGTTAATCATTTTTAAACAGCTTGTTTTGGAGTCCTTGGA
The DNA here is from genome assembly GCA_037389245.1 of Oryzias sinensis. Classification (NCBI taxonomy): domain Eukaryota; kingdom Metazoa; phylum Chordata; class Actinopteri; order Beloniformes; family Adrianichthyidae; genus Oryzias; species Oryzias sinensis. The sequence goes on along the minus strand of CM074508.1, from coordinate 3,533,538 downwards.
ACCATTTTTTGGATGGGTTCGCCCACCATGATGTCATTGGCATATTGAGGTGGGGGGGGGGGTTACTATGACAAAAATTCATTTTCACTGAATACTAGGTGTGAGCACATTTAGGGGAGCCGGTTTACCTTGTGCTGGTTTGCAGCACCTTCTGTTCATGAAACCAGGGTTCGAATCCGGGCTGCTCCCTGTTCCCTTCTCTGCTTCTGTGCTGGTCCCAGGCCCGGATAAATTGAGAGGGTTGCGTCAGGAAGGGCATCCGGCGTAAATCGTTGCCAAGTTAACCATGCGACTCATCCTCAAAAGTGAGGTTGTTTCGCTGTGGCGACCCCTGATGGGAAAAGCCGAAAGGGAAAGAAGACTAAGTGTGACCACGTTTGGTGAGTTTTGGGGTACCTGTGGGGGGGGGGTATTTTTGCTGAAAGTCTCAGTTAAAAAGAGAAATTGCAAAAAAAAATCTGGTCCTTTAGTCCAGGACAGAATAAATCACAATAAATCAAGAGATGGAAGGAAGTAAATAATGTGAAAGAGTAAGATTTCAAATCAAAAACTGCAGACACTTTAGTTTCTTTACCGACAAAACCCAACATTTTATGTAAACATAAGGATTAACTGCAAAGTGAGACAATGCTGTTATTAAAAGAAACAAGCAGAGCTTTCGCTCAAAAAATCATTTTTTACTGAAACTTTATTGATCATCCAATGGGAATAAAATAACAACAACAAAAGTTGCAACTAAGTCAGTAGCTCATAAGCATTAATTGTGGCCATAAGGGAAACAAGATTTTTTATTTAGTTTTATTCAAAAAGATATCAATAAAATCACTGTAAAAATGTGGGTAGGCTTCAGAGCCTGTAACGGTTTCCTTGTTGCTCCACAAAATAATAAATGAAAGCGGCAACGCTTTCTTTTACAGTGAATTACCTACAGTGTACTTAATTTGTATTTACATGGTACTTATAGTGAAACTACTGGATAGTTACAGGGTATTTACATGGTACTTTTTAATGGGACTTACTGCATACCTTTTTGTGTATTCTCTGTACTTACCTGGTACTTTCTGTGAATTTATGTGGTACATACTTTACATGTTATGCAAGGGTGTCTTCTGTGGTACTTACCACATGTAAGAACAAGGTAAGTACACACAAAGTACCTTGACATTTAGGTCTGCATTTGTTTTATGTTTCATGGAAACTACCCCTTAAATGCAATGAAACTGGACTGTAAAAGAAAGTCAGACCTATTTCCACTCGACTACATGGTACTTTCATTACTAAATACTGGGTATGTTCACGTATTACCTTCCAGTACAGTGTACATCCACAATTGGTCTTCTGACCTTACCAAATGATACAATGCTAACTTGTTGGTAAAGGTGAAGTAACTGCATTGTAAAAACATATTCTGGCTTGATTACTTCTTGGAACGTGGCAAATTTAAAGAGAAACAAGACAGCAGTGAAAACAACAATCTTTAATCTGATACACTTCTGCAGCATACAAAGTGTCATCACAATAAAATTTGTTTTGAGTTCTCAACAAAACAGTAAAATGCAGCATTTCAAAGAACACATTGTTGTGTTGTTCCAGGAATGATTCACAATCCTTTGCATATCTCATGAGTTATCACCCACCGTGAAAACAAAAATGGCCCCAGATCCTCACCTTTTCCAGCCAAAGTACCTACTGCAATAATTGCAGTCAAATCTATTGTATTTTGTCTATATTACACTGGTGACATGTGAGGGTCGTGGTTTTTGTCAATTGAAATTCCTTCAGCAGAGTTTGGTAACAGTGCAGGACTTCTTCAGGGTTCGTAACTACAAGACAAATCACAATTCAAGCTCAATGAACATAATTGTACATAATTAAACATATTGTGGACTTGTTTTCATGCTTTGAAGTTTGTGGTCAGAGCATTGACTGTTTAAGAGAACAGGACCGAGCGAGTCTGATGTCGCCCATAAAATACAGTTTGCTTAAGGCTCCAACCAAATGAAGTAAATTCATTCGCCATTTTACATTTTACAATAGAGACGGCACTGTGCGGGAACCAGAAGACATCAGTAAGCAGTGATTGGTCTGAGTCATTGTTTCCATGGCAACCCTTGTTGGAAGGCCACACCATTTGAGCGCTGGTTATCACAAAATCTGTCAAACGTTCAACGTGAGGCCACCTACTTTTATTGATCCATATGATCGGTCAGTTTATAACCTGAATAATTTGCAATATAGAAAAATACAAAAAAAAAGAATTATCAAGAACATGGTGGCAAAAGGTATCAGAGCAAGAATGGCTATTCTGACGAATAGAATGACTGAGTGACCTCCTATTTGGAGCAAGACTGTGGGAGGGGTCTCTCAGTCCAGTCAATATTACAACAATATTCGTCTCAATGGGCTTCATACCAGTAATTGTACAATAAAAATGAAATCGTAAAGAACATGAAGTCATAGAATTGGTGAAGATTTGACTTTCACCTGTTTGTTCAGATCTAATATTAAAAATAAAGTGAGAAAAATAAACTAATCAATATGTAGACACGTAGACAAAACAATGACATTCTAGTTATTGCAAATTTGGACCATTGCCAGAGGACCAGAACTTGACAGTATATCAATTCCGTCACTACTTACTACATAGTGCACTATATAGTGCGTTCACCATGTTGTATGGTTGTCAGAATCTGCAGTTCCAAAATCGAGTGCCCTAAAAATTTGTGAGAAAAGAGAGAAAATTGTATGAAAATAGACCACAATGTATTAGATTAACAGTTAAGAAAATGTATTTTCATTTATTTTTTATAAACAATCCATGTTTTCCTCATCAGAACACAGTGGATTCATGAAAATAAAAAAAAGGTAGTGAGCATTCTGTCTGAATTACTTTTCAAATCTAGGCCGCTAAAGTCCAGCTCTACAGTTTTTGCAGTTAGGGTTATGGAGGGAATTTGGACACAACCAATAAAATACAAGTCTAGTTTTGGTGTCAAAAAGGTCTGAGCTTCATTGGAAAATGACATTCATTGTGAAATAGTAAAAGTCTTTTATTTCTTTTGATGTTTTTTGATTAAAAAAAACTTCAAACTAAACATTGATAAAATTGGTTGAAAAATAACTAAAATTATGTTTTTTCCTGCAAATATACAGGAAAAAATGGATTCATAGAATTTTCAAACCAAAATTTCACATTGGAACTAAAAAGTTATTTAAAATCGACAAATTGTTCTATCATATTTCAGTGTTAGTTTATACAAAGCTATAACCAGAGGTTTAACAGCTTCTGCTTGTTTTTAAGGCCCCGAAGGGGTCCAGTCCTTTTCTGCAAAGTTCCATCTTCTCCCATGAGGAATTCTTTCAGTTTGGATGGAGAAAGTTGAAAGAAATAAAAGACACTTGATACAGACTAGACTGGATGGTACATAACAGAACATTTCCTCCTGGACTCGGAGGGACAGATGGGCTCCACAGATGCCATTGGAGCAAAGAAATTCAAAGCATTTAGTGTAAATGTCAGAAGCAGCCAGCAGGAGGAGGACCCACATACCACCATTCCAATCTTGACTCAACTGATGATACTGACAATGAAGTGAGCTCCGAGAAGAATAAAACTGTTTGTAATTCTCCCCCTGAGCTCGGACATCATTTTTTATGATATTTTGTGCAGTTTAGCTCATCACATCTGCTTTAGCTAAAACACTAGAAATCAGACCAAACAGTAACAGTCATTTTTTTGATCTACAAGTCTGCACATATCGCCAATAAACACGCACTGTTGTGTTATGAAAGCTGGCTTTTTATACGGCCACTGCAAAGAAGTTGAAGTCCTTGACGGTCAGCGCTCACCCATCTGCACGTGTGCTGGATACACTGTTCCTGGCTCTGTCTAATTAGAGTATAAGTGTGACCCTCTTTTGTGGTTTTATCATAGTCAAACACAAGCACGCGTGTGGCTCCAGACGGTTCAGATGAGACTTGTTATGTCCGCTGACACGGGGCCCAATTAAAGGGGAGGATTAAGCGAGGGCTGGATGACCTCCTCAGGAATCTCCAAGATGTGTGTACACTGTCAAATCCTCTGACAGACTTTCCCTTTAAGCATTTCCACCTGCTAATTAACACACCAAAGATGTGTGTACTTGTGCCCCTATGTTCTTTGTGTGTGTGTTAAGGCACATGCGAGACAAAGCCACTTGCAAACGTCAAGGACAGATTTGCAGCCAAAGAAGCTTCTGTGTAAATATTTGACTTGAATATTGTGCGGGTTTTGGAGCTCGCTCCGGCACACGTCAACCGGCAGACGAACGGCAAACAGACAGGGCACGTCATTTGTTACGCTAAAGTATTACATGTTTTGCCATACGCATCACGCTGGTCTGTTTAAGGCTCCGCAGCAACAAACCCGAGCTGTGTTTATGGTGTGAAGAGATGAAAATGGATGGTGGCGAGGCAGAAGCTGTGATCTGCTGCTGGACAACACTCTGAATGACTGATCTGCTCTGTGGCTGCAGCTTTTACACAAAGTGGAAGAGAGAATGTGGTGGTATGTAGCTACAGAAAAACTCAAGAAAACAAGACGTTGAATAAAGTTGAACTGTCGGTGAGTTTATGAAAGAGAGAAACAACATATTGACATCCTTTCGACTGTTTTAGCTCTTCAACTTCGCGTAATTCCAGCTGAGTCTGGAGCAAAGAAGCAGCCTTGAGTTGATATATCACACTTTCCACTAGTGAAGTGCTTACTAATGTAAGGTGTTGCATGTCGGGGTAAAGCTGATATGAAAAGCCGCTTTTCTCCATGTCAGAATCAGCTGATTCACGTTGATTGTGTAACCCAGGGTGTGTCAAACTCATTTTGGTTCGGGGGCCACATTTGACCCGTCTGATCTCAAGTGGGCCGGACCAGTAACATAAAAGCAAAAAAAACAGCTTTGTTTTAGTTTTTTATTCAGTTGGAAAAAAATGCCTCAATCAAGATAGTAGCCTAATCACTTAGGGCCAATGGATCTCAAATAAAATTCATTTCAATTAAAGAAAAGTTGGTCGATCCAAATTAATACAGACTGAATATTTTACATCTGGCACTGAAGCAATCCAGAAACTTTTCTTTATGGTGAGTCTCTTAATGGTGCTGAATGTCATATTCTTTGAGCACTGCGATGTTGATGACATACAAAGCATTTGGGTTTTACGTTCAGCTTCGTGAAAGACAGAAAAAACTCAGTCCATTTTTGCTGGAAGGCTCTTCACTCCACTTCACGTTTGACAACATTTTGGTCATTAGGGTGTTGCTAATGATAATCCTTAGAGCAAGATTACAGCGGTAAGGCTCATAGGGAACCAAGAGGCATCCTACCCAGACGCAGAGCTGTTATGTTTCGCTTTCGGCACGTGCAGAGATATGCTGTTTCAACTGTTTTTCCTTTCCTTTGCTCCCCCTAGTGGCGGTATTGCGTTTTCGGTTATTTCTTTAAAAAATCATAACTCGCCACAGGAATGGACTAGAAACTTGCTTTCTTTTTAAATCATCCTTATGAGTTTTACTCTTCACGTGTGGGCCGGACTAAACCACCTGGCGGGCCGGATACGGTATGTTTGACACCCCTGCTGTAAACGGTCAAAAAGTTACAATCAAAGAGTGTGTTTATTTGCACGTCGTCATTTCAGTGGCCCTGTCCACTCTCAAGCTTCATTCAGGAGAAATAGTTTCTATTATACAGTATTGGTTTTTATTTAGGAATCTTTAAAAAGTTCCACTTCGTGCAACAGAAGAGCAAGTTCAACATCATTACAGGGTTGCTGCAGCTGATGCTAAGGCTTCAGATCCAAAAAACCCACAACCACCACCACTGGTCCACTTCATTCAGAGTCAAAGGACCCGCCCACTATTAGAGACCGGCGCCCGTTTGCTCCCGGGAGAAAGTGGATGTGTTTGTTAGCTTGGTGGTGGAGCTGAAAACACAAAATAAACTGAAAGTTTTGAAAAACTGACTTCATCCAGAGTCATCTTTTAACTTCATTGACTGACCACACAATTCTATAGAATTTCATTGAAATGTTTTGTTTTGAGGACCCCAGGAAAGAAAGCTATAAAAGATTGTTCTAGCAATCAAAAAACATAAAAAACAGATGAATGTGGTGGAGCTTTTTTTTTAAGTCCTTCAGCAATGCCGCGATCCACAAGTGTCAGTTTACATAAGTTATAGATCTAGCTAACAAACAGAAAATACCCTAGTATAGCTAGTAGGCTTTTTTTGTTTTATTTTGTTTTGTTTTCAAAAAAATACAGCTTAACCAAAAAAGGATGTTTTGGTCTAAAATACCACATTTTAAATATCATTTTTTTTGTAGAAAAACCGCTTATTACCTGACATCTGTGCCAAACCAATACAAACAACATACATACAAACCAATTTAACTTGCTTTGTAGGAGTAAGTTGCAACAAAAGTCATCTCACAACCCTTTGTACAGAGACAGAAGTCTGTAAGAAGACACCAGAAATAAAAATAATGAAATAGATATCATGAGACCACCTCCAAAGATGGGTCCGAGAGTGGTTCCTGGTCCCGGACCAGTGTCCACTTGGGTGTATTTAGACTAGAAATTTGTTCTGGGTTATTGGGGGAAACAAACTTTGTTTCACTTTGAGGGAACCAAATACACCCTAAATGTAAGACAATTTTGAATGGGTGAGCCTTTTTCAAACAGAAATTTGTTGGGGTTTCTTTTCTGATTATAAATAATCAATCGGCTATTCTGGTGAACTTCCTCTGAAAAGCTACAGGCTGGATATGTTAAAAACATCTAAAAGGTTTCAAATTTGTTTTTTGGTTTGTTTTTATCATAAATGATAATAAAGGATTTTTTTTAAACTTTCAGGACACAAAGTCTGTTTTGTCCTGAGCTTTGTAGTTCAGACAACCCCCCACCCCCACCCCCAGAAACTTAACGTCTTCAGCTGTGAGCATTAATCCTTTAAATCTGGTTTCAGTGAGTGAAGCACCAAAGTTCTGCTCTGTAACAAAAACAAGAACACGTTCTACTTCATCACATTTTCAGGCTGTTTATATTCTTTAAGGTTTTGTGTCAAACTTCATAAAGTCGTAAAATCTGAGAACAAAGAGCTGTTGGAGCTGTGCAGGTCCGGCTGACGTCGCTGGACTCCTGGTGGCTCCGGTTCAGGCTTCAAAGGCTTCAGGCTGGCCACAAACACCGATGGCGTCTGAGCTGCGGCAGACACAACACAGCCGATCAGCTGTTGTGTTCCTGAGCGTATCGATGAAGGCGGGGTGTGTGTGTGTGTGGGGGGGCAAACACAGTGTCAGGAAGAAACGCTGGTTTTTAGGACTCAGGACAGCTTTCACTGGAATTGTCATAAACAAAGGGAGAGTTCCAGAGAGGCCTCCATTTTTCTGCTGAAAATCCTTCATACTTTACGAATCCTTAAACAGGTCGTCACTCACACAGCTGTCACTCTGTAAACCTTTTCCCTCCAGTCTGTACAGTTTCTGTGCAGCTCCAACAGATCCCTGTGTTGCACTCTCATTTTAAACACCAAGGGCGTCTGCTGCAAAAGGAACGGCATCCCCGTAAATAGAGAAACGAATAACAATGCATTTCTGGAGGCTCTGATAGCAACAGAGGGCAGGTTCATCTGTTTTACAAAGGGAATCCATGGAAGCCTTTAATCAATAGGAATATTTGTTTTATGGAAGTGGAGAAATTGGAGGTAAAAGTTCAGTTAGGTGTCATCGGTGACCAAAGAACACACGCCATCTGACGTACCGTAACGCTTCAACTATTTACTCGATCACTGTGGATCAGCGGATTGGGGCTATCATTATTTGAATAAAGAAATACTCAGAAACACAGTTTTAATCTTCAGTTTCTTTAGATGTGTCCTCCATTGGTAAGAAAAATGCTACAAAGGCATGTTAAACCACGAAAAAAACATTATTTTCATAGGAGGGGTTCTTTAGAGTTCAATATTTAACACCTCCTGTTCGATATAAAACACTTTATCTTTAATATGAAACGGCAGGCCAAAGAATGTAACGCTGGAGCTAAAGCTCAGGTGTTAAAGGGTTAAAAAGTGAGTGCAGGGAAGATCCAGCCTAATGGAGAGCATGGAAGAAGCTCCAACCCTTGGGAATGAAAATCTTTCTTTGACCTTTTTGTTGTTGCCTGAAAGGAACCAAAGTTTTTTTTATTTCAAATTTGCTGAAGACTTCTTAATTGTTTTTTGGAGCCGGAGAAGTGACTGAAAATGGGGACCAATGAGAGAAAAAGCTATGAAAAGAAAGAAAAAAAGGGGGTTCCTAACTTTTTTTAATGTTATTGTCAGTATATAAGCCAGAAGCTTCCCGCCCTCTTCTCTGCCCCCCCCCCCTCACGCACACACACACACACACACACAGTTGCTGTGCTCCCCTATCAGACTGCAAGTCTCTATCTTGATCTTTTTCTCGTCATCTACAGTAATCCCCTTGCCCCCCCTAATGACAGTCAGCTGGGCTGATAGGCAGATATATTTACTCTGGTGGCGCGGGAGGAAGGAGTCATCAGCCGAACCCTGCTGCGCCTCGGGCCTCGTGGGAGGGGCTTGGAGGGAACCCTGGCTGGTTGGCCCCTCCCTGAGCGGGGCATATCTGTGTGTTGTCCCTGGCGTGCTCAGAGCTCTCAGCTGGATGGGACCAAAGCCTCATCGGCCCACAGACTCACAGAGAGGAGAGGAGGCAGAAAGCGGCTCTCCACAGCTCTTTTCCTCCATGAGGCAGAGCGGGCCTCTTCTTCTTCGTCTGGGCTGCAGCGGAGGTCGCCAGGGTCAACGTCAAGGGGGCTGCTTTTTGCGACCTGCGAGCGCTGGAACTGTACTGTGAACATTATGACTCTGCTGGGCTCTGAGCACTCCATCCTCATACGAAGAAAGTTCAGATCAGGTGGGGAGTCTTCCTGTTTCTGCTGTTTTTGTGGGGGGGCTGGCAGTGAGAGTGGCAGGTGCAGGGGGGGGGTGACTTCAGCTGTGATGGATTTAGATCTGGGATGTTGTCACAGGTTGCTGCACTTGTTCTCCACTAACCTGCAGCTGAAGGGATACCCAACCGGCGTCCTTGCTGTGGGGAGGGGGGTTGGAATTAAACAGCCATGTGGAGGTCAGAGGTCATCTGAATGTGGATAGTGGAGGGCATGCATGTGTCCTGCGCTTCAAAGAAGTCTTTTTCCGTCCCTTTTCCCTGCTCCAGCCAGTCGGCGCTGCAGTCTGAACAACACTGCCCCCTCCCTGAAAGAAGGAGGCAGGAGCAGCAGCATGGCTGCGAGCGTGGTAATTACAGAGATGGAGAGGCAAATGACGCTTTTCCTCTGAGCTGCTCGGAACGACCGGAAAGCGGCATCTGTGCTGGGGGGGGGGGGTTATGAGAGGAAGGATTAGCGGTCCCTGACACGGTGGCTACCAGACTGTGTTGCTGTAACCCGGGCACCCCTAACGCGCCACAGATGCAGTGTGCAGCCTGATGTTTCAGTCACACGGCCGATAACAACCAGCGAGCTGATTCATGGGAGCATGGGTGAAGCCACGAGGGGGTGTCAGAGAGGTGAGGTCCCCCGCGATTACTGCTGATGACAGACAGGGAGGGTGTGGGACAGTCCTCTTAGAGCTGGAGCTCCCCCGACAAAAGGCGCCTTCTCGCCTCCGCCCCAGGAGAGGATAAACTTCTCCTTCAGGAGGTCCTCCGTCTTCAGCTGCGCTGGGCTCAAACTCCATGACAGAGTCTTAAAGACCCACTCTGGTGAAAACTTGTGGCTTTTTTTTTTTTTTGAAAATGGAGGACATATATATAAAGAAAAGTAATCTTAAAACTGCATTTCTGATTATTCCTTTGTTCAAATCGTCAAGATTAAGGAGCAGACCAAAAAAAGGCAGCTGTAAAATTATCCTATTTTTTTAGTAGAAAATGCAGATGGGGCCAGAAACCCGCTCCGCTCCATTCTGATGCATCCACTTCCAGACAAATAGATCCATTTCCGTCTTTGTTTTCCTCGTCAGAGCTGGTGTCTGGATCTAAACTGTAAGGCTGAATAGCTCAGATATTTGAGGCCATTTTCGTTGCCATGGTAATGTTAGGTTGGGGTTGTGAGGGGCTGTAAGATAGCGGGAGAGCTTTTAAACAGAGAGCTATCAATAACGGGGAGGGGAAGTGGGAGCGGGGTTGCTCTGGGCCATCGGCCACAACTTGGAGGTGAATTCTCATTTTATTGCTTGAACGTAAGAATCGCATGCTTTTTACAGAAAATGTTTAAACATGAAGAGGTAGTAGAATATGTGACACTGACGAGGAATTTGTGCCTGGCAAAGATAACCTACAACTTTATTTGTCTGATTTTAACCAAACCAACTCCATCCATCCATCTTCAGAGCCCGCTAATCGCTTTCAGGGTGACGGGGTTGCTGGAGTCAACCACGCTGCTGGGTGAAGGCGGGCTACACCTTAAACAGGTCATCGGTCCACTGCAGGGCGCCAAACCAACCTAAAATACAGATTTCAATGATGTCGCAAAAGGGTTTGATTATGAAAGAGTGTATCTTCAAAGAATTCTACAGCAAATCAATCTGCAAATAGTACACAAGAAAAACAACTATTTATTAGGAGTTAAATGGAAATTAAGCTTTAGAAACTACCAAATATGTATGAATGTTTCCTTTTTCCAGGGCATGAGTCCAGTCAGTCTGCATTACTGGCTTTTATAAAATGCACCAAACAATTTACACTGCAGGCTAGAGCAGCAGGAGGAGCAGCTCCGCATGGCAAAAACGGAATCTTATGAACGTAAAAAGAAATATTTTTAAGACAAAATATCTCATTTTGTCTTGAAAGAAAAGTAATCTTATCCAGAAAGTTTTTCAGTAGCAGAATAATCTGAGTTTGAGAAAACGTGAGAAAAACTTTTTTCTTGGGATAAGAATTCTCGTTAAGAGCATTTTTTAACCTATTGGAAATTTTGCTTGTTTTAGGAAAATTAATCAAATTTATGACACATTTTCTGAAGGCTTTTTTAAAATACCAGCGACCAAGCAGCTTTAGGAGATTCCTGGAGATCCTGTTCACCGACCAGGGCAAGAAAACACACGAGGATGCAACCAACCCAGGACAGGACAGAGAGGAAGCCCTTTCAAAACAGAAAAAAGAGGGAGAATTCTCAGCTGTCTCCAAACTTTTTCCTGGTTTCAAAGGGTAAAAGGGGAGGCAGTGCTCCTTCAGAGCATCCCCTCCCTGGTTTGTGTTCACGGCGGTGGCGTGAGGCCGTACCTCACACACGCTGTAAATCTGAGCTCTTGTAAATGTGACGGTCGGCTCGTGCCCTTTGTTCTCCGGCTGGAACCAGCGTTTTAGGTTTCAGAGCCAGGCTTTGGGTTATTAATAACCTGTCAGTAAAAAGCACACTTTTTAGAAAAAAAGTCAGAAGCTGCTGCATGAAGAAGAATGAGGCTTCTACCTGGCAGGAATCTAACCTCAGCAGCATCCAGGAACGCTGTAGTTTGGAATTTTTTCCATGGATTCTTCCAGCTTTTTGTCCTGGACAGAAGCTCCTGCAGCTTCATGAAGATGACAGAAAACTTTGACCTCATCGCAATCTTGCTGCTGGATGCCCCCCCCCCCCCCAGCTCAGTGTAAACTAAAGCAGATGTGGGATGCAGGGAAGGGCCTGCAGTTACATAATGGAGGTGCTGATGGGACTGTACCCCCCCCCCCCCCCCGTTTGGGTCATTGGACGAAAACCACCTGAGCGTCTTCATCAGCAGGGCAGCGATGTGCGGTGGGGGGGGGGGCACATTTTGTCCTCATGCGTCAGATTCACAATCAGACTAGGAGACCTTCAGATAAAAGTGGGGGGGGGGCACAGAAGAGACACAAGCAGAGGCACAGACATGGAGGAGGCTCTGTGTTTATAACCCCCCGCTCCCACACACACACACACACAGCACGGGGGAGCACGTGCACGTGGACCACACACTGGACGGCAGATCTGTTTAAAAGCCAGGAGCTGTGTTTATCGGCCCCTACATCCTGCTCTGAACATTTGGGAGATCTTCTGTGGCGGAGAACATGCCGGTGGAATCACCGCACATCAGCCCCGGCCTTTGGGGTTGGGATGTAGTCGGGGAGTGGGGGCTTCAGTCATGTGTTGCTCTGAAACTGCTGGTTCTGGTCCCTCACCTACCTCTCCATGTCTCTTTTCCCTCCTCTTCCTTCAAACTTTAGTGTTACAGTTCAGACTTCAGCAGAGGAGGGCACGAGAGCAGCTGGTAGACCAGGGCATCATGCCTCGTGAGTACCACCCCCTCCCCCCCCCGGAGCTGCCACACACACACACGCATACACACACATGCACACTCGCCTTCAGGGAGGCTGAGGGGAGTATCTGTAGGAAGTATCCCCCAATTAGCAGTGAGATAGGGAGGTGAAAGGTCAGCTCTCCTCTCTGTCTGGTCCTGATTATCGGCAGCGTGTTCGGATTTCCCGAAGACAAATGAAAACAATTTCAAACTGGAGCTCCAACCTTACGTTACTCCAACGATAATCTAATAAAGATGCAGGTCACACGACCTGTGTTTTAGCATAACAGAGCTTTTATAACAAACAGAGACCTCTAGTGTTTAAAGTTAGGAAATCATGCTCAAAAGAATCAGACCCCACTTCTTATCTTAACATGTCTACAGTATTTATACATTTCTCTTAACTCCTAAAGTTTATCTTCATCCTCTGTAAAATATCTGCAGCTGATTTAAACTTTATGTGTTCACAAGATTTCTTGTAGGAACCATTAAAATGTAATATCAATTTTTTCAAAGTGAAAGCTAAAAATCAGACACCAACTTCAACTTGGTCCAAATTTAAAGGCGTGACGGTTAAATAAAATAAATAGAATTTACAATTCTAAATACGCATTCTAAAACGTACATTTTCTAAATATAATAATAAATGTGAATTCACAACTGTCGCAAAGAATCCACATTTGGAGGGAAGACTGCTGGTTTTTGTCTGTTAAATTAAGTTTTCTTTCATTTTGAGGTTGAAGGCAAAAAGAAACTTTCCAAAAATTGCTTGTTTTTTTTGTTCACTTTGCAAACCTGGGGATTTTCAGTGTAGCGGTAGTGAATGGATTTTGGACACGTGACAGAGCGACTTGGCATGGGTCAAGAATGAGTTGGATGTGGTGAAAAATCCAGTTTTTCAAAATCAAACTTCAAATGAAAAATGAAACAGAGAAAAATGTAATTAATGCTTTTATTCTCTGCGGCCCGGTACCAAGTGTCCGGTACTGGTTGGTACTGGTCCGCGGCTCGGGAGGTTGAGGACCACTGATGATGACATGAAATTTGAATTTGTATTGCTCTCACCCCGTCGCGGCTTTTTACTGCTAAACTCACAAAGAAAGGTTTCTGTCAGTGTGAAACAAAGTTTGACTTCAGTGATGATTCTTCACGGTGCTCTTATTCTGTTTAATTCCATCAGTCAGGGAAAAAAGAATGTCAAACATACTTTACATTCATGTGACAACTTCAGTTTCATATCTTATGAAATAATAAGTGGAGAGAAACATCCTGGGATAATTGTATGGTGTGTGTTACCATGGCAACATGTCCTGCTGCATCAGCGTCAAGTGAAATGGGATTTTTGATGCTCCAGGAGTTAGAAAATGTATAGAGATGAACTCCAACAGGCATTTATCTCATATGAATGTACGTCAATTATGGGTACAAAACTTTTCCACCAACCATAAATGAGATTTTCACTAAGGAAGCACAAGTCTGAAGGATTATGTAGCCCCAGAAGGAGGAAAAATGTATATTTTGGTGTATTTGTCTTATGTTTTGTCAGATCAGACAGACGTGCAGAGAGTTCAGGGTCTGTGACTGACCGCTCAGGAATGCTCCAGCTCTGAGCAGACACAGCCGCTGATTGGCTCTCAGAGAGCATACCTGTTTACAGCACGGCTCTGCATCAAAGCGCAGACACGCCCACACAAGTGGAAGTGCAGCTTGAGCTGGTATTTACCAGGGGAGGCGTTCTCCCAAAACAAGAACGCTCCTGGGATTTATGGTGTCCTCTGATGAGAGTAGCCGGGGCCGCCAGCACGCGACACGTGACAATTGAACTCTCCATCTTCACGAGAATGCAGCATGACATGTTGCAGCGTTTTAAAGAAGTGAGTCACGATTCTTGAAGCAGCAGGAAAAACGGATGAGTTTCAGGTTTTTCTGTGGGTTCCTGCCTGCAGGGGGAACACGGACACTGCTTCAGCAGGGCTTTGTTCAGGGATATCTCTGACACCGTTTGCCATATCACAGAGGCTCTGGCGTCCAGATGAATGCTGTAAGTGTGCGGTTGAACGGAATCCAGAGGCCAGCGAGACCCTATCAGTTCCTCAGAGTCTGCCACAGATATAGCAGCAAAGAGAAACACGATTGGTGGACAGGAATCCAACTTTAAAAGAAAGACGCTTGTACTGGCTGTTAAAGCCTGGACAGCGAGCCGCGGTGCAAAGGTGGAAAAGAGTCTGTGGGGACTTTCTCTGGAACACCCGCCCTCCTGCTCACATTTACACCCCAAAAGTGACAGGTTCCGATGGCGACGCAGCATCCTGCTCCTCCTGCTGCCGATGCTGGCCCTGCCTGCTGGTGTTTGTGCTGCTGCAGGCGAACGCGGTGTATATATTACCCGGGGACATCTGGTGTTTATTAGACTGTGGAAGAATCCGCCCTGCCCCGCCAGCCTGACTGCCGTGTGGCCTGCAGAGGAGTCCACGCACAAATGTTTCCTCAGGAAGATAACGGAGTTGTATCGCTGTGCTTTAAGGTGCCCCCCTCCCCCCTATCGTACAATCATGCTTGAAGCCTTTGTGCTGTGACAGAGTGAAGGATGTTGGGAGTTATATTCTGCCCTCACAGGCTGGGTTCCAGGCAGTCTCACTCTCCTTTAGTTCTCTTGTTTTTACCATTGACTGTATGTGAGAACTGGACTGAGTGACCCCCCCCCCCCCCCCGGCGTTACAAACAGGAAGTACCTGCTCTCTCCAAGAAGCCAAAATCCAACAGACTCAAATAAAAAAAGAAACAGCCATTACTCCATCATTCTATTGGTCAGAATAACTGTTCCTGATCTGCTACCTTTTCTTAACTTCTTCTCGATAATCCTAAATTATCAATAATCCACCTAAAAGGAGGTTGTCTTACGTTGAACATTCAAACTGTTTGACAGATTCTCCTGAGCCCCCTTACAAGTGATAGAGGTGTGGACTTCCAACAAGCTCACTCCTGATTGGTGGGTGTGGTTGCCATAGAAACGAAGTCTCAGACCAATCGCTGTTTACTGAGCATTTCTGGTATACAGTCAATGGTTGTTCCGCTCCACCACAACTGTTTAATCATCCATTCTTCTCTCACTTCTTGGTCTTCTTGCTTCTGGGGAGTATGGTGTCACTAAAGCATGTGCAGACACGACTTCACATGCTTTCCTTTTTGACCTGTTCCAATGTGTCAGAGGACCTCTGTTTCTTGTGTGGGATGATCACATTCACATACCATTGAAGGCAAGGCAAGTTTATTTGTATAGCACAATTCATACACAAAGTAATTCAAGGTGCTTCACAAAACAGAAAAATGCATTAAAATCACAATACATCATAGAAATAATCAACATAAAATTTACTTTAAAAGAAAAGAAAAAAAAAGATTTAAAAAGAAAGGAAGTAAAGAAAAGTGCAGATAGGACCTTTCAATCATATACACGGCTAAACAGAAATCTGTTCCAGATTTTAGCTGCAGAATATTGAAACGCTGATTCCCCTTGTTTAGTTTTGACTCTGGGAATCAACAGGAGGCCGGCCCCTGAGGTCCTCAAAGTACGAGATGGTTCATATGGCACTAACATGTCAGAGATGTACTTTGGTGCTCGGCCATGGAGAGACTTGTAGACAAGCAGAGCTGCTTTGAAGTCTATTCTTTGAGGTACAGGGAGCCAGTGCAGAGACCTGAGCACAGGACTAATGTGATCATACTTCCTGGTTCTGGTCAGGACTCGAGCAGCAGCATTCTGGATGTACTGAAGCTGTTTTACAGCTCGTTTGGAGAGGCCGGTGAGCAGTCCGTTACAGTAGTCTAACCTACGGGAGACAAATGTACGAATAAGTATCTCCAGGTCTGACTTTGACACTATGTTTTTGATTTTGGCAATGTTTTTCAGATGGTAAAATGCCGCTGATGTTACTGACTTGATATGGCTGTTAAAGTTCAGGTCAGAGTCCATGATTACCCCTAGATTTCTGACTCGATTTGAGGGTTTAAGAGACAGAGAATGAAGGTAGCTGCTGACACTTTCTCTTTGTTTCTGTGGGCCAAAAATAATAACTTCGGTCTTGTTTGAGTTTAGCTGGAGAAAGTTGTTCTGCATCCACGCACTGATCTGTTGGAGGCAGTGGCTGAGTAAATCCACCGGCCCATATTCACCTGCTGTCAGTGACACATAGATCTGGGTATCATCTGCATAGTTGTGATAAGATATGTTATTACTGCGTATTAACTGCCCTAGTGGCAGCATGTAGAGGTTGAACAGAAGGGGTCCCAGGATCGATCCCTGGGGCACACCACAATTGAAGCCTATGTAGTCTGAGACACAACTCCCAATTTCAACAAAATATTTCCTGTCTTCCAGATAAGACTTGAGCCAACTTAGGGCAGATCCAGAGATGCCAACCCAGTCTTGGAGTCTGTGCAAAAGGATCCCATGATCAACAGTATCAAAGGCAGCACTCAGGTCTAGCAGGATTAAGACAGAGACTTTTCCATCATCAGTGTTCAGGCGGATGTCATTGGTTACCTTGATAAGAGCAGTTTCTGTGCTATGATGGGGTCTAAAACCTGACTGGAAAACATCAAATGAATTGTTTAATAAGAGAAAATCAGTGAGCTGTTGGTAGACAACTTTTTCAAGGACTTTTCCTAAAAATGGCAGATTAGAGATAGGTCTGTAATTATTCAGTACCATTGAATCGCTCCTCATCTGCAGCAGAGTCTCAGATGTTTAGCAAACCCTTTGAGAAGCTGGTTAGCTTGGTAGGAGGCAGCATCCTTGTGCAGTGGCCATCCAAAAACCCTCACAGTGCACGCCGAGCTCCAGGCCTCGAGGGTTTCTCCTGTTTCCCTGCCTTTCTGCTTATCAGTAGCTAGACACACCTGATCCAGGTGGTAACGGTAGGGCAGCTGTTATGAAGAACTATGAAAATGTACTTTCATTGTCATAAAAAACTGTGCTAAGCATGTGGTTACTTGGACTGGGGTATTTTCTCTGAGTAAAGGAAGGTTTGACAACAAGGATGTACATTTTTGTAGATGAGTTCATTCCTACTACTTACAGGTCCACATTTACCAGTTAGAAGAGTTAACTGTAACATAATGAAGCAAATATCATAAACAATAAAAGTTAAATCAGTTGAACGTTGACCAATCATGGACTCTGATTTGGTAGCGAGGAATCTTAACCCATGGAAGTACCAATGATTTGAGAATAGATCATGGAGGAGAAATCAATAATTGTGGTTAGTGTCTGGCTGGAATTCCATCACACCAAGTCTTTTACATAACAGAGCAGAGCTGTGAGGGAAAAAGCCTGGAGCAAGATTTGCCAAATTTGCACGGTTTTGACAGTTGGCACCAACACTCCTCCATCTGGCAGACATGTGCTGGTAAAACGGTAGAAGAGGTAAAAGAAGCCCCTCCCTGCTTGTCCAGTGTGAACACCATGGGTGTGAACGTAGCTTCAGACGCGTCTTGCTGCAGCAGCAGATCTTCATCTAGTTTCTCTGTCCTGAAATTTGACACTTTTTGAGATTTCTGATGTGAGCTGTTAGTCCTGCAAGCGTCACTGAAGTGAACAAGCTTACTAGTGTTAAGATCTATTATATATTCCCAAATACTCAGTGAGGCTCCTTAGTCTTGTACTTTTTCGCAAAATATCTTCAAACTATCAAACACAAAACAGCACCGGCACAGGCGCCGGAAAAGAATGAGTGGATTTAAATACCTACATTTAAACATTTCTCTACTATATAGAGTTATTTACTAGATGCATACATTGCAATTGTGTCGCATACTGTTGTCAGACCTCCTGACCGCTGTGGCAGCTGCAGCCCATCATGTCTCTGATGATGGGCTGCAGCTGCAGGTACACGGAGCTCCAACAGCATGAGTCTGCAGAAACCTCAGCTGTGCACCAGATTAATAATTATTCCAATAATCAGCTGTCCATCCTTCAAATGCATGTTTCTTGCTATTAATGTGGCTCCACATACAAGGTAAATACACAAACTTTTCAAGAACTGTTGCTTAAAAAAAACTCCAAACACAGAAATTTTTTTTTAGCTATAAAGATATGTGGCTTTTATTTTGAAAGACAACTGTGAAGGATGTGTCGCTTATTGCATAATACTGATGTACTCCCTCCTGTTTTACACTTTTTTTCTCTTTGTTTTGAAGATTATTTTTCTCAGCTGCTTCTCTTTGCTTAGATTCTTTCAATTTGTAGCTTTTGATGCTTCATTCAGGATGAATTTGCGGACAAGTAAACGGATCAAAGTCCTTTGAATGTAATTTCCTTTTTAATTTTTTAAAAGTGAATTTGGTTAAGTGGGAGTGGAAGGTCAGAGGTCAAGCAGACAGTTACCCTTTTGCAGATCCTGCCTATGTAGTTTCAGATCTGGAGTATTTCTGAAAGCCAGCGGGTCTCTCTTGGTTCCTACATCATTATATTGAAGGTTTTACTTTGCTTTTCACATACCAAATGTGGTGTTCACTCGTGTAAAATGACCTACAACTTTAAATTTGACTCATTTTTCATCTTTTACATTTCTCATAAAGACGGAGCCGGTTTAGCTCGTGCTGGTTTGCGGCGCCTTCCGTCCGTGAAACCAGGGTTCGATTCCGGGCTGCTCCCTGTTCCTTTCTCTACTTCTGTGCCGGTCCCAAGCCCGGTTGCTTTGAGAGGGTTGCGTCAGGAAGGGCATGCGGCGTAAAACATTGCCAAGTTTACCATGCGACTCGTTCGCTGTGGCGACCCTTGATGGGAAAAGCCGAAAGAGAAACAACAACATTTCTCATCAAGACACACCCCAATGAAAATGGTTTGTTTTTTTCTGATGACGGAGGACAAATATTAAGGAAATTAAGCTCAAAATTGCATTTCTAAGTATTCCTTTAATCAAACCATTGTGAATCTGGAGCAGATGGAAAAATGCCGTTGGGAAAAGATTGGAATGGTGATGAAGAAGGTACACTGGGCGGGCCAAAGTCTCCCAGCTCCACTCCATTCTGATACATCCACTTGTAGACAAATAGATCTATGAATGTATTTGATTTCCTCATCTGAGCTGGAATCTGGATCTAAACTGTACATCTGGGGGGCTGAGGGCATTTAAGCTAGCAGGAGAACATATTAACAGATGGTTGATGGGAGGGGGGGCGGGGTTGCTCTGCACAAATCACACAGAGGTGAATTTCTAATGAACCTCTGCCACTCTGCAGAAACTATGTCCTAGAAGTTTTTTTTTTCTTTTACTTTAATTCTTTCAATGCTTAAACTATTTGTTTCAACAGTCAGTTTCAACAGAAAGTTTGTCTTCCTAATGTCTCGACTGTAGCTGTTTTTCCCTCTTTTCTATTTGAACCCCGATTCTTCCTCAAAACCGGCATTTCTAATGAGCTAAGTTCAAATACTTAAAAATATTTCATGCCACGCATTCATCTTTACTCAGCTGAAGGTCTTTTTGTGACGTGAATGAGCTGCTCCTTCATCCTTGTGGTGGTTTTCACAGGGTTCTGTTCTTCCCCTATAATGGAAAGGATGATCTACAAGACATTTTCAGTCCTCATCCAAGCACCTTCTTCTGTTCTGCTACCTCAAAAACCCGTTTTTTCTACACACTCAGACCATCAAACTGATTTGGTTTCTCCGGTGCTGGCTGGTAACCCTCGAGTCCTGATTATTTCTTCTGGACTCAGCATAGGGCAGAGCAGCACCTGCTGCTTCTGCTGCTGCCGCCTTTTCATTACACCTCTGCGTTTATTTTTCTAGCACTCAGAGCGTCTGCGGCGCAGCGGAGGGAGATATCAGAGCTGACCCCAAACACAGACATTAATTCTGAGAGGATGAACACAGCCATGAGGGCCATGTTTAGGAGGAAATTACAGCTGAGCTGCCTGATGATGAGGCCGCAGATAGGAATGATGAAGACAAATAAGAGCACTGAGGAGAGGGGATTAATTCTCTACAGCTCAACAGCAGAGATCTTTGAAAAAGTTAAGAAAAAAATTATTTTAACCCATTTTGGCCCCTTTTATTGACTGGATCTAAGGTGTGAAAGTCAAACACAGAACCCTGAGGAACTCCGTTACTCATTGTGGTGTTGAAGCAACCGTTGCACATCAACGCAGCAAAAACAGACATTTAAAAATGCTTTAGCTGGTTATGTTTTTAAATAATAAAAAAAGGATGAAAAAGATGGCACATGTAAGAAGAAGAATCACAAAACTTTCCATGTTTTCAAGGGAAAATTAGGTTTTTTTACATTTATAAGTCTTTTATATAATAAGATGGAGGAGGGGTCTGTTAAAATCACTATAGAAGAACAAACACTGGTAAAAGTTAAAGCTGGTCAAATCTAATTGTTTATGACAAAACTGTCTAAACAATGTTTACCTTTTTCTTCAAGCAAGAAATTGAAAGAGATCTCTGTTTTTGCAAAGTGAAAGAACCCTAACCCTAACCAGTCTCAGTTTTGATGAAGAATAAACTGGAATCCAACTGTAGGGATGTAACGCTAACCTGTGGATGTCCTTTAATGTTGTTCCGCTCCATTCTGATGCATCCACTTGCAGACAAATAGATCCACAATCTAGAGGCAAATTTCCGATGTCCTAGAAAACGTCAAGGGTGTTTTGAATTTGGCTAAAAATAACATAAATATCATTTAAAGACCACTGGGAAGACCTTGAAAATAAATGAAAAGATTACCGGAGTCGGACTTTACTTGAATAGCTGCCTCCATCATTTAAAAAGGTTTTATTGATCATTAGTTAAATAATTAAGTCTTAGAAGATTTTGTGTTATTATTTTCTTTCTGGGAATCGGATTTTTTTTTTCTTTTTTTTCTTCTTTTTATTTTATATGTGTGCAGACTTTCTGCTTCGGAGGTTTGATGTTTGCCTTCTTAACACAATGCGTCAGGAGGACAGTCTTTATTGAGATGAGCAGCAGCTGAATTTGCGTCCTTTTTCCCTTCAGAGGTCAGAGTTCAAGTCTGTCCTCGTGCATGAGCATACCTGCCTGCACGCCAGTCTGCCTCCTCCTTTGTTGTTGCTTCATCTGGTTCTTCAACCTGACCCTGCCCCTCTATCTGCCCGCTTCAGCTTCTCGGGCTAATTTTGGAAATGAGCCGTCCCCTAAAGAGTCACTTGAGAAGCGGAAGTGCATGTGGTGCTGATTTCCTGTAATCCTGCCAACTCAATCATCCAGTGACACCCTCTCATGTTGAGGAGCGTGAGCTCTTTCACACTCTCAGTGTGTGTTGGTAAAGCAGGAGCTGGTGGGGAGTGAGTGGCTCTCGGGCTGTGAGGTCAGCGGGTCAACCCAGGTCCGGTGACTGAAACCAGGGTCGCGTCCGGGCTGTCACGTGTGGATTCCACCCCCTCCCACATCCCCCAGCAGCTCTGTCCTTGCAGCTCCATCAGATAGCTGCTCTCAGCGGCTCCAATCAACCTCTCAGCCGCACGCCGTAACACCTCAAAGCTGAGGGTGATGGTGGCAGACTCAAGGGGAGAAATTACATTCACATTAGGAATCCGATTACACTTAACTTTATAGAGTAATCTGGTTTCTTAAACATAAACCACAAAATTCAAATCATAGAATTGAAAACCCCTTGGTTACCTGAAGCTGAGAAATCTGCTTTCTCTTTATTGAAACTGTCGGTAGACACTATTTCTTAAGGCCGTGTCACACAGCCACTACATAGATTTTGTCAAATTGACAAAATCACAGACAAGCAAAACAAACAGTTCAGTTGCTCTTTTGACATTACAAAACAGAATGGGGAAAAAAGACAAGTAAATAAATAATTGCCAGTTACACTTCATTCAACAATATTTACAGGTCGTCCAAATAGGGCATAAAGAGAAGAAAGAAAAATGCAGTCTCAATACAGACAGAGCTAAATAATTTTAACTTCATCACCATTAAGTGATTTAGAAATGGTGTCCATTGTTGTGAACATTAACTGAAGCGGTCCTGACATTGCAAATCTTTTTCCATGTGGATGAGAGATGGCATGTCAGTGAGCCACACTATAAAGTAGGGAGAAGCCGTAGATTTCCACTCTCGCAAAATTTGTCTTTTTGCAGTCATCAACCCAAGTTCTAGTGGCTGCTGCAGTACAGTCGGGATAGTTCTGGTACGTATGCAGCCAAAAATGGAAAGCTCTGCATCAGGTGGAATAAAGCAACCATAGGCCTTGGAAAATCTGTGAAATATTCTCTTCCAAAAGCCAGCCAATGAGGGACCAGACCAAAAAGCATGAGCCAATGTGCCTTCAGGTATTTTACATTCATCACAAATGGGAGTAATTGAAGGATATATTTTATGCAATTGTACTTTGGAGTAGTGGAGCCGATGGAAGATTTAAAATTGTATCAGTTGGTGTCCGCTGTTAACAGAGCAAGAGTGAATCTTGGATAAACACTTTTCCCACATTGATTCTGACATTTCTATGCCCAACTCCTCGCTCCAAGCATCTTTCATTTTTGTCGATTTCACCCTGTGCTGTCATCAAATAAATGCACTATTCTAGAAACCAAATGTCTGGAGCCAGGGGGACTTTTGAGAATGTCATAAAGATCATGTTCAGCTGGAAGATCTTGAAATTGTTTAATATTGGACTGAAAGTAATTTCTCATTTGTAAGTACCTATAAAAGTGTGAATTGGTAAAGTTAAAGTTTTGTTTAGTTTACGCATATTTTACGCAGTTTATACACAGTTGTTGCATAAATCATAAACAGTTGTGCATTATTTTTGCAAGATGCATTTGCAAATTTGTGGCTTTCCAAGACCATTCCACATATGTCTGAAAGACTTTTTATGTATAACTTTTGTTTCACTTACAGGGCGCAGATATCACATTAAAATCATGTAACTGATGCACAAATCCCTAGTAAATTGCATATAAACAACATAATAATAACGCATGATCCTTGTTCTACGTTGATTTACGTGTTCTTTACGTGGTTTATTCATGATATATCTGTGAAAATTAAAAGAACCACAACTTTTCTCACTTTTTCCATCCATGCAATATGATCAAAATGTTCATAGTGGCTGTGTGACACAGTGAGAACAGCTGGTTACTGCTGGCCATGTAACTCTAGATTAAGGTTGTGCAGCTAGTTTCCTCTCCCCTATTCACACCAGTTCTGTACTGATTTGTGCGACCGAGCACAATTGTCCTCCTCCAACTTCTCCTGGCTCAGTACTCACTTTGGTGATGAAAATCCAGCCTGTAGGCCAGTTTTTTAACTTTTGCTTTGCAGTATTCTGCACTGGCATTCTGTAGCTCAAAGAATAGACTTTAAAGCAGCTCTGCTCGTTTCCAAGTCTCTCCAAGGCCTTTCACCAAAGTACATCTCTGACATGTTAGCGCCATACGAACCATCTCAGACTCTGAGGACCTCAGGAACCGGCCTCCTGCGGTGCCCAGAGTCAGGACTAAACAAGGGGAATCAGCATTTCAGTCTTGTGCAGCTAAAAGCTGGAACAGTCTCCCTGAGGTTGTTAGACAGGCCTCTACTGTGCTAAGGTTCAAATCCAGACTCAAAACATTCCTGTTTAGCCGTGTTTATAACTGAAGGGTCCTTATCCACACCTCTTTTCATTTTCTTTTCTCTTTCCTTTCTTGAATTTTGTGATGATTACGTATGTTTTTAATCTTTGCACTGTTATGTATTGTGATTTTAATGCATTTTCCTGTTTTGTGAAGCACTTTGAATTACTTTCTGTACGAATTGTGCTACACAAATGAACGTGCCTTGCCTTGCCATGAGCCTTTTGACAAGAAAAAGGGTTGTCTGCGTATAGACACCAACCCTACAGAGCTGAACGTGTGTTTCATTTGATTGTAGCACACTGTTATTTGCAGTTTGGTGTGAACAACTCATTCATTCAGTTCCCCTTCAGCTTCAGAGTGTACATTCATGTACAAAACAGGAGCCTAATTTCGGGAGACTGGTCCTACAGAGTGGAGTTTTCAGAATATGTTCAGTTGGGTGGTGTTGACTGCAGCCAATATGGCTGCACCACTGTTTCAATTTTGACTTTGAAGTCCCCACTCTGGTAATTTTGGATCCATTTTTTAAAGTTTGTCCAGTGGTCTTTTAATAATGATTGCGCTCATCAGAAAGTTTTGGGCGGCACTATTGGCGTGCAGAAGGCCCACCTCACCCATCTGTCTACACGCTTACCCGCTAGCTTACATCCTCCAAACCGCAAGCTAACATTAACAAAAATAGCAATGTTGGAGCTATCCTACGATCCAGTTTGGAGCCAGAGTCCAGCTCAGACGGCGGAAAACAAGGACGTACATGGATCTGTTTGTCTAGAAGCGGATGCCTCAGAATGGAGCAGAGCCGGAAGCTTGTGCATTGTTTTGTCTGCTCCTTATTCACAAAGATTTGAAAAAATAAATACTCAGAAATGCATTTATGAGCTTAGTTTTCTTTGTACCCTATAAGAAAAATGTTGAAAACGCCGGATATACTTTTTTTCATTGCAGTGGCTCTTAAAAAATCCACATTTTAAAAAATTGCTCCATCAAACATGTTCCATGCCACAGTCCTCTGAACTGTTCTCTGGTCTACCTCTAAAACTGGTCTTGGTACCGTGCATGTATGTCTTAAATGAACCCAACAGTTGTCATTTGTATGAAACCACCACTGCATCATGCAACCTGTCAGTGCCTTAATTCTTCAGACACTTGACCAAAAATCATTGAACTTTCAGTTTGACAGCACTTTTGGACCAAAAGAAAACCTCAGTGCAGCTTTTTCTGTCTGTCCAAACTGCTCCAATGCAGATGCATTATGTGGAGGTGGATGGTACTTTAATGAACAACTTAAATAGATAAATGAAAGAAACATCTTTTTATTGTCAATTTAATTTAAAAGCATGATCAAAGTTGTTTTTGTAATGGTTCAAAATCAAATAATATTTACTGTCATTTCAGTTGAAACAAAGAATAATAACATTTGAGATTACTATACCCTTATCTGGTCCAAATCAGTCCACTAAAGCCAAATGATCTAAACCAGGGGTCTGCAGGTTTGCAACATGCGGCCACGGAACCACAGTTGGCTCTTTGTCTCCTCCAATAAAGAAAACTTAAAAGGTTTTTGATTTTAATAAGTAACTTTAAACTAAAATGTTATTAACTAGTAAATTAAACTAACTCATTCACAAACAGTTGAGGGACAGTACACATTACAAGTCGAATCAAAACATTTTGACAGATTTGACATCAAAATTAACTGGAGGTCATTGACCAGGATTTCAGAGCACCGGATTGTAAAGCAGATTTTCTATTTTTGAACAAATTAAAGGCTTTTAAGTGCACCTGATAAGCAATGATTTAATTTTAGTTTGTTAGATTTACACATTTCTGGATGAAATGCACCAACAATAAATTAAATATATTTTCATTTAATCACTGCTGACATCACACTTCCTACTACTACATTTGCTGCGCTAAGAGGATCCTGTGTAACACAGGGTGTCTTTTATTTTGAAGGGAAGTCACATCAGCCACTCTCAAAAGTTATAAACTATTTTATTTTTTTTGGACAAAGACTATGTTGTCTTTAAGTTTAAGTTTTATTCATGCAGAAAACGCAACTGTTCATTGATATTTATCATAGTAAGAATAATAACATAAATAGAAATCAGTGTTTTATTTTTCTAAAGGGTGAAGTCAGACTTTGTGGCTCCTACTGGGATGTTGTCAGTGAGAAATCCACACAAATGGCTCTTTAAGTGTTGAAAAGTGGGTGTATACCTTGATCTAGTCTATAAATATAATGTATTAAACATGTTGGTGCTCCAACATCCAACTTGTTTAAGTTGTTGAACGTCTCTTCTTTATAAAATGTTGATGCAGCACATTTTGGCCTAAAAAAATGGACGTGGTCTAAAGGTTGCATTCACTCAGGACTTTTAGCAAAGGTTTATTTGGAAAAGTAACCCTGCTATCAATAAACCTGATCCCAGAGGATTCACTAACAAATCCTGTCCTGTTTGATCTTTCAGTGAATCATGGTAAGTTCCCAAAGCAGGAAGACTCGTACGCCTTTGAGGAAGACAGCAGCAGTGAGAGTCTGTCTCCAGAGCATCACCACAGTGACGAGTCTCAGGGCTCAGCCTGCCCTTCGTCTGAGCCTGTTGGCAGCACCGCCTCCTCCTCCTCCTCACCTGCCCTTACCAACGCACAACTGGTAAGTAAAATTAAAAAAAAAGATCTTTATGCTTCCAACAAACCGACGTGATGATCCTACAGCTGCTCACTTCACTGTTTTTCTGTGGCGCTTCTGTAACTCAATAGTCATCCATCAGCAAATCAGACTGAGGAAACTGTTTAGGGAAAGGCGACAAAGATCTTATTTCTACAACCCTAAAGTAGACCTCTATAGAGAAATAAGCAGATATTACTTAGTCAGTCTATTTGTCAGAATTATCATTCTGGCTCTGATACCTTTCTTCCACCCGTCCTTGCTAATCCAAATTGTTCGGGGTATTTTTCTGCATTGAAAGTTATTCGAGTTATAAACTGGTAATCAGATGCCTCATTACAAGTTCACATCAAACTTGTGAAGGCTTTGATTGACAGATTCTCCCAAGCTTACTTTTAGTAGTAGGGGTGTGGACTTCCAACAAGCTCACTCCTGATTGGTGACAGTGGTTGCCAAAGAAACTACGACTCAGACAGACTCTGACCAATAACTCATTACTGACGATTTTTGGCATCATCAGTATATGGCGGTGTCTGTGTCATGGCAAAATGGCGACTGAATTGACTTTGTTTTCTTGGAACTGGAATTATGACCGTTTCTATGAGAAGTGTGCCAAGCCTTAAGAAACTGGGGGAAATCTATGGAAAATTGTTTTTTGCTTCAGTCACAAAAATTTCAATCATGGATGAATATGAATGCAAATGTATTGTAACTTTAACCAAAATGAAGTCAAAAGAAAGTAAATTTATTTGCTTTATTGAAGTAATCCCACAGCAAGCAATAGGTTCTGTGCCTTTTCAAAAAATGTATACTCGAGTGTTTTTGTTGCTGATTCTTTATATTTTGTTGACAGGGCGGAGCCAGCAGAGACCCAGCTGATCAAGATCAGGAAGAAGGTCTGTCTGCTGCCAACAACAGCCAGGCAAGTCCCCCAGTACCAGCTTCCACAATAACCAAGGTCAGCCGGTCCAAGATCTACAATTGACTTCAGCCAATTCCAGCATCTATCACTTTGATGGAAAGTCTTCTCTCACCCCAACAGTCCAAAACATCAGACAAGAACCGACACAAAAAACCCAAAGATGTGAAGCCAAAGGTGAAGAAGCTCAAGTACCACCAGTACATTCCTCCCGATCAGAAGGCAGAGAAGTCCCCTCCTCCCATGGACTCGGCGTACGCCCGCCTCCTTCAGCAGCAGCAGCTTTTCCTGCAGCTGCAGATCCTGAGCCAGCAGAAACACTCTCAGTCGCAGCAGCAGCAGCAGAATGCTCTTACCCCGCATGGCCACCAGAGGCAGCCCACCTTCAGCTACCAGCCTCACCCACATTCCCACTCGCAAAAGTGAGTAACCGCTGTGGAAGATTTGATGTTTTTCGCTTTATATGTTAGACACCAATTCACAATTCATGATATCTTTTTACAAAAACACGAGAGACTGTGGAGAGGAATGACTTCCTTTTACAGGACGTAACCTCCAGCAGATCCTGACTTGGTGAAGAGATGTCTGCTGTGACCATTGACTGTGTATAGATAACTGTACTGAGTGATGCCTCCCCCCTGGCATTCCAAACAGGAAGTACCCGCTGGCTCCAAATAGCGAAAATCCCATAGATTTCTGTAGAGAAATAAACAGCTGTTACTCAGTCATTCTATTGGTCAAAATTACCAATTTTGCTATTCTACCTTTTTCCTAACATCTTCTTGCTGATCCCAGGTTTTTTTCTTTAAATTTATTTAGTTATCGCAAGACATTTAAGTTATGAACTGACCAATCAGATGGCTCAGTAAAAGCATGTGGTGCCTGCTGGCCCCCACCTCAAACTTTTAATTGACAGATTCTCCCAAGTGACAGATTCTCCTCCGCCGCTTTCAGTGGAAAGGGTGTGGACTTTCAACAAGCTTCTCCTGACAGGCAAGAGTAGTTGCCATAGAAACATTGACTCAGACCACTCGGACCAATTACTGTCATCTGTCTACAACATGGGGACGTCTGTATTGCAGAAAAATGGCGACTGAATTGGCTTTATTTCGCTGGAGCAAGTCCAGTCCAGTTCTCTCTTATACAGTTAATAGTAAAGAAATGTCTGCTGTGACTGGTTGGATGAATCAGTCAAAACAAGGAGAAAGTCTTGAAGGGTTGGGTGCTTGAAAATTAAGATCTCCCAAAATCTCTGGAGTCTTAAGTATGAATTTTCACCTTCAAACCTTTGCTGGCCATAAGCTCATTTCCTCCAAACATCCTGTTCTTTGAATCCTGCATCCTGGCTTACAAATTGTATCGTTCCCCCATTTCATTGTTTTATTTGTCAGGTTCCAAGTAGGACAATTTCATTCAAGCTAAAATATTTTTCCTAATCTGTTACTGTTTTTAAGCTAAGTGCCAACATTGAGATATTTTCATTGGATAGTCTTCTTGTTGGACGCCGGGGAAGCAAGATTGTCAAACAATAATGGTTCGATCCTAAAACAGCAGACTTGAGAATTTGTTCATTATCCAGCTCTTAGTTGAACAAAATCAGACAATAGAAGCCTTGGTCACAACGGCTCTTACATTTGAAACTGTGAGTGAAAAAGTGACAAGCCTTAAGGGGAATGTAGGTGGCCCACAGAAAATATCAAGGTCGCAGACCCCTCGGCTGAACCCGTAGGGCAAAAATGCTTACGCCAATTTATTTTTTCTACTGGTATGGCACAAGTGACCGGCCGTAGTGAACATTTATACACCACACAAGAGTAAGTAAGGGTGAAGTGGGTGAAAAAGCCTCCAGGGCCATCTCCTGTACAGATGCATCAAATGCTAAAGCTGAGCTGGCATCACTTTTTTTCTTTGTTCCTCAGAGCGGCCAGTGAGCAGATATCAGCTTGTAACTCAGGCGGTTCCTCCCCGATCAAGAATACGTATCCTAACCAAAGCAGTGTCTCACCCGTCAAACCAGGACCACTTCCAGCCAATCTAGACGACCTGAAAGTGGGTATCGAGTAAAAATGATGATACACTCTTCGTCGCTTTACCTTTGCCTGTTATTGAAGTTGCTCTTCGTTGTTTGTAAGGTTTCTGAGCTCAGGCAGCACCTGCGTATCCGTGGCATGCCTGTCTCAGGCACAAAGACTGCCCTGATTGAGCGGCTGCGACCCTTCAAGGACCCAAATGCAGAAGCATCACCCACAGGGTCTTCCGACATTGCCACCTTGACCTTCCCTGTCACTCCCTCTGGGTCTTTATGCTCATACCAGTCCCCTTCCTCATCCAGCACTCTGTCGCAGGGGGGCTACTACCCCTACCCCAGCACTTCGTCCACCCCACCCATCTCCCCAGCCTCCTCAGAGCTATCTCTCAGCGGCTCACTACCAGACAGCTTCAGCGACGTTCCCATGTCCTCACCGACGCAGTTCGGCCTGCAGCCATCCCCAGTGCAGTTTGGCATGGAGGATGGCCACGGGGGAGTAAGCAGTCTTGGTGGGGAGACACAAAGGACGGGGGAGGGCGGAGACGCTGAAGGTGCGGAAGCTGACAAAGACAAGATGCTGGTGGAGAAGCAGAAGGTGATCGATGAGTTGACGTGGAAGCTTCACCAGGAACAGAGACAGGTGAGGGAGCATCTGAGGGGACCTCTTTTTTTGGTCTTTTTTTGCAGAAGATGTCCAACTCAGAGCAAATGAATGGAATACATAAAAAAACATAGCTTTTATTAACCTGGGGGGAATCAAATAGACTTGCATTCCAACTCTCTGATATAATAATGTATTCACTCAAGATCTTACTTTTCTCTTGTTTCTCAAAGCCCACTATGTATTCTTCAATATTGACCTTGAAGTACAGTATATCTGGTCGCTGTGAACACTTTGTGTTATTCTGGAGCAGCTGGCCTGTTTACAGATTGGTGCCAAGGCAACATGTCCAGTAGTCTTGAGTGGTTTGGTTGTGCTGCGAGTATGATGTGTAGTACTATGTACTACACATGATACAGAACAGAGTACTATGTGATGTTTCTTGTACGACAATACATTGCTAATAGGGTTGTTACCATTTGTTTTAACGATTCCATTCATATAATAATTTGGGGTTGGCAATCTGATACACATTTGATATTGGTTCATTTTGACTGATCCGATTCACTGACCGAAAATCGATCCAGAACATCTTTAGCCAAAACTTCAACCACTGTGACTCAGAGGTACTGAACAGAGCAGGTAAAGTTTTCCAGATTCTTAGTATTTCTTGCAAGATGTGTACAAACAAACAAAAAAGGGTCAAACACGAATGAAGTGAGAAATGGCTTGAAGAGTTATAGTAGTGATGATTTGGCACTTCAAGATTCTGATTGATCAACTCATTGTTGGTCTTTGCTTGTTGAAGGCATCTCCTGGATTCCATTATATACTTTTTTTCAAAACAAAACGTGCTAATACAACTGGAAAATAAGACACAGACTAAACAGGTCCTCCTTTTAGTGAATCAGTTGTCTGTGGAAAGTATGTCTTAAATGTAGTCCCTCTAGCTCCTCTCACGGATTTATCTGCTTACTGCAGTTAGTCTCATCTCATCTCAGTTAGGTCATGTAGTTTCACATAAATCAGTAAATCTGAATTAAAAATTGGGCAAATTGTTATACTTATAGTTGCAATGTGAACTTGGCTCCAATTGTTAAAAAACCTTGAAAATATTGGGAGAAACGTGGAGTAACACTCAAATTGTTGGTAATAACACAGTGTTTCTGAGGGATTGTATTAATTTTCAGCTAATTTGTAACCACACATACACACAAATGGTAAAAGTTTAAAATTTTTTTACCTACAGTGAACTATTATTAAATTGGACTAATTTCCCAGTGATGGTGTTTTTTTAGGTTGAGGAGTTGAAGATGCAGCTTCACAAGAGGAAGCGCTGCTACGGAGCAACACATGACACCATCCCTCCTCCATCTCACCCCTCAATGCTCCCCCAGCAGCAAACTCCAGCCATGATGGGCCAACACTTCTTTGGGGTGACGGTCAAGCAGGAGTCCGTGTCTTCAAGCTGCCCTCTGTCATCTCCAAAGCAGCTCAAGAACCCTCCTGATGCCTGCATGGAGGGCATGGGACACTGCAACAACTCCATCACAACCATGGGGTGTCCCGCGGGTCCACAGTGCATGGAAACAGGCCTCTCCTCTGGCAGCCCCTCCACCATGTCTGCCTTCCTCAGTCCACAGTGCTCCCCGCAAGATTCTCCCATCAGAAAACCATCCAGTCGCTCACAGCCTTCGTCTCCCAACAACTCCTACCTGCTGACTCCGTCGATGGGAAGAGACGGCTGCAGTCACCCCCAAAGTCATAGCAGCAACAGAGCACGCAACATGCAGGTATAAACCTTTGATTTAGAGCAGGCGTGCCAAGCTCCAGGCCTCGAGAGCCAACATCCTGCTGGTTTTCCAGAAATCCTGCCTCATCTGCTGCTGGTAACCTGGATCGGGTGTGTTTAGCCAAAAATGAGCTTTAGTGGCAGGTTTGTTGTAGAACATGCAGGACGCCAGCCCTTGAGGCCTGGAGTTTGACACCAGTAATGTAGAGAAACAATCTAAACTGTTCACCTGGGTGTTTAACTGAAACAAACAACACAAAAGTAATGTTCAACTGTTTGAGCATCTGGTGACTTTTCCAGGCCTTATCCAATCTTCACAATTAGGACGTAGAAAAAAAAATCAAGGCTCAAGATATAAAAGATAAGGGACAAAGCAGCCATTACACCAGCCACCTGTTTTTAACATCAGGCTAAAGCCACCAAGATCCTTTTATGAATGCAAGTTTAAAGTCAATAGAGCAGAGATGATGTCTTCACCAGGAAGTAGTCTATGTCTTCCCTTTAATCCATCCATCCATCCATCCATCCATTTCCAGTACCTGCTGAATCCCTTTGACAAGCCTGCTGAAGCCAACCCAGCCACTGCTGGGTGTACCTGATCAAGCGTACAACCGTAACCCTTGTGCACTTTAACGTTGGGAGTTGGGTCATCTAGACCCCACTAGACAGTCAGCTGAGCTTTTTTCTTCAATGATTTGCGATCTTCACTGGTGTCCATGGATTACATGAAATCTTTCCACCTTTATCCACCTTTGTCATGGTAGGGAGAACATGGCAATGCAAGGGTGGGGTCATCTAAGATAGCACAAGGGTTAAAGGAGAATCCTAAAACCAGCTGATTGGTTCCATCTGATTTAGTGGATCAAACCTCTCAACCTGTCAAAAACATGAGAAAAGAATGGTTCTAGGACAGATCCCTGCGGTACACCATGACTGAAGCAATGTTGCTTTCTTTTAGTTTTGCAGTCTGTTAAATATGGATGATTTATTGTAATATATTTTTATTGTACGTGTTGTTCACTGTCATTTGGTCAATAACTGTGTTTCCACCCCTTCAGAATGGTTGATTTGCACAAAAATACCTGTCTGAAATAAAAGACACTGAGTTTGTGATTGGATCACCTGATCTAGTGCCTAATTTTTTTCTACAAAAACATGAAATGTATTAAATTCCATGTTCGTCTATGTCGCTACATGTCTGTTTTAAAGAGTTTCACTTTCTTCTTTGATGTCTTAAATGCTGCATTTGTGCTTTGCTCCTGCAGATGCAGCAGAGGAGTGCTGTACAGCAGGGGAACTGCTCTTTTTCCTCGGACCAAAGAAGCCTTCAGGCGGTCTTTCCTGGTTCTGCTGACTGTGGTCTCAACCCCAACTGCTCAACCAAGGCAGAGAGCCAGAGCTTACAACCAAAGGTAAACATCAGGTTGACCAGATAACCATTGGCTACTTTCAGGATCATGCACATCAGCTCACCCATCTCTTTGTTCGTCTTCTTTAACAACTCATTTTTTCCTCTCTTTGTCTTTCACAACGCCAACTCGTCTAAAGTTAAGTTTTCTTGTGATCACGTAACGCCAGTATGAGGGCCTCGTTTGTGGTCTTTTTCTCTGCAGCTCAGATTCGGTGAGCTCCCCTACAAAATGCTAACATCACTTTTCGCTTATTTCTCATATAGATGTCAATATTGCCGTCACCTAGGCATCTTGGCCAAAAATGCCAGGTCTGTCCCCCTGCCTTCCATAGCTCAGATTCAGATGACTTAAGACAGCCCCCATGCTATGAGGATGCAGTCAAGCAGGTAAAGTCCAAGCTGGGCTGAAGCTCAACACAGATGGCTGGCGAGGGTTTTTACAGTTGTGGCGTTGTTGTACCTCCAGCTCTGTCCTGTCTTGTTTTTTTGTCTCTCGGATGTCCATCACCAGTCTTGCATCTTTTCTGTTCCTCCAACACTTTGTTCATTTCATCATAGGTCTGCTTTTTCAATGTTCTGATTAGACAATCATCAAGCCAATGTCAGCTTTGATTAAAATTTGATTTAACACAGATAATGATCTATAGTTTCTTATTAGGAGTTTAAGTTTAGGGTGTGTATAGGAAGTGATTATACTAATCAGCTGACAGGTTCTTGCCAATAAATCCCTAAGGATGGTGGGCGTGCTTACACAACTGAAGAAAGATGTAAAACTGCGGAAACAATCAGGGACCAATGAGAACGTTTAAGTTTCTCAGATTTTGATTTGAATTGATTTGTTTCAAGCAATCAAACAAAAATGCTAAAGACAAACAGAAGAGATATACATCTATACATAGATGTATAAATTACACAATTTAAATGTATGTTTGTGTTTGAAGAAGAAAACTGATTCTTTTCAAACAAGTTTTCAAACCTGATGAAAAGCTTTAGAAAGCAGAAAGTCTGCTATTTGATGACGGCTTGTGACCATCCATCTCCTACTGGTTCAGGTTTTGGATAATCTGAAGATCAGGAATAGGCTGTTCATTACCTAATTTCCCCATTGTGGGATTAATAAAGTATCATCCAACTCAACGACAGAGTCTTGATCTGTGGGTACTTCTTATGAATTTTGATCTGGTAAACTTTGTCTATGAAGCCTCAAAAGAGGTGTAAAGCCACAGTTTCTTCTCCTGGATGGAAAAGATTTCTGCCCAAGTTAAGTTGAGCCCTCCTAAAAAATCATTGATATTCTAAATTATCCTGTGGCCCCCTTAGGTCTTCCAATGGTTGTTAAAGTATTAGTTGAAGCTGATAACTGGTCTCAGAATATAAGATGACTGAGCTTTATGAGACACTTCAGCCTGGCTGAATTCTGCGATTTCCAATCTCAATCATTGATCATCGGTTGTTCTCCTTCCACTGCTGAGTGACAGTTGATCCCTGTTTTTCCCCTTGCCTCTAGCTTTGTAGTTTGGTTGTTGCTTATTTTGCCAATCCTTAACGTTGACCTTATTCTTAAACAGGAAACATCAGACTCAGGTTAATTTTATGGTTGTTATTTTTCTTCCCTCCAAACATTTTAGATAATGACTGTGCAATTCAGTCCAGACCATTTTAACAAGGCCAATTTGCTGTATTTCAATAATATCCAGTAACGTAACCAGCTGATTACATCAGAGGATAATGTAATGTAATGTAATGCAATATAATATAATATAATATACAGTGGTATGTGAAAGTTTGGGCACCCCTGATAATTTTCAAGATTTTTCTTCATTAATCATTGGTTGTTTGGATCATCAATTCAGTTAAATATATCATATAGCAGATGAACACAGTGATATTTGAGAAGTGAAATGAAGTTTATTGGATTTAAAGAAACTGCAATAATTACTTAAACAAAAATAGGCAGGTGCGTAAAATTGGGCACCCCAACACATAAATGCCATCAATATTTAGTAGATCCTCCTTTTCCAGAAATGACAGCATCCAATCGCTTCCTTATAGCTTCCAATAATGAATTCTGGTTGAAGGAATTTTGGACCATTTCTCTTTACAAAACATCTCCAGTTCAGTCAGATTTGATGGCTTCTCGAGTATGGACCGCCCGCTTTAAATCACACCACAGATTTTTCAATGATATTCGGGTCTGGGACTGAGATGCCCATTCCAGAACATGCACTTGTTCTCTATGAATTCTCGGTAGAATTAGAATGGTGTTTAGGGTCATTGTCTTGTTGAAGTATCCAGCCCCTGCGCAACTTCAACTTAATCACTGATTCTTGAACGTTGTTTGTAAGAATCTGTTGATACTGATCAAATCCAGCAAGCACCTTCAATTTTGACAAGATTTGGCCTGCACTGGCCACAGCCCCAAAGATGATGGAACCGGCCAACAAATGACTCAGGGTAGTAAGGTTTGGTCTTGAATGCTGTGGTTCTTGTTCACTACATACCCGCCCTGTATTATAGTCCAAATAACCTCTTAGTTTCATCAGCACAGCACCTTATTCCAAAAATGAAGCTGGCTTATCCAAATGTGCATTAGCATACCCTGCTTAACTGTGCTCAGGGCCTTCATTTTCACCATATTCCTACAGGAAATTGACAGCTTAAATTCCAGCAAGCTTTTTGTCTCCTTTCCACCTAAACTATGATGTTGAACCAATGAGTTATATTGCTAGAGGAGACATCACCTGGTTCCTCATGGGAGGAGCGCACCGCCATCTTGGTGAGGTCCAGTCCCTACTGCAGTGCATGCATGTAAACACATTTTTTTGCAAAATGCCAGTTCATTGTGCGGGTTTCAACTGACAAAATCTAAGAAATTAGTCCACGAAGAAGAAAGGCATAACATTTGACAGGTAAATACCATATTTTTTTTTAAAACTGCAGGGGCTTCATTAATAGTACACATGTTCTTTTTTTAATAGTACACATGTTGATAGTCAACTTGACATGCATGATGCTGCAGGGCTATTGTCAACATGCTGCATGATGTACGTATAATTTGCTGTCGACATAAATGTAAACTTTATTTTGTTAAACCTATATACAGCATACTTGGACTAGGCCATTATTGTAATATTTATAAATTTATGACTTAGAGACTGAACTTTTCTTGCAGGTTTCCAATGTATTCAGACTTAAGGAAAAAGTGGGCTTTTGCAATAAAAAGAGCAAACCCAGATGGATCACTGTGGTTACCAACTAGCAATACAGTCTGGCTATGTTCAAAACATTGTGGGGAAACATATTTTGATAAGAGGCCAGACTGTTTGTTGGAAACTCAGCACCATCTGTAAGCTACACATATTGATCACTACATGAGTCAGTGTGGTAATATATATATATATATATATATATATATATATATATATATATATATATATATATATATATATATATATATATATTATTGAATTATATATATATATATGCACCTACAGTGCATATATATATGTTATATGTACCTTACCAACTGCTGGGTAGCTCTGTTCCTGTCATGCAGGGTTCCCGGTTCTATCTCTAGGCGAATGAACACCACGGAAAATGGCATGGAAATGGGGGCACTACCATGAAATGGGCAATTAATATAACAATGACGGGCAATTAACATCACCCAGTGAGGGTCCTTAAGCAAGTCCTTAACGCTATCGCCTACCCTTTCACAACATGTGGAGACAATGAACCACATGTCATGCCGGCTCAGACGTCAGCCAGCCAAAACAAGGTTCAAGGCTAGGAAGTTGAGGGACCAGAGCACCCTGATGGAAAGTGGGCTACTGGAACAAGATGGAAATGGACTAGATGTGAGAACAAGGGTCTGTTAGAATGCTACTACTCAAGGTAATCCCACCCAGAGGGGTTACATGCAGAGAATGGGAATGAATGGATGCTCTAAAACCTACAATCAAGGCTAACTGCCAACAACTGGTAGTGCCTATCAACATCCGGCCAAAAGGCAACTCCTGTCACAACTTGGAGATTGAAGCTGATACAATACAATGCCACAGGAGGGCTAGGAACAACAGGCTCAGGAGAGGAGGTTATACTCACACCTCACCCCTGAGATTGGGCACACGGCCCCAACAACCACAATCTCCGCTGAGCGAGGCCGCAACTGACCTGAAAGACAAGATCATGCTCATAATGAACACTACAACCCCGACACCAGCTACAACGGTTAGGTGATACCGCCGGAAAGTCTACTGAAACTGTGAATGAAGCATTGAGGGCAATTCCTACTAAAACTATCACAGAACCACAGTGAACTGGCTTACATCATACAGCAGTGACTCCTGAGATGCTTGGCTATAAGAGCAACCATGGAAGAAAGCAGTACCCACCATGGAAGCAACGGTTAGAGGCCAAAATCAAGGCGACTCGGAAGGATGTTAGTAGGCTGACAGAGGCTCAAAGAGGTACAAATGAGAAAGCAGTACCTAAGAAATACAGCCAGAGATGTCCATACCTGAAGCACTGGAAACTGAAGCAAACAAAGGCTCCCTAGCCTCCTGGAGCAGCCGCCTAAAGAGGTACACAAGAGACAATGAAGCCAGACGAATAAACAGGCTCTTCAAAACTCAACCTGCAAAAGTATGCTCAGTGGCAGGGTCAAACAGCCGAGCAGACCCACCAAGGCTAGAAACTGAACAAAAGTACTGAAAAGTGATAAGGGAGAGAAAGAGACAGCACATAACAGCAATGCCCAGTGGCTGGTCTCTGAGAAAAGAACATAGCAACCTCCCCTGAACAGAACCTGGCAACTATCACAGTGGCAGACATCCAAGAAAGAATTTCAGGTATGAAGAACTGGGCAGCACTCCACCCTGACATGATACATGCCTACTGGCTAAAGAAGCCATCAAGACTTCCACGAGCGCCTGGCAGCACAAATGAACCAGCTGCTAAGAGATGGGACTCACCCCTAATGGCTAACGGAAGGGTTAACGATCCTGATCCAGAAGGATCCTCAAAGGGTGCAGTCCCATCCAATCCACCGCCAATAACCTGTCTATCCACAACATGGAAGCTCATGTCTGGCATCATTGTAACCAAGATAAATAGGCACATGGATCAATTCATACACACACAGAAGGGCATTGTAGAGATTCCAGAGAGCCAAACACCAACTCCTGGTCGACAGAACAGTCGCCAAGACCTTCAAAAAACACATATACTGCAACCTGTGCACAGCCTGATTGGATACAAGAAGGCTCTATGACTCCAATGCCACATACATGGATCACTGAATGCTTGAGCTGTACAACATCAACAGGATTCCAAGAGCCTTCATAGGAAACTCAATGAAGCTGTGAAAACCACCCTGAAGCTACCGGAAGCCACTTGCAAGTGTCCATCAAATGTGGGATATACCAAGGTGATGCTCTGTCCCCACTGTTGTCTCTCTCCACATAGGTCTGAAACCCCTCAGCCAGTCAATCAACAAGACTGCTGCGGATACCGACTCAGAAATGGGGCCAACATCAGTCACTCCCTCTCACATGGATGACATCGCTTATATAAGAGCGAAGCGTGACATTGACTCTGATCCACACCACCAGGATCTACAGTAATGACATTGGGGATGTTATTCGCCGAAATGCAGCCGGATGGTGACAAAGAGAGGCAAGGTAGTCCACACAGGAGGGCCCCACTCCCCAGAAGGAACAATAGCAGACATCGAGGACAGCATAAGCACCTTGGAATTCGTGAGGCAAA
The DNA here is from genome assembly GCA_037389245.1 of Oryzias sinensis. Lineage (NCBI taxonomy): Eukaryota > Metazoa > Chordata > Actinopteri > Beloniformes > Adrianichthyidae > Oryzias > Oryzias sinensis. The sequence continues at coordinate 3,494,416 of CM074508.1, read as the reverse complement.
TGGTAACCTGGAGCAGGCAACAAGGAAAAGTAACAGCTAAATACCTCCAACGAAAGTGAGGCAAGTCCTGAGAAGCCAGCTCAATGGCAAGAATAAGACCCGGGCACAAACAGCTACGCAAGACTCGCCAGTTATCAGGATACCCTGCAGGAATAATAAGATACAAAGGAAGAGGATACAGACCACGGATGTTAAAAACATCTAAAGCCTCACTCATGCATGGAGGTTCCACCCAACCAGCACCTGAGACTGTATGCTGAGCCTTTTTCGCAAGGAAGGAGGCCGAGGACCAGTGAGCGAGAAGCCACTATCCAGGATGAACATCCAAGATGCATGAGCACACTGCTCAAAGGCCCCAACTGACAGTGTGCTCAGCGGTCGTCTCAGGTAATGGAGAGCAGAGGATACAGTGCTGAGGAGGATTCATGGAGGACAAACCTCGCATGGGATGTACCACCGGACCATAACTGAAGTGGCTGATATCAAGAAGTCCTACCACTGGCTAGAAAGGGCTGGCCTAAAGGACAGCACTGAAGCGCCATCCTGGCAGCTCAGGAACAAGCCCTGGGAGCACCAGATCGACAGAGGCTCAGATCTACCACACCAGACAAGACCCAAGGTAGGTTGGCTGTGCAAAGAGGCACGAAACAATCCAGCACATAACTGCAGGATGTAAGATGCTGGGTGGTGAAAGCATACATGGGAGCACTGCTAACTGGTGGCTGAATAATATACAGGAACATGTGTGCAGAATATGGACTGAAACCCCAAGGTCAAATGGGAAACACTCCCAAGGTGGTAGAGAATGAGAGGGCAAAGATCCTGTGGGACTTCCAGATCCAGACTGATAGGATGGTAATGGCAAACCAACCAGACATTGTAGTGGTGGATAAAGAACAGAGGAAAGCCGTTGTGGTGGATGTGGCAGTGCCAAGCGATGGGAACATCAGGAAGAAGGAACACGAGAAACTGGAGAAATACTAGGGACTCAAAGAAGAACTGGAGAAAGCCTGGAAAGTGAAGGTGACAGTGGTGCCTGTGGTAATTGGAGCACTCGGGGCAGTAACCCCCAAGCTGGAGGAGTGGCTACAACAGACACCTGGAAAGACCTCAGACCTCTCAGTCCAGAAAAGCTTGAAAAGTTAGGAACAGCTAAGATACTGGCAGAGACCCTCAAGCTCCCAGGCCTCTGGTAGAGGACCCGAGCTTGGATTTGAGAAACCAATTCATGGAGGGTGAGAGGGCTGCTTTTTTTTTTTTTTTTATATATATATATATATATATATAATTTTTTTTAGGTAAATTGTTGTTAACTTTTGGACTGATTGTTAACTTATTGATTTATTATTTGTTATCACGACTCCTATTATCTTATTGTTATCATTTATTATTATCACTACTTATTATTTATATATTGTTATTATTTATTATTATTATTGACTTACTGTTGACTTATTGTTGAGCTTTTCTAAACATGTCAAAGAGGTCTAAAACTTCTACATGTTTAAAAAATATTTTTAAAAATTCTTTGTTATAATTTTTATCCATAAGAAGTCCCCAACTATACATTTTTCATTAAAGTTTGAGCTTTTAAGACTGCCTGTTTCTCTTATTTAACAACAACAAATGATGTGTATATATATATATACATTATATATACATATATATAATATATTTATATATAAGGCAACATATATAAATAAAAAGCTACTTTGTGATCCCACCAAAGGCTACAGAGCTACTTGTCACTGGCACTGGCGACCTCATTTCAAGATGGCGTCAGCTACGCCACCACGCCAGGCTTCCCAAGCGGCGTGTCTCCTCTAGCGATATAACTCATTGTGTTGAACACTCTTTGTTTTCAGGTAAGCTGACAGTTGTTTTGAGGTTCCCATGTTGACATTCTTCAGAGAAGATGCAAAGAGGAGAAAAACTTGCTCTTGGCCACCTTAAATGCCTCTTCTCATGATTGGTCATATGTGTATGTAGGTCAAGGGTCAACAAGCTTATAATACAAATATTGTGTTCCAATAATTATTGCTAAAGGTAGTCAAATCAATGAAACAACAGGGTCCCTAACATGCATCTGCCTATTTTTTGTTTAAGTTAATTATTAGAGAGTTTCTTTATATCCAATATTATTTCACTTCAAATATCTCTCATGCTCATCTGCTATATGATATATTTAACTGAAATTGATGATCCGAACAACCAATGATTTAAAAAGAAAAATCTTGTAAATTATCAGGTGCCCAAACTTTCTCATACCACTGTAATATCATATAATATAATATAATATAATATTATATAATATAATATAATTAACAGAAGAATAGAAAGCTCCTGTAGACTAGACTAGGGGAGGATGAATGTCACGATCGATTGGAGTCTAAGAGGGCAGGAAAGTAACAAACAGGAAAAATACTGAAACATTTATTGTAAGACACAAACTTATCTGCAACAATGATGGATGAACTCACTAAATAATCCTTGTTAGATAAGATTCATGTGATCTACACTTAACAGAAAGAGGTTTACTTAGTTTGGATCTTAAAAAAGCTGCTAAAATAACCTGTTTTTATTACCTTTACAGCAACTGACCCGCAGCCAGCAAATGGACGAGCTGCTAGATGTGCTGATAGAGAGTGGAGTGTGTAAGATAAAGTCTATACTCAACGCTGATATTTCATCAGATAACTGGTCCTGCAGTGGGAGTGAATCCTCACTTTGTCGTGAGTTTACTGGTGCAAACTCTCAGCTTCAGAACAGGCCAGAAATAAATTGTTATATGAAGCCACCCAAACATTAGGCATCAGTAACAGCAGCAGGACACGCAACTCATTGAACCTGGGTTCCGTTTTAGTGACATGCACCTGTATGGGGGTTGGAGCCATACTGCAGTGGGTTTATGGGTTGATCTGTGGAGGGTCATAGAGGGAGTGCCGCCTCTAAGGGAAGTGCACTAGCTGCCCTGAGGGTGCACGGCCACTTTGTGAAAAATGGAATTTACTATTGTTGCACGTGCAGTAAGTGTATCATGAAGTATTTGTGAGGAAAATGTAAGTATGGAGGATGATGTTGCAATGCGAAACATTTGTTGTAAGACAAACTTTATCTGCCATCGATGGATGAACTCCACTAGTCAATCCTTGTTAGATAAGATTCATGTGATCTTAGTCTTTTTTTCCCTCTGTCAGTTGTTATGGTGACAAACAAATTTCCCACTGGTGGGATCAATAAAGTATTTCTGATTCTGATTCTGTAGGATAAACATACAAATTATGCTCCGATTGTCTAATTTCCCCATTTCTAACAGCCAGGCTACATGCAAGGATCGGCGCATTTGAAAGCATGGCTAATTTTATCACTTGAACAGCACTATGGGATGCCTGAGCAGTGCTGTGACACACCTGCGTCTCACCTACTTCCCCCTTACTTAACCCTACGTGTTGCTTAAGCGTTCAGTACAACCTGATAATTCAAGCATGCCAGAGATAAAAATGCGCTGCGGATATTTTTGCCTCAGGGCCTCAACAGATGGTTCTGTGGATGTCCACAAACTACCCCTCTGATCTTCTAATTCCTAAATTCATTAGGTCAGGCTGCACATATGAGCATGCACTTATCTTAGAGCAGTACTAACGGCCCTTGCACAACACTCAGGGTTTCGGGGTGTTGAAAAAAATGAAAAACCTGTACGACACACTTCCGTCTTACATATTCCTTACTCTTACACGTTGTCTTAGTGTTTGGTGCCAACCTGTCGGCGTAGCATCCCCAAGAGAGAAAAATTCCTAAACATTTTTGTTTACGGGCTCACCGATGCCAGCGCACTATAATGGTGGTTACTCAGGGCAGCCTTGGTCACAAGGGCACAGACTAAGGCTTGAGTAGGATGTGTCAACTCTAATCTAACTCAATCTTAAAAGTTGTATACAGTATTTGGATCAGTGGTTTTCGTCTTACTTGAGTCTGACAGCCAGCAGTCATTGGAAATTTGCCAATCTTTCAATACCAGCATCATGGTCTGTAGGTGCGCCACGCGACATGTTTGTAAGTGAAGACAAATAGCATCCTGGTGGGTGACAGGCACCACTGTTAAGTTTTCTTCATCAGTTTCTTTTGCCTGGTCTGGCAATAGGAGACCTTGTAATCAAAATGCCATTACATTTCTCCCAGACCCCCCCCCCCCTCCTCTTTCTCTTTAAGAGATACCAGCTAATGCCAGAGAAGAAAGGGAGAAGTCCTCTGTAACCAAAGTTGTGCCTCACATTACTGTGTCCCCAGGGTGTCCCGGTGTGCTCATCCCGAGGTTCCACTGGCACTACGACCACCACTCCCCTGTCCAGTTCCCTTATGACCATGCTGCCAATCACAACACTGAGAGCCATCTGCAGACGCTGCTCGGCAATTCCGTTGGTCGAGCAGCAGAAGTGAGCACGGGAAAAATGACTGAAGGAGACCGAAGCCAGGAAGATGAAAGGAACAGAGACGCTGATGGTTACAGCAGCCCCCAAAGCCATCATTGTCACCCTCATCATCTGGAGCAGGACAAGCTCCTGACAAACAGAGATGTGATGGACAATCCTCTGTCTCCTGTTGGCAACAAGATGTCATGCATCCCTGAGGTCCAAGGCATGGTCAGCATGACCTTCAGCGAGACACCATGGGAGACTATGGAGTGGCTGGACCTGACACCACCCAACTCCGCCAACGCCTTCAGCGTGGCTCAGCCCAATGTGCCCAGCATTTTTAACACAGAATTCCTAGACGTTACAGACATTAACTTGAACTCTGCCATGGACCTTCATCTGGAGCACTGGTGAAAGAAAAAAACAAACACAGTCATCAAAGGTCTGGTGGCTTAAAGCAGCTATGACAATCCCTTAGAACTATTGAATTTCACCAATTCAAGCCTCAGTCTGAGTTGCAAAAAAATCCTTACTGACATCTAAAGGTTGATGGCCATCAGAATGAGTACTACAGAGTGAATTTTGACCTTTAATGGCATGATATTTGCATGCTCTTGTCATATCCTGAAACCAATGAGCAACCAATGGACGACAATAAGCAAGACTGGCGGTAACTTAACATTTTCTACGCTATCAGTATTACACCATTTAGACTTGAAGACACATTTGGACCATTTATTTTCTGAGTGTTACTGGAAAAAAATCCCTTCATGATAAAATTATTGTCCAAATTCATTGGCCACAGTGTAAATACCGCAACCAAACGTATCGACAGACGAGCTGACACCGATACACTTTGTCAATGGTGTGGGAGAGGACAAGAACCATCAATTGGATGTTTTAAGAAATGTGTAAATATAAACAAAATGTACTGTGCACTTCTGGCTTTGTACTCCTTCACGGTTTGCTTGACTTTAGTATGTGTATAGAAATGTTTTTAAGCTTTTGAAGAAACTTGATCTATTACTCTTTACTATTCACTTTTTTTGTCACAGGTTAGCATTTTGGAGAGGAAGTGAGATTTCCAAAAAAAGAATCGGTCTTATGAATTTTATTTGTTATTAAGCTGAGCCTTATTTGCTGAGTCCCTTTATATGTTTTTTTTTAATGCAACTAAAGCCAAACCTGACAGGCACGACTATGAAACACAATTTTTTGAAAAAGTTTTAAACAAATTAATACATTTCGGATATTTAAATTAAGCCTTTTTTAACTTTTTTTTTTACTTGTGGAGTCACAAACACCAGCAGGCTTGCTTTAAGACCAATCCTTTATTGTTTGAATAGATGTTTATGCATGATCCTGTTTGACATTCCTTTTGACTGTCGTTCTTTTTGATAAACCAGCAAAACTGAGGAGAAACTTCCATATAAACTAGTTTTTATATACAACACAGTAGGATGAACAACACTTCATTTATGGCCTGTTCATCCTACAGTTCTTTGTTACCTGGAGAAGAAACATTATTATTTTATTTTTATTCAATGGGATTAACCCACTGTAAGTATTTGTATTCAAATTAGAATAGTTCCAATAATTTTGTAGAGTAAACTTCAAAGCCATATTAAAACATTTAATACGGTCAAAGGTCCTTAAAATAAAAATGATCTCAGAAAGTAACAAAGAACAGTTTTTAAGCCTGTTCAACAAAAACTACTAGACAGACAATCAGTAATGGGCAACCACCTTTACAGAGTCACTTCAATATTTATTTACATTTGACCTCAAAGGTGTAAGATCAAGTCCAGGCCTCGAGGGCCGGGGTCCTACATGTTTTCCACCCAACCTGCCATTGCAGCTCCTTATCGGCTCAACACACCTGGTTCCAGGTAATCAACAGCAGATAATGCAGAGTTTCTGGAAAAACCAGCAGCACACTGGCCCCTGGGGCCTGGATTTGGGTCCCAGTGTAAGGTTTTCTAAACTCTTAATTGATTACAATAAAGTGTAATGATAAAGTGTACAGATGTTGATTGATAACCTTCTGTCAGTCTGCACCTGCAGCTATGAACTGCAATTACCTGAAATGACAAAACTGTGAATTAAAGTAACTAAAAACGTGCTTCTGAAGGTCAGCTTGGCTAATCTTCATCCCATCCAAATGGTCAGAAAATACATGATGGCTACGGCTTACATTGTTTGAGAATATGCTTTTTTTACGTGAAGCTCAGCCTTCAAACCTTTAGGGATGGTTCTGTTTTAGTTAAAAATGTTTCAAAATGAAGAATTGTAATTGCGTGTTAACATGGCTACAACACAGACTGGGAAAGAAAGAGAACTTTTGAGAATGTATTATATGGATATTATTGATATTGGTGCCTTTATTTCACATTTTTTTATCCCTGTTTGTCATTTTCAGTACATAAATGAGGTTTACAAAAATAAATTTATTTGAGTTAATTTGTCAAAAAAATACCACTTTTTTTGTTGACAACTTTACGACCATCAGTTTTGCTCTTAAAGACAATCTCTAAAAATTCAGAGATCAGCAGGTGTATTAGAAAATACAGTGATCTGATCTGTTGGACAAGAAAGGGCGGAGCTAAAAGGGACAGACACCAGCTTCAACCTCTTCCAGTATTCTGAATGTTGGTGACTAAAGCACCAAACCAAACATTTGAGAAAATGAACAGTCCAATTTCAGAAATTTCGGTTGGCCTTAGGTTGTCTCTAAAGAATAAATGTTATTTATTCTTTAGAGACTTGAGAGATTTGTAAAAGCAGACCGCAGCAGCAGCCGTAGCGGTCTATAAACTGCCATTGTGGTGTGACGTTCAGTCAGGACTTACTTCCTGTAAACTGTATCCATCGAGCCAATGTAAAAGTAATACAACTGTGACGGCAGTTTCCCAGAATAAGAGTCTACGGCATTAGTTTCCTCTGAAAAACACATTTCAATGCCGTTTTGTGTAGACCATTTATTGTTTTTTTTGTATAACAATGGTTTGATGTCAAAGTTCATATTTTACTACTTGTCTTATTGTGTAAATGTTTTTGTGCCCTCTTGCATTCAATTTGACAGGAGCTTCCATCCGGCTTTGGCTCCATTTTTGCTTTGCTTTTTTTCAAAAACCAGCATTTTTATTTGCATCCTTGTATATGACAGAAAGATGAGCAATAAATCCATCACAGCTTTAAATCATCGCTGGGTTTTTGGTTTTTTTGTGTGTCCAGCTTTTAAGAAACACAACCACACAGGTTTCCATCTTCTTTCATGGGAACTTTATTTGTAACCCTTGATAAACATACAATTATTATTCATTGCGCCTTAATATTATCTTATTCTAATATGAACATTCTAATATTTTGCAATTTATACAACACGGACTCTGGAAACTGGTGTTTTCCAGATGGAAGTAAAGTTTCTTCAAACATGATGTGACCTGGCATGGAGACCTTTCAGGCAATGGAGACCCCCACCCCCCGGAAAAATGACCATTTTCCATTTTGGATCGCAATGAACATCAACTTCTACAAATTCTTTTAATGGGATTATTAAAAATATTCAATGACATTCTTTCAAATATACAACTGCATACAATATCGCTCCAAAATCGAGCCCTCAGTAACCACATCAAAGTAGCCACGTGTAACATCAACTCAACTTTAGCAGTGTGTGGCCTTTTGACCTGTAGACAAAAGCGTTCCATCCCATAATCTGGAGTTTGCTCACTTTTGGTGCATCTTTCATGCAATCAGTTCATGCGTGACCTTGTCTTTAAGAACTGCTGTTCATAAAGCAGCTCAATGAAAACAGTCGTTTGCACTCAAACACCAATGTCCCTACAAATGTCTCTGGTGGGCGTGGCTTACCGACAGTCAAACTTATTGACTGAATATTAGAACTGGACTGACTGTGACGTCACCCATAGAAAATAATTTACTCCTGGATCCAACGAGAGTCAATTTAGTCCGTTTTTTTTGCGACGACGTCTATGAGCAGTGATTAGTCTAAATTCTGTCAACGTTTCTATGGCAACCACTCTCACCTATCAGGTGAGGGCTTGTTGGAAGGCCACACCCCTACCACTGAAAGCGGGCTACATGAAATCTATCAAACGCCTCGAACATTCAACGTGAGACCCCATATTTTTATCGAAGTGTCTGATTGACGAGCTTATGACGAACTACAGATAAAACAATGACAAAATGTTGATTATCCTGAACATGTTGAAAAAAAAAGTGGAAGACGATTATTCTCATAGAATGACTGAGTAGAAGCTGTTTATTTCTCAATAGAAGTCTATGGGATTTGGCTTCTTATAACCCCTTGTACTTCCTGTTTGGAACGCCGGGGGGAGGGGTCACTCAGTCCAGTTCTGATATGCAGTCAGTGGTCAAACCAAGAAACGTCACTGACACCTTAAGTGCATTTGGCTACAGTGACCTGTTCAACATGGAGGCAGATATGAGTCGGGTGTTGAAAAACTGCAGCATGCTCGGTGTTAGCAGAGATTTCCATTTTTCATGTGGTTGATGGCGGTGGAGCTTGTTGGTGTTAAAACTTTGGAAAAACTGCTCACACAAACTGTGCAGTGATGTCACAGAGGAAGAAGGTTCACCCCTCCACCTGAGCAACACCTTTACAAACCAGGAGCAACTTCTGAGAACATCAAGAGCAGCAGCTTAGATGGATTTTTATTGTAACCTTTACATAAAATAAAGAAAATGACCATCAGATGAAGAGGCGCTCATCCCTCTGGTGTTTGTTCGCTTTGCCTTAGTCACAAAACTAAACTGCTTCTTTTACAGAAATAAAATTTCAATCAAAAAACGAAACCTAATAAGTTTTTAAAACAAAATAAAAGTAAAACTAACTTGAGTTCCATCAAAGCTAAAAGAATGACTTCAGTTAGTCCACATTTAATTGAAACTGTTTAAAAGTTTCATTAGGTCAAATTCTGTCACTTTAAATGAACTCTAGTGTTAAAAATGTTTAAAGAATGGCAAAAGATAAAAATTTAGTTAAAAAAAAGTTTTAATACCCTTAATAGGTAGATAAATATGCATTTATTATATAGTCTTTTGAAAAACAATTCTTTACAAATATATAATAGTTTTTTTTTTATTTTAATTTTGTAAAGTAGTTAAAACATTTCATCACCTTTAGCTGTCTGTAAACAGGGGCCAAAATACTTGAATTTTGATGTTAAACTCATACAGAACTGCTCTTTAAAAGTATTTAGTTTTGGTGAAGACACTAGAAGATCATTTAAGTCAAATCCCCACGAACAGAGTGGATGAGTTTGAGCCCTTCCACACAGTTGCCTCCTTCTGCCTCCTTTACCGTTTGCTGTGTCTCACCCTCTGCAGAGCCTCCAGAAGTGGCGGACAGAACGCCGTAACCGCCATGTGGCCCTGCTGTGACAGACAATCCTGTGCTAAATCAAACAGTTGCTTCAAATGTTGCACACGATTCTTTCCTTGTTTCGTTTCGTTTCGTTTCTCCGTTTGAGCAACTGCTAGGCAGCTTTCAAGAAAAAGAAAAATATGGCTTTAACAGTAAAAGTGACTTTATTTGGCTTTCGTTTCAGATTTTAAATGCAAATCAAAAACAAATTAATAGAAAAGCTGAAAAATAAAAATAAGAGAATCAAACACGTCTATGTGTTTCTGGCCTATTGATAAGGTGCATTATGGCAAAAAGTTTTCTCCAGCAGTGCAGCACCTTCAAGTCAGTCCAAACTTGGGTTCTTAGCGTTTTTGGCACTTCCGTCTTTTGAAAAGGACGGCATCCGTACATCACAACCAAATCCAAGTCTCTGATTGGTCAAAGTTCAACTGGTTTAACTTTCATTCAAGGACCGTGTGTTTTGTACATGGAGCCCAAAAATGTACCTAAAAACCTGCAACTCGTGAAAAGGAGTTTTGAATGTGGAAGCCCAAAACGCTTGTTTGTGAGCCCGGTATAAACGTGCCAGGAAAGTCTTCGTGGCATCGACGGCACACAGCATCTTTTCTGCAGTGTCCAGTAACAGAAACTTCTTATGAGTGGTAATTTTCTGCCGCATGCCTAACACTTCAAAAGTTTTTCACCGCGAGGGCTCTACAAACTCAATGACTAAAGCAGACAACTGTGCAAAAGGAGCTTCAGGCTGCTCAGCTCGTCTACAGCTGTCCCATTCAGCCAAACATCGACCAAGTTGGAAACATCCTCATAGATCGGTTTCAACGAACGCCAGTGAGATTCTAGCAGCTGGAAGCCTGAACGAGTCGTGTTTTTGCTTCACCATCATGCTTAGTTTTGTGACTAAATACCAAAAGGTGGAAAAAACGCGCTGAATTCAGCACCAGAGCATGGATTGTCCAACAAACAGTTAAATTGAGCTCCAACAGATTGCATATTCAGGGCAAGAAGAGGCCAAATAAGGAGGTTAAGCCACGCCCCCAAAGTCTCCTCCAGTTCAACACATGTGAGAGTATGTCTGAATGGCGAACACACACGATGAAATGACAGTCAGGCTGTTTTGTTCTAAAGGCTTGCGCGTTTTACAACATTTTATTTGGTAGACTGTTTTTTGTGTGTGTGTGATTTCAAGTATTTACGTGTTCCTCCTTCGGTCAGGCAAAAGGAGGCGTTCCATTTTGCTAAGACAGCGTAACGTCCTCAAGTTCTTCTGGCTTAAAATATTTTGTGGTTTTTGACATCCCCCCCGTAATCAATGTTGGACGAGCACCCCAAAGCTTAGTGTCCCAACCATTCACTGCACTCAGAGCGACCCCCACGCCACCCTTCCCCTTCCCCCCGGGCATCAGTCAACATACATAGGTGAGATGGGAGAGGCGGGGATCTGATCCAGGATGCGGCACACGTAGCTGGCGACGTCCACAAAGCGCTCCTCGTACATCAGAATGAAGGAGTGTTTCTGCAGGAGAGACACACAAAAACGTCATGGAAGCGTCTCATTATGATTGAAACGTCTAAAACAAGATGAGTTCCCGTTTGACGGTTCATGCCAGCTCACCAGAAGCTCCCTGTACTTTGGCCTTTTTGATTCATCCTTTGTAAGGCTGGAAGAAAAGACAAATATATCAACTGAAGACAAAAACTACAGCAAACGTCTGCGATTGCATGCTGAACTGCACATATCCAATTATCTTTTTTTATATATACGATATATAAACTTGCCAGAGGTTGACAAAGTTGATGAACTTGGGGGAGAACTGCCTCTCCTCTGAGTTACTGAGCTGGGGGGGCTCTCCTTTGACCACTTGAGTGAGCTGATCGAAAACACTGTTCCATTTGGGGTAAGGGAACCGTCCTGTGGCCAGCTCATACTGACAACAAATAAACAGGAGTTCAGTAGAGCTGATGCCGACCTCCCCTTTTCCATCCACAGCCCCAGAGCGGAGATCCGTCTTACCAGCGTGATTCCTAAACTCCAAACGTCGGATCGCACATCGTAGCCCTGTCTGGAAGCGCTTGGATCTATCCTTTCAGGCTGGAAAAAAAAAGAAAGACAGAAAGTACAGTGACAAGACAGCTTAGCACTTTACTTCAAGCCCATTTAACTTAAAACTCTCTATGGTCAGCTACTAGCATCTGAAATTGAATGTAATATATGAATGTGTTTTATGTGGTTTTTAAAGAGAAAGAGAAGAAAAGAAATATATCATCAATTCTGCTCTTTGCTGCAGGAATTTATTACAAAATCAAGAACATTAACTGAGTGGTCAACAAATCCTGTGTATAGACTGACACCCAATGTGTACAAAAGGAACTGCAAAAGTTACCAAATTGTTATACAAATGATGTTTTTCTATGATTTTTCTGAGTCAGCATAATTTTCAATTCACTAACAATTACAGTATATATTAAATGTTATAGAACATAGATAACAGTATTTCTTTTAACAATAAAAACCTTCAATTGGACTGTTCCGCATTTTTAAGCACAACAAAATTTGATAGATTCTAAAGACCTGAAAATGGTCGTTTGTTGAATTTGCTGCATTAGGAGGTCATATTTACTCAAATCTAAAGCTATTTCAATCAAAAACGTCTCAACAAGTCCAGTTCCATTTGAACATAGGAGCCTTATTTTGTAGCAGCTTCACAATTCATGCATCCACTGAAGTTTTTGGGGAGTTTCTGCTTGAATTTCTTTGCAGGGTGTCGGACTAGCTTCCCAGACCTGCTGTTTGGATGTGAACTGTCTCCCACCCTCAGTGATCTTTTGCTTGAGGATGCTCCAGAGATTCTCAATAGGGTTGAGGTCAGGGGAGGATGGGGGCCACACCATCAGTTTATCTTCTTTTAAGCCCATAGAGTCAATGGTGCAGAGGTTTTCCTTGCAGCATGAGATGGTGTGTTGTCATGCATGAAGAGGGTTTTGTGACGGAAAGCACTGTTCTGTTTCTTGGACCACTGAAGAAGGTAGTCAGTCAGAAACTACAGCTACTTTTCAGAGTTCTATTTTTCAGACCCTAAAGGGGCCGTCCAGCTCTCTCTCCATGATTCTGACCCAAAACATGACTCCACCACCTCTTTGCTGATGTCGCAGCCTTACTGGGACATGGTGTCCATCCACCAAACACCCCCTATTTCAATTGCACGGCACTCGTCAATGAACAAACTGTTCAAATAAGTCTTTGTGTAAGTCTGGGTCCTCTGCAGCCGTAATTTTTCAGCAGCAGAGAGATCCTTTTTCGTTAGCATATTGCTTAGAAATGTTTGTCTGCTTAATAATTTAATTTAATAAGTTCCTCAAAATTTGATAGATTCTAAAGACCTGAAAATTGTCTCCATTTTAGTAGTTTTATCAATTTTATCTTTTTTATCTTTTAAAATTTGTCTAACAATTTGGAATGCATTGTATAGCGTCACTATGGCAAGTCCGAATTGTCAAAAATGACAAGAATGAAACACAAAAAACAATATGCTAAGCCGTAATTTTGGACATTTATAAAAAAACAGACTTTACATTAATTCTCAGCTGGTAGACAAGATAAAAAGTATGAAATAAAACTAGACGTTTCACCTTTGCAGCTTTTATTAGGTATTTTGCCATTTTAAAAAGGTAATTTAGTAATAAAAATGAACTTAAAGTTAAACCATAACAAGAATTTACGTTTTTGGGTTGACATTTTCAGGAAATTTCGCTTGTTTAAAATTTGTATAAACTGTCTCTATGTAAATAAATCATAATATGGCAGTAAAGATTTAATATTTGCAAGAACTGTTCGTGGGAGGGGCGGAGTCACTGACTGCATGAGTAAAAATCAGAGATAAAAAAAAAACACAATTTTTATTGGAGACTTCATACTTTTGAATGACTCCAATAAAAAGTTGTTACTTATAAATATAGCAACCTCTTTAAAAGTGATGGAAGTCAGAAATGGGTGTGAAAGGTCATTGCATATACAGTATCACTAAGGCCGCCTTTACACTGCAGATCTTGATGCCCATATCCAATTTTCTGACTATATCCGAATTTCTTGATGACCCGCTTACATCATCTTTTAAAAGTGACCCGTATCTGATTTTTGCATTTACACTATACAATGCTGAAACTATCAAACGTAGACATTCTGAGGACTACGTAGCAGTATTTCCGCCTTCCGCGGACCTCCTTCGGACTTTTGTGACTGCGGTTGTCATGGAGGCAAGGCGGCGACGGAAGGAGGCGTTGCCCTGGGCGCTCCTGAGGGGATGCACGGGGGAGTAATAATGAGGGCTGGTCGGCCGTTATGTGCTTTCTCTGAGTTTTGAATGAGGAAGTTTTTGCAGACGTTGTGCTGTACTAACAGTTTGATCCAAGTGTTGAATCTTTCCTGCGCGATGACTTCTCTTTTCTGACCGTAGTCAGAAACACACGGGAGGTTTCCTCGGGGTTCATTTTTCCGTTCTGAACCCTCAGCCTCCAGAGTGGGCTAAGAGACTCCAAAACTTTTGGGGGAGACATCTTATTTTTAATTTACGGTTCTCCGACAGTCCCCCGCTCCGCGCTCACACCCCCGCGCTCACAGGAGAGAGGGGGACTCTCTCCTTACACACACACACACGCAAGCACGCGTGCGCGCGCTCACACACACACACGGTCCCCATCATACGCGCCCCCCAAAGAAATAAACGGCTTCTAGCCTGCTGTTCCAGAGCAACGGTGTCTCGCTTCATTAGTTACCGTTTGCGTCCGGACCGGACATAACAGCGGTTTCCAACTACGGTCTGAATCCTGAGGCTGAAAGGTAACACACTGACAGCAAAATCAGCACTAAAGCACCTTAATAAGTCATGTGATCTCAGTTGGTGGTCTCCTGAGTTGCCGTCACTGACGTACGACTCGCATTTACTGGGGAATATCCGATTTGTCTGCTTACATGGCACACGCAAATGCACGTATCCGATTTGTTTCCGATTTATTTCCACATATGAGAGAGGCCTGTATCCGATCTGAGAAAAACGGAATCCATGCGCTTTTGTCCTGCTTACACATTCACCGATCATATTCGATCTGTGCCACGTGAGAGGAAAAAATCGGAATTGGGTCACTTGAACCTTGCAGTGTAAAGCCAGCCTAAATGTTGCTCAGTTTAAAACACTGTACAAAAAGGAGAATGGAGCTTGAAGCCTGGTTGTATGCACGCCTTTACAACCATGCTCAGGATCTGATTCTCCTCAGTTAAGTCATGGGTGTGGTGTCTCTTGAGCTATTCTTAAGGCTAATGTAAGTTCTACACACTTAAGACATACAAATGATGCTGTCATATGGTGTGAGGACACCATATGACAGCATCATTTGTATGTCTTAAGTGTGTCTAGTCATTAATAAAGTGTGGGTACTGGTTCCTTGCTGACCGCATGCAAAGTGTGTGCTATTGATGTATCAAACTATGCTGTTGTTGTCTCATTCTCTTATTTCTAACAGTGAGATAGCACACAGGAAGATCACAGTTTCACATGAACCAACACCGACGAGACACTTGCATGAGCCGCAGCATGAGTAAAAATATGCAGGAACATTTTCATTCTACGGGTTCACAGAACGATCTACGAGCTTGATATTTTCTGCAGTCCACCTGTGTGCCCTGTACAGGTTTATCCATTTTTGGCCTGCAGTATCTAGTCATTGACTAAGGCTTTACTTACCGCCATGTACGGCCGGCAGCCTGCATCCCTGGTCTTGGCTATGGAGTCCACCAGCTGACCGCTGATGCCAAAGTCACAGAGTTTGATGTTACCCCTTCGATCCATGAGAATGTTGGAAGGTTTAATGTCTGTGTAGAATCAGTCAGACAATGCAATCTTAAGGGACAACGTTGACCAGTAAAGATCGATATTGATGTAATGGAAACAGTAACTTACCCCTGTGGATTATTTTCAAGTTTTCTTTCAAGTGGTTCAGTGCTTTGACTGTCTATTTAGACAAAACACAAACGAGTGGTCAGTTTGAGATGTTTTAACTTGGAACAGTAGCCCAAATTCTGGGGACAGTTGGGATTGTGTTTGGTCTTCAATATGCTGGTATGTTCAGTGAAGCAACACTGATTTAAAATATCCAACCCCTGTGTTCTGTGGTTGGAGAAGTCCAAATGTGATGTTCTAGAGAGTGTTCTCAGTTTCAGGACAGGACTCATGTACAATAGTGCAGCACCGGGGCAGTATGGCTTGAAGAGTTCAGATGCTGAAATGACCATCAGCAGTCCAGATGTTTCGATTATAAAGATCTTTGAGACTGGAGAACCGCTGAAGGTTATTGCAATTCAAATGTTTCTATTTTTCACATTTGGTTGTGAATAAAATATTGAATGGTGTAATCTGAAGTCTTTGAGCATTAACTTTATCCGCTTTTATTTTGAAGTCCCAACTTTTCCAGAAAATGAGTTGTAAAATATGAGGACAAAACATGAAAACAAACTGCTTACTGCTAATGTTATTTTGCCTAATATTTCCTCTGGAATGACGTCATCTAGCGCACAATATACATATTTGTAGAATTTGTCTAATGAAGTAGACATCAGCTCCATACAGATCCAGCAGTCCCCCTACAGCAGAAATTCACAGGTTGTTTCGGGGGGAAATTAAATTTTAAATCCATTTTATTTTGTAAGAAAGCTGTATTCAGTTTGCCAAACCTCCCTGAAGAGGGCGCCGTAAAACTGGACAATGTAAAGACAGTCACTACTCCTCATCACCACATCCAGATCCATCAGCAGCTGCTTCTGCTCCTTCTCCTCTACGGTGGAGCGAATTCTCTGCAAAGACAGGAAGAGCTGAAAGACTTTTGGACAAAACAAAGCAGAGAAAACCTTTTAAAAAATATAGTTTTATGTCCAGCCTTAACATTTATTCATTATTGTTGAACATAAATCAAAGGTAAAAAAAGTGAGTCCAGATTGTGGACTTAACCTTGTAATAGTTAAGCTTTAGATTCAGTGTTGACTTTCTTTAGACGACTGTAACTCTTTAACCGTTTGTGCAAATAATGTAACTCCAGTGGATTCTGAAGCAAAAGCTGAAGAGCAAGTCTGTTTGCCTCTGCATTATAAAGGTCCATCTCTTGCTTAACACATTTGTATTTGTCCACATCACTCACGAAGGAACTTCATTAAAATACATGCAGAACATCAGAAGTCCTAAAATAGAGCCATGTGGTACTCCTTTCCTGGACTCCTTTTTTGCATATACACTGTAAATGAACCAATACAACAATGCTGTCCTCTTGCTGACACCATCAGCATTGCTTATTTGCTTTCAGTTTTCACTGTTGTGAGTTCTGAACCAAGAGCAACAAACAATCTGATACAATGAGTCACAGCACTCATTAAACATAGCACTCTGTAAAAGGATCCAATATGGTTGGAGCTATTCTTTTCAGAGGTAAGAAGTGGATTCTAGTCATCAGTTACAATGGTCAGAATCAAGTTTTTGTCAACTGAAACGGTCGATATGATTCTGAAATTCCTTTCCAATGACTCTAATTACTAGAAGCAATTAAATGGCTTTAAGGTGAAATGTTGATTCTGGATGCCTGTTCATTGTGTGCAATCTCAAGGATATGAACAAATTAATGGATTTTAATAAGTTTAAGAGTTTATTTATTTTAAATAAAGGGACAATGCACAAAAGCACTTTGATCACGTGAATCGTGAAAAGATGTACTGTGCCAGGTTATAGCAAATTTGGCTAATTTCCTGTAATTCACCTGTAATCCCTAGGAAAGTGGAGAAAGCAACTCACCTTCACAGCCATGATCTGACCGGTGGGTTTATGGACCATCTTGTTGACGGAGCCGTACGCCCCGCGCCCAATCTCCCCAAGGTCTCTCAGATCCTCTGCTGTGAAGTCACAGTACTGCTCAGGAGAGAACTTCAGCTTTCCAGACGACTCGATACTGTGCGTCCGAAGACGTTCTCTGCAGAACCAAAGGAGGAAATGAGATTAAGTTAATGCTTGCAAAGAAGAGGCTGCAGGACAGTAGAAATGTGAATGTCTCAGGCAATGGAGAGCAGAGGATGCAGTGCCTGGGGACAGATCCTCATGGGAGGACAAACCCTGCATGGGATGTACCACCAGACCTTAACTGAAGTGGTTGATTTCAAGATGTCCTACCAATGGCCAAAAAGGGATGGACTACAGGACAGCACTGAAGCACTCATCCTGGCAGGCCAGGAACAAGCCCTGAGCACCAGAGCAATAAAGGCTCAGATCAACCACACCAGACAAGGCCCAAGGTGTAGCCTGTGCAAAGAGGCACCTGAAACAATCCAGCACATAACTGCAGAGTGTAAGATGCTGGCAGGGAAAGCATACATGGAGCGCCACAATCAAGTGGCTGATATAATATACAGGAACATGTGTGCAGAATATGAACTGGAAACCCCAAGGTCAAAATGGGAAACACCTCCAAAGGTGGTAGAGAATGAGAGAGCAAAGATCCTGTGGGACTTCCAGATCCAGACTGATAGGATGGTAACAGAGAACCAACCACACATTGTAGTGGTGGATAAAGAACATAGGAAAGCTGTTGGAAACATTAGGAAGAAGGAACATGAGAAACTGGAGAAATACCAGGGACTCAGAGAAGAACTGGAGAAAGCTTGGAAAGTGAAGGTGACAGTGGTGCCTGTGGTAATTGGAGCACTCGGGGCAGTAACCCCCAAGCTGGAGGAGTGACATTAAAATATAGCTGAATTTTAATGCTTTTCCGTTAGCTGTTAGTGTTTATGTTGCGGTATTGCCATGTCCAGGGATTCTGGACATAACACATATTCATAAATCATAATGCCTGGTTAATGTGGTTTATCTTGCATCACGATAACCCTCTGCCCCCTAACCCTAGTGTGCGTTCACTTACATGTGAGGGTTCTGGAAAGATGGAGCTGTGGGCTGGAGCGGGAGCCGCGATGTTGGCTTCACAGGAGGACTGGCAAAGTTTAGCTTGAGAGCTTTGCGTTTGCCTGCCGGGACAAAGCAGAACACATCCAGGTTGCCCAAACATGCATTTTACACATATGAACTCTGGTTGTGGAGGAGCCAAGGGCAGGAGAAAAGGAACTTTATGACAGAAACTGAAAAAAATGCAGTAAATAAAGTTTTTACAAAAAATGGCATAGAACTGAACCTTCATGTGAAAAGGAGAAACAAAAAGGTAGCACAGCAAAGGCTCTGACAAAGTATCCATTGAAACCTTCTGAATGCACCCAAAGGGTCAGTTATCTGCAAGAGTTGTAGTAAACGTAGACTTAAACAGAGTTGTCATCGAGGTATACAGTAACAGAGCTAGAAAACTAACAATAACCTAAACACAAACTATAATGAAACCACAACCTTTACAATACCCCCCTTCAAAAAATGCCCAGACGCCCTAAGTCTCACTATTCCAAGTAAGAGGAGGGGGCATGCAGAAGGTTGGGAGTGAAAAACACCTTTTACAGACAACTCTAGCCCATTTACTCTATAAAAGAACTGGGCCGAGTGAGTGTGACATCACCTACAGAAAATGGTTTACTTCCAGCTCCAGTCAATTCAGTCACCATTTTTTCTCAATACGGAGCCAGATAACACAGTGATTGGTCCGAGTTGGTCTGAGTCAACATCTCTATGGCAACCACTCTTGCCAATCAGGAGTGAGCTTGCTCGAAGTCCACACCCCTAAAACTTGAAAGTGGCCTCAGGAGAATCTGAAAATCAAATGTTTCAAACGTTCAATGTGTGACCAGATGGTTTTGTTGAGGCATCTGATTGGCCAGTTTATAACTCGCACAACAGAATACATATCATGAAAAAAACAGATTAGCAACAATAAAAAAAAAAATGGCAAGAGCAAGAATGGCTATTCTGACAAAATAAAAAACTGGGTAACAGCTGTTTAGTTCTCTATAGACAGTACAAACCTTTGGTCTGTACTGTATATGGGATTTTGACTTCCCTGAGCCAGTAGATACTCCAGTTCTCCTTTACAGTCAATAGCCTAACAGGGTAAAATCTGGTTAAGGATGTCCAGAGCCCTCCCTTGACCCCTCAGGAGAGGGAGACAAGAGGAGGGGCATTCCAAAGACCTCCTTGGAACATGCAGGCACCTTAGAACAGACAACAGGAGGAGTTCCCCAGCAACACCCTCAGAACAAAAGGCCGGGCTGGATGCCTCCACATCATTAACAGGTGGGTTGTTAGATGCCAGCTAACCAGGACATACCATTCTGCAGACCGCACAGTAAACGGTAACAGCTGTGAATGGAAAACACAATAAACTGGATCCAATCATTCTAATTTTTTGGTTTTATCAACTTTTTTTCCCTCTGTTCCAAGATTTTGTCTAGATTTTTCCTCATGTCTAGGTTTCGTTCTTTAGCTTTAGACTTTGCTTCTCCTGAATTTGGATCCTCCTCAACCACAATGTTGACACACCTGTGTGTTTGTTCATCAAATACACGCAGGAGCAAGAAACCGCTCGTCTGGGTTCAGTAATGCCATGATGCAGCACACTTGAGATAACCCTGAAAGGGCTTGCTTTGGAACTTTCATTATCTAAAAACGTCAAACTTTACTTGAGTTATCTCAAGCTTGTAGAGGAACTGAGGAAGTGCAGATGCAAGCTGAAGACAAGCAACGTTCTTGTTTGAACAAAAAGGACCAGAGGTTGAACCACATGGTTGAGATGTTTGCTTTAAAGAAAATCCATGCAGGGTATGGTCAACAGAAAAGGAGGGTAGTAAGCAGAATGGTGACACCGCGTTCAACAGCTCCAGTGATTAAAATGTGCAACTCAACCCAAAGGAGCTCCCATGAGATGAAAGGGACTCAACACTCCAACAGCACTAACAGAATCCCTGGAACCCATCTGTTGTAAATGAATGGTACTAAAGTCCAGAGAACAGCGTCATTTGGCTTAAGGCAACAGCTGAAGATGAGTGTTGAGTCATCTTCATCTGCCCAACCAGCAAACACACACATCCTCTACTGACCATAAACCAGACGACAGTGGACAGACTCCCCCGCTACCAGGACACCACGCAGGCTTTTCCAATAGTGTACAGTGGCTCCCTCACACCTCTGTGATCCCATTACTCATATGCACTACAGAAGAATCTGGAGTCTCAAACCCGACTCAGTGAGTCGATTTGAGGGAAGGAAACCACTTTAGACTACTGAAGGTTCCCACACAGAGAGAGGAGAGTGTGTTCGGTCTGACGCTTACTTTGGGGAAGTCCAGACAGGCTTATCTGAAACCCTGAGGTAAAAAAAGAGCAGTTTATTGCATATTCTCCAAAACAGTATGAGAGGAAGTGAAGCCACAACGAGTCTGCACAGAACCATCATAAATGATCCATCTCTAACAATCAGTTCATAAATGTTTGGTTTTTATGCTTCAGTAAGATTTCAATATCAAACTACAACAAAACTTACATTTTTAAAGTGCTGGCCCTTTATAACTGTAAGGTAAAAGTTATGTGTGAAATTGAAACAAACCATTACTAAACTCTTCACCAGCTGCTGGTGGTTTTCTATCATTATAAATGAGGTACAGAATACAGGTATGATTTTTATTTTTGTCATAAAAAACAAACAATGGATTTCATAAAGTACTAATATTTTACTTGTCTGTTAACCTTATGTTCCCGTTGAGCTTTTACACCTGCTAAATAATGCTAATGGGGGAAACTGACTTTAGGACCAATCAAATATGCTGTTGTGACCTCACCTTCTCATTTCCACTGAAGTAACCCGCACCAGGGTTCACTTGCAAGTAAACACCGAACCTTATTTGCAGGCGAATCTGAGATCAGAAGAGCTTTCGCATCTGCTAAGTAACGGTACTCTGGTGCTGATCAAACATGGACCAAATATGCCAGTGTGAAAGCACCCTTACATCCTAATTTACACTTAAGTGAACTGCACCAGGGTTTACTTGCAAGTAAACACTGACCCTCATTAGCAAGCAAATCTGAGGTCAGAAGAGCTTTCAATTCTGATATACAACACTACCTGAGGAGAATTACTGAGACTAACCAAGCATGCCAGTGTAAAAGCCCCCCTACCTTCTCATTCACACTGAAGTGAACTGCACTAAGGCTAACTTGCAAGTGAACACTGACCCTCATTTGTAGTTCTGAGAACCGAAGAGCTTTCACATCAGCATGATTAGGAAATTAACCTGGACCAAGCAGCCCTGGGGGGATTTCAGTCCCACAAAGATTGTAACAACTCAGTGGCAGGTTTCTATGGTAACAGTCACAGATTCCCTGTGAGCTGATTCTTCTTGTGGTGTCCTCAAATTGCGAGATTGTGTTGAAAGTCATTGCCAGCTGCATATGCAGTGCAGGGCTGTGAGTCAAGCCGATGCTTTCACTGCTAATCAACCTGCTTTTGTTTGAGCAGAACAGAATTGCAAATTTGATGGGTGCTTTTATCATCTTATGGTAAATGCCGTCTACTTGTAAAGCGCTTTTCTATCTTCCGCGAAGGCTCAAAGCGCTTTACAGTTACAGTCACGGTCCCATTCAGCCATTCACACACACATTCACACACTGATGCCAGTTCTTCTGACATGATCTAACGCAAATAACAATTTTTAACAACAAAAAGGGGACATAGCCAGGTCATTTTCTTACTCACAATGTTAAAAAAAAGTAAGATAGAATTAAACATGTACTTCACAAGATTTAGAGATCACAAACTCTGTGAAGGAAGCCTTCAGTGCATGTTTAGGCTCGTCTTTGCTGCTAAATTAGACTTTTGCACACCTTTAAACCTTTTGAAAAAGAATTAGTTCATTTTCTCATACATTTCCTGACTGATCCAGCCTTGCTCAGCTGAGACAACTGCCTCTTTGACCTCAAACATCCATTAGCAGTGATTCCTTCTCAGAGGAACAGAGAGAAAGGGTTCAGGGACCAGGTTCAGGAGTTGTCAGATGATGTGGCAGGAATCAGTTGAATAGAATCTCAAGAAGGTTCTTGACAAGAAACTGGACCGCTCAAAGACGTATTCACAGCACAGGAAAGGAATGGGCAAGACCTGAAAAGACAGGTGAGGCTGTGCAGTTAAATTGGAGTGAGGCCCACTTTGTGGAGCCATCAGAGCAACAGCAGTCTTCATTTCCGTTCACTCCTATGCCAGGAGAGCAGCAGAGATGGATTCCTGTCGCTACAGACATCCCAGCCGAAAGTGTGTAGGGCTAAAACTTCATCCTATAGATGTGCTGACACTCCAGACGCAGCAGATCTCCTTCCTCTGGTCTCAGCCTGGCTGATTGACCTTTTGTGAGCCGTTTTTTCTTTTGTTTTGAGACTTGTGTATTTTTTGAATACAATTTTTTACAGCCTCGTTGAGGCTTTTGATTCTTGGGAACATAGAGATGATAAGAAGTGACGAACAAAAGTGACATCTCCCAAAGTTTCCTTGGTCTCCTAGGTGTTGATGAATCTATTTGGTCTTCAGAGAGCAGTGGTTGATGCAGACGAGCCTGAGAACTGCTGGTTTGTGCAGCACTTTTCTCCCCCATCAACACCCGCACGGGTGCTGTGGGTTTTTGGTGGGAAGTGCTGGTGTGTCTTGCAGTTCCCTTGAGGCCACTTTAAGGGACGTGGTGAAAATGAACACACCATTGTTGTGCGTGTGATAAGTGTATCCTGAAGTATTTGTAAAGATGATGTAAGCTGGTGATGCTGTCATTCGGCGCCCTTATGCCACACTCTAGTTGTCAGTACGATGCATGTTCTGGCTCCATAACCCTGGTGCTATCTTGTGGGGTCCAGATGACCCCACCCTTACATTGACGTGTTATCCTTACCAGGAAAAAGGTGGATAAAGGTGGAGATGATTTCATGTAATCCATGGACACCAGTGAAGATCAAGAATCATTTGAAAAAAAAGGTTCAGTGCACAGTCTTGTGGGGTCCAGATGACCCAACTCCCAACGTTAACATGCCTTGAAGGCATCTGGACCCCACAAGATAGCACAAGGGTTAATCCTGCACGTGATATGCAAGTGCTCGTAAGACACTGTAAGATGCCCACACAAACTACACTCTTTATTGTCCAATTTCCTAACAGGCAGCATGCAAGGAGCGTGCAAGGCTGCGCACTTACAATAGCACTAACAGACTCTTTGAGCAGCGAAAAAAGGGATTGGAGGGGGCAAAAAACATGAAAAATCCATCTGTGTGTCACCCCCCCATATGTTGTTTAAGTGTTCACTACAACCTGCTGCTCACAGGATTTTTGCTCTACAGGCTCACCAAGCAATCTACGAAGTTGACATTTCGTGTGGGCCACCTGCGGAACCATACAGGTTTGCCCATTTTTCACCAGCAGACCCGTAAGAGCAATTGTGACAAATAAGTTGATTTAAATTTATAATAAAGCAAAGAAACTGCTGATTCCATTTTGTCCAATGTGACTAGCAGCTTGCTTTTATAATCCAGGGCAAAGTGGAGTAAACCTAAAACACACAATGGTGTTCCAGCTTGGTGTTTGACCTGCTTGTTGACCCAATAAACCACATCGATCAACAATCCTCAGCGCCCTACCCATTAACCTCTGCATGGACCCTGATTTTGATATTTCCTATATTTCCAGCTGCTGCGTGTTTCCAACACAGCAGAAAGGTCTGCGCAGACGCAGGTTTGCCTGCTGTGTCTGCAGCGTACAACAGGAAGGGAAAAGCATGCAGAAGACAGGAGGAGATGGAGATTTTCACAAAAATAATAAGATAGTTTTGATTTGAAAGAAAATGAGCAATAGATGGAAAAGATAGGGTTGTAAATGAAAACATGAATTTATGGACCAAAACGTGATCTGAACACAGTCCTTTAAAAAAATATGATCGTATAATAGGAAGGAATACCTGTTTCATTTTGACATCTCCAGCAGGTGTTGGTTTCTGCAAGGTTTAAATAAAACATTTGAAACGAGGTGTCTGTCACAAATTGATTTATAAAAAAAAAATCAGCTAAGACTTGTTAAGTAAGTCTCGGAATGAACACAAAACTTGCTGTTTTCAAAATAAAATCACTTCATTGAAACTAAAATTGACATTTTCGGAAAACAGCAGCAACACTAGATGTACATGGAGATGCATAAACTCAGCTTCTTCACATTAAGAACAGACTGGAATTTACAGAATGGCCCTAAAGGCAACATTGAAAGATAAAAGCAGTAAGATGGACAAAACAAAACGAAAATGAGCCAGTTTATTGCTTAAATGTTCCCCACTTTGAAACTTAATTCAGTTTAATGTTTGTTGTTGCCTTTGACTTCGGGGCGGGGGAGCAAAGTTGGCCTAGCTGGGAGTGAAATAGATTTTGGAGTAGGCCTGCTGCCTCCTGGAGCATTCTTTAACGAACGAGCCGGCTCTCAAGTCTGACACTTCAGGGATTCTGGGCAAAAGATAAACTCGGGAGTGAGACGCGTGAAAGCGCAGAAGTGGGCCTGCGTGACCCGGGAGCCGCTAATGTTGTAGCCTCACAGCCTCACCGAGCAAGATGAAGCCCGCGCAAAATACGGAGTACGAACGGAAACTGATGTGCAGCCCTTCAAAGTAAAAGACGCGTCTTATCAGTTTTAAAATAGTAACTGTTTAACACATCTTATAAAAGTAACGAAAAAACAGTTTATGAAACAAAGTCAACATTAAAAAAAATCTCAAACAAAAAAACAAAGAATAACCAACTCATTTTCGGGTAAGTTAAAAGACCCAATGCTTAAAACAAAGACAATTTAAAGAAAAACAATTTCAAACACAATGTATAAATAGAAAAAAGAGCAAACCCAGGAAACAGATTGAACTTTAAATCTGTGGGAATAAACTGTTACAGTAAATTACGGTGCATATACAAAACAAATGTAAAAAAAATATCACATTACATTCCTGACTAATTTTTGTTTACATGACATCACAGCAACAGATTACTGAGATCTTGACAGATCCAAAACTTTGACATCATCAATAAGTTCCAAATTATTACAAAATAATTAAACACAGGATTCATAATTCATCATAAATGTAATAACCCTAACATTATAAATAACTTTAATAATTTTGTTAGCTACTTTTGTTATTGTATCTCTTTTTTACCTCATTTACGTAAACACAAGTCTATTATTTTGAAAAGATCCCCCCGGAAATTCGCTTATCGTAGGTTTGAATTGACGTGTTTGGGTTTTTTCCCCGTGTGTTTGTGTTGTTTTTTTTTTTTTTTTTTTCGCCTCTGGAACCCACAAGCCATCTTTCCCTCAACCGAAGCCCGGGGCTGAGAGTTGGGGGCGGGTTACCTTGCATGCTGCTGCTCTGCGTCTGCTGGTGGAAGTGGTGCGACGTGGATCCCACCACGCCGCCGGAGATCGCCGAGCTGCCGTTAGGACCGGGAGTCGCCATTGATGCGTTTCGGCCGCAGCGCTCGGGCTGCAGTTTAGAGAAACTTCTTCCTCTGCGCTCCAGACGGGACTCTGCGTCACTTGAACGCAACGCAGCAGCTGCAGCACGGCCACGTCTGCGCGCTGCCGCCTTCACGGGCTGTGGAAAAATCCAGTGCCTGACTTTAAACAAATAATCTTTAACCAGAAAAATCCTTTTATGGAAAAATATTAGAGGAATTTTTTTTTCACAGTTCCATACACACTTACAATATCATTTTTCTCCTTTTTGGACTTTGTTAAAAAATAGATTTGGATATTTTTCCTTAATTTGCAATATGGCATACTTTTAAAATGTATTTTTCAGTCATACTTGTAATTCAAGTGACGTTTACTTGATATTTAACAAGAAACTTTGATATAATTCCCAAATAAAACAACTTTAGAGTAGCAACATTATCTTTAAAGACAGGTTGTTTTTTTTAATGAATTAATTTTTTTTTTTAATTATTTTTTTTAATTATTTGATGTTCTAGACAAAGTGAGTTCTAATGCAGAGAATGCAGATTTTGGCTGATGAAGTGAAACATTTAAGAAGTTCTGCAGCATTCAGGAAAAGGCACCATCAATAAGACGACCCAGGCTGACACAACAGTGTGAAGGATTGTTCAAACTTTTCAACCCTTTGGACTTCAAAGTGAGTCAGAGGAGAACAGAACTCCAAATGAAGTTCTTCTGGTTTTCCCCGTCACACTACAGAGAAATCTTCGTCTCAGAGTCTGTGGGCCTCTGGTATCTTCATCCTCCTCATTGTAAATCAGCCAATCAGAAGTTGTTTGTCAGACTGTTGGAGAAATGATTTGTAAAATCAAACAATCAAAATTTAAACTGGTGTTCTTTGTGTTTAGGTCCATTAGAACGATAGATAATGAACTCTGTCAAGCATGGTGGTGAAAGTGTACTGATCTGGGTTCACATCTTTATCAGTTTTCTAGAAAGCGTTTCTGAAACTAAATGTTGGGGGAAAAAATGGAAATGAATCTGAACTTGACGATAAAACAAAAATAACTCACTCAATTTAGAGTGAGATGTGATTTTTAAAGTTTGTAAAGCAGCTTTTTGGCTCTATCTAGATTTGAATTTTATACAAATACGGCAAAGAAAAAGCAAAAAATAAACTGGAGCAGCTCTGCAGGAACTCTAATTTCCGTGTCTTTTGAATCCTCCTGCTGTTGCGTTTGTCCTGAAAAACTGCATTCTTCCTTCCAGGAAGAACCCAGTTTCACACAAACAGAACAAGTCCGTTCTTGAGTTCTGCCGTCAGGAACAGACATGCAGGACGGTGGAGCAGCACGGCGGCTGCAGGCGATCCATTCTATCCGGTCTGCAGACTATCTGTGCAGAGAAAAAGGATCAATACTCTGTCATCAAACCCAGACCTGTACGGCTTGATTTTTTTAATGAAAATACTTTTTGTAACAAAGATTTGAGAAATTTACAATTCATCATATGTTCTTTTGATGTGAATTAACAAGTATATATTTTTAAAGATTTTTTCTCAAAATAATAACTATTAAAGTCAAATAAAAAACCTTAAATATCACCAAAATGAACAAATAAATACTTTTAGTACCTTTCATAATTACTGGAGTACTTTTTACGCAGGAGTACCGGTATTTGAGTTACTTGACTCAACAGATGAAGTACTGTCCTTCATCTGTTGAGTCCCTGTTGTTTGCATCGCCATCTACATGACTAAAAGATAGATTTTATGTCAACAAATGACTCAAATACCAGTACTCCTGCGTCAAAAGTACTCCAGTAACAATAAAAGGTACTAAAAGTAGTTATTTGTTCATTTTGGTTATATTTAAGGTTTTTATTTTACTTAAGTTATTATTTTAAGAAAAAATCTTTAAAAAACATACTTGTTAATTTAAGTCAAAAGAACATATGATGAATTGTAAATTTCTCAAATCTTTGTTACAAAAAGTATTTTCATTTCTTTTTGCTTCGCTTACAAAACCCCCCAAAGATTGACATTTAAATCACTTTTATCTGTCGTTACAACTTACCACTAAACTTTCTGAGATGCATTTCATGATGAAAACAACCAGAAACGTTGATTTTTCTCTGTATTTTACCACATTTCTGTAGTTATCTATACATTTCATTGGCTCGATTTTTCCTTTCCTTCTTATTGTAAGTATTTCGCAGAAAGGTTGAAAAGTCAAACTGTAACTTGAAAACTGTGAAAAAGCATAAAACGTGAACAAATTGGACTTAAAAATGTCCAGACTTTCATTTTGTGATGCCAGATGAGAATTCCTCCACCTCCATCGCTGCAGAGACGCTTCAAATCAAATGATCCAAACAAACTAACAAACTAGAAATCCCTACTTTACTACTGTAACCCCCTCCCTATCTGGTAGTTTTCTTTTTTGGCACGACTTGTTCAAGCTGCTTGATGTACCTGAATGCATCACATGAAGGCAGACTCTAAACCCGATAAAGTAAAAGTGGAAATATTTGAAAGAAAACATTTTTATTGCTGCAGATCAAATAATCACAAACATATGAACTCACTTCAATTCATTTTTAAATAAAAACTTGTCTTTTTGGAAAAGTGCATCAAAGGAAACTGCAGAAGGCAACAGTTCACACAATTCTCTTTTTAAATATGAAAATAACTCATGAGTGCAGTTTCATTAAAGCAGCACTTCTACTAAAAGTGCTTTTGTTTAAAAATAAATATATTGTTCTTGTTTAAATCAACATTTCGAGGCTAAAAAGGGAATTAAATGTTTCTGTGAGGAACATTTTCTTCCTCTAAAGTGACTCAGGAGTTGCTGACTCGGCAGGATTCTCGCCGTCAGCACAAACCGTGAGGCTGCAGATGTCAGCAGACCCGGGTCGGTTCTGACCCACAACTTCAAGAAAAGCAGCAATCTAAAGGATTTGAGTAAATCTGTGGAAGAGCTGATGGGCTAAAAACCATAGGGGCTGCTCCGTAATGGCTCCTCCTCCACGGCGGCGCTGTGGTCACGAGAACAGGAAGAGCCGATCCAGCACTCTCCCACTTCCTTTCAGCTCCATCCGGTCCGCATACACAGAGACGATCCCGAACGCATCGCTGTAGGGCGGAGTCTCAATCACCCCGTCCAGAGTCAGGTGGTGCACCCCCGTGTCCTTGTCGTGGTGGTATCCTCCGTCGTGGGCGTGTCCTGCCATGTAACACACCACGCATTTGTGCGAGTGAATGACGGCGAGGAGCTCCTCGAAGTTCCAGGCGAGGCAGACGGCGTCCGTGGAGAAGGGGTGGACGGGGAGGTGACCTGGGGGGCGGGGACAGACATCAA
This sequence comes from Oryzias sinensis, assembly GCA_037389245.1. Classification (NCBI taxonomy): domain Eukaryota; kingdom Metazoa; phylum Chordata; class Actinopteri; order Beloniformes; family Adrianichthyidae; genus Oryzias; species Oryzias sinensis. The sequence goes on along the minus strand of CM074508.1, from coordinate 3,464,787 downwards.
AGCCATCAACAGTCGGATCAAAGACTCCCTAAAGATAAGATGAGTCCGCTTTCTGTCCGTCAGAGAGCAAACAGCAGACCGAGATCCCCCCAGTTCTGCAGAACACTCATCAGAACTCACTGAAGACCCACAGCGGGATCAGAACTGACGCCTCATCGCTCTGGAAGGAGGCTGCCGACACTGAGGTCCTGCTCTGCTGGGCAAGTTCTCACTGGTTTGTTAAAATCATTCCAATTGTTCTGGATGGACGTTTGTCAAACAAATCTGTAATTCAGGATTTAGCCAAAATCAGAGAAACCTGGGCTGTTTTCTAGGACATAGTTTCTGCAGAGCGGCAGGAGTTCATTCGAAATTCCCCTCTAGGTTTTGGGGCGGACTGTGTACAAAGCAACCCCACCTCCTCTCCCTGTTGCTGAGGAGCGTGACGGTACATCACAACTATGACCCATTCCACAGCCAGCTCTTTTCATCTGCTCCTGATACACAACCATATAAATGAAGAAATACTCAAGAATTTCTATTTTGAGCTACATTTTCTTCATATATGTCGTCTATAATAAGAAAAACGCCACATGAACATGTTAGAAACACTAAAACACAAGCTTCTTACCAGGGTCTTAAACATCAGAGTAGAATTTCACAGATCGGCTCTGAAGTTGGCATTTGATTTACTTTAGCTTCCAGAAAACGAATGAGCCCACAAGGAGTCTAGATTAAGACAGTCTTTAGATAGTTTACTAGAGATTCAATAAAAAGAACATTTCAGTTAGTGAAGATTCATTGAAGAAACAGTACAGAATCCCATTTTGACATGTGCAGCTTGTAAAGAATGAAGCATAAAAAAAGACGATTTCATTTGTTCGGGTACAGGATGTGTTTTTGTGGAGTTCCCTTTATTTTTTTGAGGAGGACACAAGGAGAATGCCAAGACGAGCGTCAAGAGTGAGTCATAGACCGATGTGGTGGAGACAATCTTATAATAAACATGATAAACAAACTGAATTGATGCAAGTTGTGCTTTTTGTTTCTGTGCAGCCCGTCTGCATCTGTATCTGTCTATGCTCCGGGGGTTTGGAAGCACTGCAGCCAAGTTTCCTCTGAATATTTCCCCAATTTTAAACACAAACCTTTACTACTTTTTGTCTGAAAAGTCTGATTGTAGCCCAAAAGACACTGCTCTCCACCAGGAGTTTGGTCTTCTATAACTACCGAGGGCGACGGGACGCACGGCTGTGGAAAACAGCTGCACTCACTGGCGATGGTGACTCGCTCCTGCTTCTCATCTGCAGAGGTCAGGACTGAGTCCAGCCAGTCCAGTTGTACCTCACGAAGCCTCCGTTGAACCTGGTGAACCGCTGCCTGAGGTCTTCAAAGGCTGGAAGGACAAGAGGAAATCAATCTGTTTCTTTTCAGGTTTGTAGGACAAGAACAAAGAAAGTCAAACTTGTTACGCGGTTTGTGGTTTAGTCGAAACGTGAATAAAATGTGAAAAGAATGTTCTGAGTTTGTTCATCTAAGTCCTTCCACTCTGATCATCTGTTAATCTTACAATCAAAACGTGTTGATGCTGCTTGAAATACTCAGCAAAACTCGTTTGTGCATCGACTCTAGTAAACTCCTGCCGCTCTGCAGAAACCATGGCCTCAAAAACGGAACAGGATTTTCTGGTTTTAGCTGAAAACAGCATCCTCATCTTTGAAAGACCACTGTGGACGCTTTGAAAATAAGTCAAAAGATGGTCGAGTAGAACTTTAAATAAAATGAATGCTTTTTGAACAAAGGTTCTGCTCATCAGTCATTTTCCTTTACTAAATATCTGTTTTTCTGACAGAAAAGCCCAATTTAAACCCGAAAAAGATTTAGATTTTTATTTTTTTAACTAATATGACATTTATCGTCAGCATAAACGTGATCTGTTTATGTTCAACAGATCAGGTGATCGATATCTGCTGCGGTTTCCGGTTTGGTTCTGCTGTCATCAGGGGGGGACAGTTGAGTCCTGGTTCTGCTGTACTTCCGGATCAGTTCCATGGCACTGTGGTACTCGCTAAATTCCTCTCCCAGCAAGCTGACGCCAGGCGTCCAGCACCACAAACGTGAAACCCGAACCGGCGTGAACCGGTACGCATAGATGCCGGTAATACGGCCGGGGCCGCGTCTGCGCCGCCGTCGGCGTGAAGCCTGCTGTTCAGCGTAGCAGCAGCGCTCCTGCTGAAGTTGTAAACCTCGGTTCCCAATATCGGTGCACTGGCCCGGGCCGGTCTCGAATCAGCCGGAGCGCCGCGGTCCAGAGCCCGCCCAGCGCTGCGGGTTTGTTGAAGCCGTCGATGAGGTCTCCCAGCTGGAGGACGAACAGGGGCTGCACGCGCGCCTCCCTCCAGGCGTCCTGGGCGTTGCTCAGCAGCTGTAAGCTGCTCCGGTAGTAGCGATCCCTCGTGCGGCTGTAATCTTTGACCGTCGTCAATGTCCGCGTACTGACGTCAGCGATGACCTAAATAGAACAGCGGCTCCTGAAGACGACACTGTCCATTCCCGAGCCCTTCAATCCGCAGCCGATGTTCAACCAAAAACAAGACCCTACGTCGCTACGTTGTTATGTTTACAACATTCTCTCCGATAGTTCTTAGATGACAGCCATTCCGGTTCAAAGCGGATATTACAGAAGTTGGTTCCGTCGCCTTCAAATAAAAACTGCTAGGCTATTGAACTTTTGATCAAATAAAATAATAGAAAACGACTGTTAGGCTGGGTCACATTTTGGTGGCAGGGCTAATCATAGAAATTATTACGACAAATATGTTGTTCATAATTGGAAGACTGCACATGAGAGGTGAACTGACTAACCCTCTCCTGTGGTATTCCAGACAGGAAGTAACAGCTTGCTCCAAGAAGCCAAAATCCCATAGATGTACATTATATTTTATATACTATTTAGTATATTTATAATATATAATTTTAATAGCATTTTGGTTTATGTATATTTTTATTATTAGATATTTGTCAGAATAATCATTCTGTTTTAATACATCTTATTTAAACATGATCTTCTCCTTATCCTATTTTTTTCTTTTTCAATCCTGTAAGTCATTAAAGGTATTAACTGGCCAATCAGTTGCCTCAATAAAAGTAGGTGGTGCCAGCTGGCCCTTTATAAGGCTCTGAGGATGCTGCTGTTGCCAAAAGCTTCATCTGTTTGTGGTGGACAGAAAGTAGGAAAGCAGGAAAAAACTTCTTTTTTTTAAATAAATTACTCCAAAATAAACATGACCAGAGCTGCACTGCTTTTTGACAGCTGAAGGGAAACACGTTTTCTTCTATGGTAAAAAACAAACAAACAAACACATATGCAGATATGTGCAGGATTTCCAACAGTCCACTGAAACAGGATAAAAACAGAAAGGATACAAAAATATCTGAGTCCAAAGTGCAATAATCATAAAATAACTCATTTTGTTCTCTGTTTGAAAGCACAGTTGCAGTAATTACATCCAGATGCAAACACATTTTTGGCTCTTGGACACAGTGATGCTCTGTTCATCACTGACACACCCCATTACCAAAATCAGCAATCTGTCCCTCACAAAAGCACTTGAAACCAGCCATGTTCCTCCATTTTTAAGAGTAGACCTTCATTCCATGTCCAACTACAGACCTCAGATTCTTCAGACAGTGTCAAGATTGCAGAAAAACTTGCTTTAAAAAAAGCTAAAACAAATTTAAACCACCCTCGACACCACTTCCTATTTTCCATCCTATGCAGTTTGACTTTAGAGCCAATTACTTCACGGAGACCACCACCTGCTTTTTCACAGAAAATATCAGGATTTTGCTGGACCGAGAGGGGTTGTTGGTGCTGTTTTCTGGATCTCAAGAAGGTTTTGACACTGTTAATCACAAAATCTTACTGTCAAAATAATGTAATTTTAACTTTTTCTTCTGATGCACTGCTGGCCTGTCTGGTCACAGGCTTGCAATACATCTTTAAAACCTCTCCAAACATTATACAAACAAACTGTTAAAACTTTGTTGGAAAATACCCAACATATTTCACCATTGTCCGACATTACAAAAAAATGGATTACTGAGTTGGGAAAACATTTTCACATTTTCAAATGTCTGTCTCATGTAGAAAATCATTCATGGCTTATCATCCCCTCCTCTTCACCCGTTTGTTAACATATAGACAGCAGATCACAACAGAACTCGGAGTGCAGCCAGAAGAGACTGTATCATTCCCTTCAAAAAAGGTGGTCAGACTGCTTTTTCTGTTAGAGCTGCTACTGAGTGAAACTTCACACCCAGAATTATCAGAAATCAAAACACATGTAATTTATTCAAGACACAATCAAAGAAATGGCTCATTGACAATCAGGGCTGTCAACACTGAGTAAACCTCCTATCACCGATCCTCGCTAGCATCTTGTCTTTTATGTGTGCATATGTTCTTAAATTTGTCTGATTTTGGATTGTTTTATCACCAATTTGTTTTTAGAGTAACTGCTAATTTTATTGAATGCATTGTTTAATATATATATAAGTAATACTATGTAATTTTATTTGATCTTTTAGGGTGATTTTAACATCTACCCAGATAAAAAATTGAAACTCTGGCATATTGAAAGAAATGTTTATTAATATGAGCTGTCCCTATATTAAATAAATAAAATAAATAAAAATAAATAATGAGTAATACGAAAATGTAGCACAAACCGAAAACAACATAAAGTAAAACATAATATACACATAATACAAATCACATTATAATATTTACATCAGGAAAAACATCAAATGTGTCTACATAAATGTTCCAATTATCTTTTTGTACAAATGATCCAAAAACCAGATGTTTGATGTCATTCCTTCGATAGTCCAGCAGGGGGCGGTGTAGGAGCAACAAGAAACAATGTTTTTTTTTTTTTTTTTTCACTAAATAGAGAAGACTTATTCAAGTTTCCAGAAGCTGCTGCTTCAGAACTGTCAGAGTCTACCAGAATATTCTGATGAAGAGTACAGAGTAGATCAAAAGGCTGGGTCTGGATGTTTCCTCAGGCTGTCAGCGTCTACTCTCAGGTGTGATCCCACTGCTGAGCGGCACGCGGGCTTTGACCTGCTGCTCCGTTTCCGGCCTGGGCCGGTTCACCTGTCCTTAGACGACCTGGTCTCCCCGGGCTCCCCCAGAAAGACCATATCGGTACCGAACTCAGTGCAGACACCCGATCAGCACAGTCCACTGCAGCTCAGAGCTCCTGAGCCCAACCATCCTCCAGCCTCTCAGCCTCCATGAGCGCGGATTACAGGCGCGCGCCACCACACCCGGCGGGAACACAGATCAGCTGTTGGCTAAGATGCTGCACGAGAGCAGCTGCTAGAATAAAAGCCTGCAGTTTTTCAATTTTCATTTTTAAGTCCAATACCATTAATTTATAGAAAGCAAATCTTGTTTTATGTAACTCTTTTTAATTTTATTTTTGAAAAGGTCTGCCCATTATTTTTTAATGATAATAATAAACTTCATTTATATAGCACTTTTCAAAATCAAGATTACTAAGTGGTGCAAAATTAACATTAGAAAAAAGACCAGGATTAAAAACAGCATAAGGTACAAAATATAAAACACAGCTCACACACAAAACAGTAATACCAGTTGCAATCAATCAAATTAATAATAACATAAGTTTTAATGGATTGCACAAAATCTTCTCCACCTTAATCCACCTTTTGTCGTGATGTCAATGTAAGGAGAAAGCACAAGTGGGTTATAGAACTTGAATTGGTTTAAAGAAATAATACCAGTAGTTGGATTTGGATGGAGTAATCAAATATTTAATATGGGAATAATGGGAAAGATGTGGTTAGCACATTCCCTAATCCATGGAGGGAATTTCCTTCAAGGGTTTTCTCGTTGACACCTCTTAGTTTTCATCGAGTGTGGGACTAGTGTACACACACCTTATTCTTTTTGTTCAATTTATGCATTTTCATAAGGTATTGGAAACAAACAAATCCAACAAAAACAAAGAATTAGCACTAAAACAAATGCTTTATGTCTTTGATCCAAATTTCTGCTCATGTCACAGCCACACAGATGATGTGCTGAAAAGGGACTAAATGGCAAAGATTGAATTTATTATCAACAATAAACAAAGCACATAACAAAAAATTAACACACATAAAAATGCTCTTATGATCAATAACATAACTACTTTAAATACCGAATTTAGTTCACGCTCGTGTCTGACTTAAGCGACTTAAGCTGGATTAGACACACGTCTATCACGATGAACTTTCTCACGGACAACATTGTCAGCGTGTCGGTGTTAGCGTGTAAAAGAACGGTGTTAGCCCTGTCGAACGGTAATAGACTGTAATCACTATCTTAAAAGTCATCAGACCGACGTACAGCCAATCACATAATGTGACGTCATCATTAGGAGAAGGACCCCGAACGGTAGTTGTAGGCTGAACGGTTATTGTACCTATACCGTTCTAGGTTGATGTCATGAAATGCACCTTACTAAGGAGCGAAAGGCGATTTCAAAGATTGAATAGTCTTCTTAGAAAGGTAGGAAAATAAATCGTATTTACTAAAAAATTTGTTCTTTCGTGTGCCAATTGTGGCCTTTTTTATATTTTGTGCCAACTCTGTTTTGTCTTTTGGTTTGTAGTTAGGTGAAGCTGTAGGGCTGAACTGACATTTTCTTTAGTACGTATTTTCTCCTCTTTTTTGTTAGTCTAGGAGGTTAGTGTTTGTCTTTATTTCTCTTTCCTTGTACAGGTAAGAAAAAACAAGATTCAGTAATGTGTGTTCTGTTTGTTGTTTTGCCTTGGTTCACTCTGAAGCCTTTTTGCTTCACTTTTAGTTGTAGTTATTGTTATTGTTGTTTATTTATTTGTAAATAAATTTGTTATATTTTGTATGGAGACATTCGCTTCAGTCAACTTAGTAGCCAAAACAATTTACTTTTTATGTTATGCCTCAACGTAAATTTCTAGACATTAAAGGGGCGTAACACTTAGGTGTGTCTACATTTCTGGGATGTTCGGCTCTTGAACTGAGAGATATCTATAATGAACAAAAGGTCAAATCAGTTGTTCTGAAATAATAATAATAATAGTAATAATAATAATAATACTCTTCCTTTGTAATTATTAATTATATCTGACATTTCTATTCAGACGAATAAAAATGAAAGTTTTATTATTAGGGCAACATATTCTAACTTCACCAGTTGGTCCAGGAACATGTGGAGCCCTGCTTTTGCTGAACTCTGCCTTCCTTTCTGACCAATGATAATAAGCGGGTCCTCTCGTCTGATGCCGTCTCATGTTTGTCTTCCTCATTATCTTCTGTCATTAATGCTGATGCTGTGGTGTGTTTGTAATTATATTTGCACACAATGCATACTGTGGTTATCTAAGTACAGTAAATGATTGTCGAAAGACCCCAGAGAAAATATTTAAAACAGGCGTGAAAAGAAATGTAATGTTTTGGGATGTGTGTGTGTGTGTGCTGAAACCGGTGCGTGCGCCATGCAAGAAGGGGAGGGGGCACGTGTGAGGGTGTGGACAGATACAAACAAGGTCAGTCCCCCTTTTGGAGTTAAGGAGAAAATAATAAAGAAAGTTCCTCTTGAAGAACTGAGAGTGGTTCTTTTCTTTAACCTGCTCTGGAGGCTCTGAGGGTTCGAACGCAGAGGTGAACCCCCCATGAAAGATCAGCCTCACCGTCTTATTCGTGTTCTGCATCCAGCGGCTCATCTTTAGCTTTAGATGTCTGCGCACCCAAAGGCAACAGGGAGGGGAGGGGGTGTGGGCCGGTTTAGGTGATCAGAGCCACTTGCCGCCTGCAGGCTGTGCATTTGGGATGAAATGCACACCGATGCTGCCAAAGTTTATAGTAAGACTAGTGGGTGTTTCACCGAGGTGGCCATTGGGGTGTCCAGTGCGGCCCCGGCCGACACCTGGGCGCCACTGTCTGGATGGAAGCATACAATGTTGTTTAATAAATTTGTTGTGTTCCCTACATATTTATTTTGGTGCGGCAGAACTTACACATACATCCTACACTTCCATATCCATCCATCCATCCATCCATCCATCCATCCATCCATATTCATCCATCCATCCATCCATCCATATTCATCCTTTGAGGGACCCTGAATCCAACCATCTTCCTGGATGTGGTTGGATTCAGTGGATGTGTCTCCTCTAACAGAGGAGAGCCTGCAGCACATTCCACCAGCTGTCTGACTTTCTTTGATTTGATTTTGAATTGTCGTTTAGACATGGAAACTGATCTTTGTTGTTTCTGTTCTCATGAGGATCTTTTGAATCGCCTCAGTCCTGCCTGAAGTCCCCAGGAGCTACAATCGCCATGATGCATTTGACATGACTTCTAAAAGGGCGGCAAATGCCCTGACAGCATTGTTTCTGGGGATAAATTCAGACACTCAACCCTCCAATTACCGATAAGGTATGATTCAGGGAGGGGAAATCTTTGTCTTAGCCAATTACCCATAATTTGGGTGGAAAACCAAGGACTCGGAGGAAACCCACAGGCCTGCTCAACCTCTTCATTTGTTACCACACCTTAAGACTGATTATTTTGTGTGTAGATACCTTAGTTTGTCAACACAAGTGAATTTGGATATGGGGAAACCGGCCTCGAGGAAACCCACACAGACATCGGTCTGTCAGGACACAAAGTCAATTCGACAAACCAACGTGTCGCCTCTGTTTTTTTCAAACAATCCCATAGTGACCAGCTTTCCTTTTATTTGACCCTTTTTTCGTTCTTTTTCCCACAATTGTAGAGAAATAAAAGATCATCCACAGTTTTCTAAAGGTTGTTTTTTATTTAAACATTTTAATATGAATGTTATAATTCTATTATAGATCAAAGCCAAATGAACAGATTTTGGAAATATTTCTCAGAGTTCTGATTGTGTTTTGAAGAACAGGCCTCTTTGTTCACTCTTAAGAGCAAATTTATAATCCTAATTTCTAGAAGAAGAAGTTGACTTTGGCCAGCCCAATCCTGGTCCTCAAGGCCTACCATGGAGCTTCCTAGCCTCCCTGTACTTCTTGCTGCTGATACCTGGACCAGGTGTGCTGAGTCAGTCAGAACATGGAAACACCTGAGTCAGCTACTGAGCAGCAAAGAAAGAAGGAAGGCAAAGCAAAACACAGGCAGGTGTAGATCCCAAGGACCAGGATTGAGCAGCTCTGATTTGAGCATTTGACAAATACACTCCCTGCCTGTGACCCTAATTATTTGATACCCTATCCCCTGTGTAACCATGACAACCCAACTATTAATGTCTAGACGACTCCAGCCTCTTCAAGTTCTCTGTGATTATGTCTATTAAACAGTTGGGATCTAAAAACTTTTGTGATAGAGGACTTCTCTCAGGTTTTTCTTTAGGCTCTTGACTTTTCTACTTTCTTCTTATCCTCACTTTCTTCTCTTTGTGTTCTTTTCTTGCTTTTTCCTTTTAACATTCTTTGGAGCTTCTCAAGGAGCATTTATGACATATGTTCAGGTCTTCAACTTTGTTTGTACTTTCAGTTTCTCTATCATTTGGTGTTTCTTCCATTTCTTCAATAAGCAGCTCTATTCTTTCTTCACTTTCTTTTTCCTGGTGTTCCTTTTTCTCCATCACTTCATTTTTCTCCACATCCAGACATTGGTCTCTTTCCTCTCTCTGTTCTTCTTCATGAGTCTGGCTCTCTCATTCCCAGACTCTGGGGTTTTCCTCTACTTCTCCAACTTTTCTCTGATCTTCTTTCCAGCTCCTTCTCTTGATTCTCCAGGTAAGTTTGTTTTTCTGAGTTCATCTGCATTTCCAGCTTCTTCAGAGCCAGCAGCTGTTTAACCGCTCATCATCTACATTGAATTTCAGATGATTTCAGATCTTCATCAGAGTTCTTGCTGGGAAGCAGCTTCCAGTTGTTCTCATTCTATTGGTTTTCTTGGAGCTGTTATTTTCTAGAATCAGCTGACAGTTAGTGTTATGTGTTAGAACTGTTATTATGTTAGCAATTACAAGGGGATTCTGTAGGCTTTAATTGACTGTTTAGCAAGACGAACAAGAGCTGTGGAACAGAAATAAAAAAGTCCGCCTGATGACTGATTTGTGCAGTACCAAAGGCCACAAACACAAATATATTTTGCTGACGCAGGTGTGACTCCAGTGTTCGCGGCGCGGTGAAGTGACGGATACGCTGAAGTTGGTGACTGACGGACGCTTTCGCACGCCTGTGAGCTAACGGTTATTGAGCTAACTGCGCAGTGGGGTTGCTGTATCGGCGGTTCGAGATCAAAGACCCGTCGTCTAGGAAGACAGACGCATCATGGCAAGAATGATTGGACACGTGGACCCATTTGAAGAGTCCGGAGATCAATGGATGACATATATTGAGAGGTTTACATTTTGTTCTCGCAAACTGCACAGGACGACAAGAAAGTCCCGTGTTAAGGAGTGTGATGGGTCCAAGACGTATGGATTACTGCGCAGCTTGATTGTTCCAGTGAAGCCTGGTGAAATGACTTATAAAGACATAACAGATGTGTTGCAGAACCATTTCGCTCCGAAACCACTGGTCATCGCGGAGAGGTTCAGGTTCCACATGCGAAATCAAGAGGAAGGAGAAACGGGTATCGCAAAGTACACGCGGGCTGTTTTGAAGAGACTTTCCTAACATTAGAGCTGGCGATATCTAAAGATGCACTGGCGGACGATTTGTGTGCGGTCTGAAAGGGGAGACTGTGCAGAAGCGTCTGCTGATTGAAGAAAACCTCACTTTCCAGAAGGCAGTCAACTTGGCAGTGGCTGCTGAGACGGTGGCACGGGATGCACAGCAGTTAAGCGGGTCATTGAAAGTGAATGCTGTACTTCAGAAACCACCATGAAGTGTGAGAAGATGTGGCAAACAAATCATACGGAGGATGACTGTTGGTACAAGGGTCGTGACTGTCACCAGTGTGGAAATAAGGGTCACATTAGTAGGATGTGTAAGAGGAGTAGCGTTCTCAGAAGTTGCAAAGAAACAAAAAGAGAATAAACAAGTCTTTAGCTGCAACTGGGACTAATACAAAGTTCGAGATAAGAAGAGGGTGTATCGAGTTGATGCAAATGAGGGTGAAAGCGAAGAAGTTGAAAGTCACACTGATGAAGAGTTGGCACTAAACTCTGTCACAAGTGATAAGAAATACAGTCGGATCAAGGTGTTGCTCTGGCAGTAAATGGGCAAGAAAATGGAAATGGAGCTGACACAGGGGCTGCAGGTCTTGATCCCTGTGAGACTGTATGAAACCAACTGAAACAAGTGCTACTACAGTCCACTGATGTAATCCTGAAAACTTACATCGGAGCCGCTACACCGGAGTGGTGTCATTAAAGTAAAGTAAGGCTAAATAATCAGTTGGCAACCCTGCTGTATGTTGTGAAGGTTGATGCTCCACCACTTTTGGTGAGAGTGGCTCAGAGCCATTAGACTGAACTGGAAAAAGACTTAAAGTCAGTGTTGATGGTAGAACAAGGTGAGAAAGAAAGCTACAAAGGTATTAAAAACATGCTGCAGTTTTCATCAAGTTGGGCACGCTAGCGAATTAAAGCAAGAGGACGCTAAAGGATGACTGTGTGCCCAAATTTCATCCCCCACGTAAGGTGCCGTATGCTCACCAAAGGTGGAAGCTGAACTTAAACGCTTAGTTAGTCTGGGTGTCATTTCTGTCGATCACAGTAACTGGGCTACATGGTTCCAGTCAGCAAGAAGGATGGGTACTGAGGCCAAAGGGACTTTAAAGTAACCATCAACCCAGTTCTTTGCGAGACAACACCCAATTCCACGCATTGAGGATTTGTTTGATCCTGGCTGGAGGCCAACGCTTCTCCAAAGCAAACTGGACTTGTCAAATGCATACCTGCAGATGGAAGTTGAGGAGGAGTCAGCGGTTGGGCGCAACCATCCAACCGGAAAAGGGCTGTTCTGTTTCAATCGCTTGCCATTTGGGATCGCCTACACCCGCTGCTATTCCAGAAAAAGCCGATGGATCAGGTGCTCTGGGGTTACCATTTACCCACCGTTACTTGGATGACATTTTGTCAGTGACCAGATGAAGAGACTCATTCAAGCAGCATTGACGGTGTTGAGAAGGTTAGAGAATATGGTTTGCATGTTAAGCAGGACAAGTGTTTGTTTTTCCAGGACTCGGTGGAGTACCTGGGCCACATTATTGATGCTGCAGGGCTCCACAAATCACCTGAAAAAGTGCGTGCTATCGTGGAGGCGCCATCACCTAGCAATGTGGGGCAGCTTCGTTCTTTCTGGGAACATAAATTATTATATGCTTCATTCCTGACTCGCCACAGTTCTAAAACCTTGAATGCTTTGTTTCAGAAGGGTCAAAATGGACTTGGTCTAAACTTTGTGAGTTGGCATTTAGAAGCAAAGGCATTGCTGGTGTCACAGGATGCAGCACACACCATAGCTGGAACTGCCGTCATTTAGCTTGTGATGTGCTTCATGTGGTGGGGGCAGTACTTCATGTGATGCCGAGTGGTGAGGAAAACCTATAGCTTTTGCTTCCAGAACTCTGGAGTAAGGCAGACAAAAATTAAGTACAGCTTGGAGAGAGAGGCACTGGGATAGTTTGGTCCGTAAGTTCCATCATTATCTGTATGGTAACAAGTTCACTCTGCTTACAGATCACCGGCCTCTGACTTCTATTCTGAGCCCTCTAAAAAGTATTCCATCAATGGCTGCTGCTAGAATGCAACGTTGGGCTTTGTTGTTGTCTGCTCATGAGTACACCATCGAGTACCGCAAAGGTGAGGCTCATGCTAACGCAGATGGTCTCTCACGGTTGCCACTCCCTCATTCTGAGGAACAAAGACAGACACGTGCAGGTGTTTGGCGCGCCGCAGTTAGAAACCTGCCAATTAGCAGCGCCAGATCAGACGAGACTTTGTCTGACCCTGTTCTGTCAAGAGTGATGGGAGATATTACGACAGATAAAGCTCGCTGCTAAAGCGCTGTGGAGCACTTTTCTGCTGCGCAGAGATGAGCTCACAATACAACAGGGATGTCGATGGGGTAGTTGGAGCAGAAAATGCCACAAGTTTCGGGCCCGTGTGTTAAGGGGCAAGAGCTGCATTCGCCACCAGGTGTGGTAAAAATGAAAAGTTTAGCACAGAGTTATGTGTGGTGGCCTAACATTGACGCCCAGATTGAGTCTCAAGTAAAATCGTATCATTCCTGTCAGCAGCTACAAAAAGAACCACGCTTAGCCCCTCTCCATCCTTGGGTTTGGCCTGTCCAGGAACTGGATCATGCACTTTGCTGACCATTTGATGACACATGTATCTGAAGGTGGATTGCTCACCCAAATGGCCAGAAGTAAATAGCTGACAGCACCACTGCCGGTAAAACTATTCAGTTCTAAGGAGTTCCTTAGCCGCCATGGCATTCCCCAAATCCTGGTTAGTGACAAGGGACTACAGTTCTGTTCAGAGGAGTTCGACAAGTTTATGAGGTCCAACTCCGTCAAGCACATTCACTCAGCACTTTATCACCCTGCCACCAATGGCTTGGCAAAGCGTTTTGTTCAGACATTTAAACATGCATTAAAAATCACTGAGAGGATGGTCGTTCAACAGCGATTGACACCTTTCTGTTGACGTGACGCAACACTCCCCATGCCACACCAAGGAGGCTCCCTGCACTGTTTCTAAAGTTGCAGGGTTGCGCCTGCTGGATCTCACAGCCAAATGTGAGAGGAGCGGTGCGAGTGTCTCAAGATTCAACTACTACGCCGTCACTCCAGAGAGGGACAGTTTTGTGGTGACCCAGTTTTGGTTCGTGACTTTCACTGCAGGGGGAGGAAAAAGTGACAGATGGAGTAGTTCAGGAGCAAAACTGGCCTGTGCTCGCATCAAGTGAAAGTTGATAAAACAGGATTGTATGACACACGCTGACCAGATGCTGTCATGCTCAGAACCAGTGAATCAGGGGGCAAGACTCTGCTGTGAAATCTTTCATTTAGTCAGCTGCAGTTACCCTCAAGTCACACTGTGGGTACTCCCGATCACATGGTAGCAACTGACCAAGGACAGGATAAAAATCTAGGATCCACAAAGACAGGGTTATTGATGCAACCCCTGTTGGAGTTACCTCAGGCAGAAGCCAAGTAATCTTTAAAAGAGTACGAGATGGTCCACTGAGAAAAACTAAAACCACCAAGATATTGTGTGTGCAGTTTTACGGCAAACACAAAGTTATGTTATTATTGAAGATAAGTTTGCTTACCACATGCTCTAAGTGGGGAGGAGATGTTATGTGTTAGAACTGTTATTATGTTGGCGACCACAAGGGGGCGCCGGTGGGCTTCTAGATGGGCTGTTCAGCAAGACGAACAAGTGTATGTTGAAGCTGTGGAACAGAATAAAAACGAACTGATGACTGATTTGTGCAGCACCGAAGGCCACAAACACAACAGTTAGCATCAATGAACGACAGACTTGCTTGCGGTTTCCACAGCTCTTTCTGGAGTTCATCCACATAGTTCAGCTTCTCATCTTCATCTCTAAGGGAAGCTGTTTGCAGCTGACTCAGCTGGTGGTTTTCTTTTCAGCTCCTGTTGTTAACAACTGTTGCATAGTTTGCATCTTGAAACATCTTTTTGTGGTTGTTTGGTTGTCTTGAAAGCTGCTTGCAGTTCTGCCAAACGGACTCCTTTTCTGTGTTCTGGTCTCTTTGCTTGAGAATTAGAGCCTCATTTTCCAGCCTTTTCCAGCTCTTCTGTCATCTCCATGAAAGACTCTTCTGGAGAAAAACACTTTGAGATCTTTGTTTTGGTCCAGAAGTTTTTTGTTTTCTTCAGCCACTGGGAGGCTTGCTGCAAGGCCAGATGTTCTGATCTGAAGGTAAGCAGGGTCCATTTACCCCCATGTAATCTGCTGGACCATCAGAACATTCTCTCTTATGGCAAAGGCTTGACTCTTCAACAGAAATGATCAAAGGATCACAAATTAAGTGAAACAGCACAAGAACAAAGAAGATATGTTTGTTAAAATGGGAGATCGGTATCATCAAAGCAGAGAAGTTAGCAGCACAGCTCACGTGTCTCGCCATGACCACGCCACCAAGCAGGTACAGGATGTATTGTTTTTTCATCATTTAGTGAGAAAACAGCTGTTTGTTTTATTTTGATGTCATTCTTCCATTGCCCAGAGGGCGTGTAGGAGCAACAAGAACAGTAGCCATGTTACATGGGCAGAATATCTTGATCGGATCAATGGTCTGGTTAAAATCTCACTCCGCACATGGGATCAGAAAACCTTTCCGATTAGAACAACGCTCCCATGGCTCACACGCCTGCTCGAGAATCATCTGGGCATGCGCAGTGTAAAATCACCCAGATTTAGTGTGGGCCAGGTCCGCTTGTAAACAAACCGCTTCCACAGATACTTCATGCAGCAGCTCGGTAACATACGCAGACGATCTTTCCAAACGTGCTTTATTAATGTTATGAAGACAGGAAGTGCCTACCGCTTCATCGTTATATTTAATCTGTGTGGTCAGTGCTTGTGGAAAAAATTAAGATGACTAAATCTTAGGATAGATTAACACGCTAACATCATTAGCCTGATGGATGGACAAAATCCAGGACCGCAAGGAAACGCAGCAATCTCCCAGCTTGGGCGACTGAGCGACATTTATTTTTGCTCTGAAATATACAGACCGCCCCAAAGCCACTCTATGAGCCAGCGGACCCAGCTCTGTTCGAACACGGTTCTGCAGTTTTAATCAGAGCGGGCCGGCTGCTCACAGTCTGGATCCTCCCACACATACCAAACAACAAAACGCACACGTAAAAAGCACTGACACGTAAAATTATTAATCCAGCTGCCTGTTCACTCGTGCCAGTGGACCGAGTGAGCGTCGGGGGGCATGAAGCGCCCCTCCCCCGAATCTCCCCCGTGAGGGGTGTAAGGGAGGGGAGAGCCAGCGGGCGAGAGGGAGCGGCGCTTTTCACTGGGCGTCCGCAGAGCCAAACACCGTTCATGCATGACGTAACCCAGAGCAGTAGTGACACACGACCGAATGACTGGGCTTCATGTCTAATAATCGGATAAACGACGGTATAACCCACTCTGATTCGACGAAAGAAATTCTGATCCAATGAGTCTGAACGCAGAGTATTCCGAATGGCGCCGTTACATGACGTATTTTTCTTCCGATCAGGCGTTCGTTCCGATTACTTTTGCCCATGTAAACGCGGCTAATGTTTTCACTAAAAAGAGAAGACTTCTTAAAGTTTCCAGATGCTGCTGGATCAACAACTTTGGCATGAAAATACAGGTGAACCCGGACCAGTTGCATTGACCAGTTGGGATCAACATTTACTTCCCACAGATACAGATGAGTAATTGTGTCAAAGGAGGCAGAATCTGGAAATTAGAGAACATCAAGTTTAGCATCACCTTTTTCTCTTCTCGTATGCAATGTCTGTTAAATGTGTCTCAACATGCAATACAGACAATCATAGAAGACTTCAACATGAACATGATCAGAGCTGCACTGTTTCTGCTTTTTTTTATGTCAGCTTGAGGAAACACTTTTTCCTCTCAGGAAAAAAAACAAACTAAACACACATGTGCAGATATGTGCAGGATTTCAGACAGTCCACGGAAACAGAATAAAAACAGAAAAGAAACAAAAATATCTGAGTCCAAAGTGCAATAATCATAAAATAACTCAATTTGTTTCTCTATTTGAAAGTACAGTAGCAGTAATGAGTAACACAAAGATGTAGCACAATCGACAAATACAACTTAAAGTAAAAGATAATATACACATAATATAAAACACATTATAATATTTACATCGGAAAGAAATCATATTAAATGTTCAAATGATCTTTTGTAGTTAATGATCCAAAAACATATGTTTGACGTCATTCCTTCTACAGTCCAGCAGGGGGCGGTGTAGGAGCAACAAGAAACAATGTTTTTCACTAAAAAGAGAAGACTTATTCAAGTTTCCAGAAGCTGCTGGATTTCCAGAAACTGTCAGAGTTTTTGTCAGAATATTCTTATGAAGAGAACAGAGTAGACCAAAAAGGCTGGGTCTGGTTGTTTCAGGCCGTGCGACACAGCGCTCACTCTCAGGTGTGATCCCACTGCTGAGCGGCACGCGGGCTTTGACCTGCTCCGTTTCCGGCCTGGGCCGGTTCACCCGTCCTTAGACGACCTGGTCTCCCCGGGCTCCCCCAGAAAGACCATATCGGTACCGAACTCAGTGCAGACACCCGATCAGCACAGTCCACTGCAGCTCAGAGCTCCTGAGCTCCAACCATCCTCCAGCCTCAGCCTCCATGAGCGCAGATTACAGGCGCGCGCCACCACACCCGGCAGGAAACACAGATCAGCTGTTGGACTAAGATGCTGCAGTCATGAGAGCAGCTTCTGGAATAAAAGCCTGCAGTTTTTCAATCTTCTCATTTTTGTCCAATACTATATTAATTTATGAAAGGCAAATCTTTGTTTTATGTAGGCTATTTTTAATTTTATTTTGGAAAAGGTCTTTGGCCCATTATTTTTTAATGATAATAATAAACTTCATTTATATAGCACTTTTCAAAATCAAGATTACTAAGTGGTGCAAAATTAACATTAGAAAAAAGACCAGGATTAAAAACAGTATATAGTACGAAAAATTAAAAAAAAACAGCACAAACACAAAACAGTAATACCGCTAAAAATCAATCAAATCAATAATAATAGAAGTTTAAATTTAAGAAGCAATAAAATCATTAAAAGCAGACCTATAAAGGTAAATTTTTAAAAGAGATTGAAATACTGCTAGGTGATTCAGCGAGCCTGATCTCTTCTGGGAGTCTGTTCCAGAGTGTTGGGGCTCTTATAGCGAAGGACCTGTCTCCCTTGGTCTTCTGTCTGGATTGTGTACATAAGGAACAAGGAGATCCGCTATATATTTAGGGGCCAGACCACAATGTGCTTTAAAAGCATCATTTAAATCTTAAAATCTATTCTAAAACGGAGTGGGAGCCAGTGCAGAGACACTAAAACTGGAATTATATGATCTCTCATTCTGGTTTTGATTAGGAGTCAGGCGGCAGCATTTTGGACCAACTGGAGTTTATACACACTCTGCTGTGAAAGGCATGTGTAGAGTGCGTTGCATTAGTCCAAATGGGAAAAAATAAAAGCGTGAATCACCATTTCAAGACAGTTTTTAGATGGGAGAGGGCTTATCCTGTGTAATCTGTGTATTTGCCACCAATTTGACATGTAAAATAAATTATGAAATTTAAAAATTGTCTTGTTTTAAAAGTTCTGTTCAGTGGACGCTTTGAGCTAATAAGCTAGTGTGACTCCATCACATTTACATTGAGTTCATATGATATGCAGCTACATGTGATTCCAGTTCACTAAAGTCAGAAACTCTAGTCTCTCAAAAGCATCAAATGAAAATAAAACAGTTTTTTATAACCGGGTCTTCAGGAACCCTTTTGGAATTTCTGCCCTTCTGAAAAGTGCTAATATTGCTCATAGGTAAAGCAACATGAATGTAGAGAAGAAGAAATACAGACTTTATATTAGTAAATCTATCCTGCTATCTGTAGTTGAAACACGGAGAACAACAACAAACGCTGTCAAGAGATTCCAGACGTTCATCTGCTTATGTCTGAGAGGAATCCTCAAAATGTACCAGCTGGAAACAGAGCTCACAGAGCTCTAAAAGAGAACAAAACATGCACCAGTGGAAGAAGAAATCTGATGGAGTTGGATCCACCAAACCCAGAGGAAACCAACATCCAGTATCACCCTGCAGGCCCTGATCTGGAATCCCCAGAGGAAGTGAAAACGAGGAAGACCAAGAAAAGGCGTGGAGAAAAGACCCTGAGACTAAAGATCAAAAGACCATTTATACCTAGAAGGATGATGCAGGACAGAAGATGGTGGCAGGGAGTTGTTGATGACCTTTGTCCAACCAGGGTTAAAAGGCCTAACTATTGGATCAGAATGACCCCACTCCCAAAGCTAACCTGCCTTGGAGGCAGTGGGTCATCTAGACCCACAAGACAGTGCGCTGAGCCTTTTCTCTTCAATCATTTGTGATCTTCACTGGTGTCCATGGATTACATGAAATCTTCTCCACCTTTGTCATGGTATGAATAAGGTGTTAATGTAAGGGTGGGGTCATCTGGACCCCACAAGAAAGCACAAGGGTTATAGGGAACTTTGAATTGGTTGAAAGAAATAATACCAGAAAAATGGTTGGATTTTGATGGAGTAATCAAATACTTATTATGGGAATAATGGGAAAGATGTGGTTAGCACATTCCCTAATCCATGGAGGGAATTTCCTTCAAGGGTTTTCTCGTTGACAGTGTAAACCAAGGAGCATGACAGAAAATGGAAACAACTCAAGACTTCAGCAAGGGAAAGGATTGTTTTCACTTTTTTAAACATTTCATTTAGATCCCAATTTAGTAATTTACAGTCAGAAAGAATCCAAATAAACTCCTAAAAAAACCCTTTTGGCAGTTATATATATATTTTTCTATAGTGATGTGAAGGTGGATGTTCTGAAAGAGAAACAAGTGTCAGTTTGTAACAAAGATGTGAAGACATGAAAACTTGTCTCCAGAGGTGATGAGTCTTCCTACAGAGGTCCTGAAACTGGCAACCTGGTCTGCAGAGAACAATCTCACTATAAACACATAGAAGATCATGGCGATCATCATTGATTTCAGGAACCCAGACCCCCTTTATTTCAACGGCCAGCATGTGGGGAAATTCCCCCCTTTCAGGTTTTTTTATCAGCAAACATCCAAACCAGAAAGGCTCTGCAGCATCTCCACTTCCTGATTCCTCAGGTGGAACAATCTCAACACCAACCTGCTGCTGACCCACCCACCGCTCATCCATGGAGAGCCTGCTGACAAACTGCAGCACAGTTGGGTTTGGCAGCTGCAGCATTGCAGACAGGGAGTGGCTGCAGAAAGTGTATAGACGTTTATACATCCCACTGCCTCAGCAGAGCAAAAAGCTTCATCAAAGATTGTTTCATCCTGGGAGGCACTACAGGTGCATCACGACTAAAGCAAACGGTTTTAAAAATAGCTTCTCTCTGAGGGGAATAACCACCTTGAACTCCCACGTGTCCTGATTCCAGTCTGTGCACAAAATGTTTATTTTAGTTGCTGCACATGCACCAGTAAATTTATTTAATTTCAATATTTGTCATGTTTCTTTGGATACTGAAATAAATGAACAACCCCTGATATTTGTCTCTCTGTAAACAAAAACAATCAATGTTTGCGTTTAGGAAAAAAAAGAATCTGTTTGAAGCAAAACTCTGGCATTTCCTCATGACAACCAGCAGGTGGCAGCATTTGACCATAGTTGTAGATCACATCACTACTGTGTTCATTTATGCCAAATTTAGGAGACTAACTTTTATGCTAAAAATAAGGTGCATCAAAAATAATAAATGTAATAACATACTAAAAAATCTATGTTTTATTTTGGCTGAAATAAAAAAAATTCTCCATCTAAATTCACATGAATTTATCCACCAGCTTTTTTGATTTCATTGAGCACAATAACTAAATAAAGACACACAGTGGAGGATATTTTTAGGCTCCTCCTCAAATCAAAAGATGTAATCCATTTGATCCAAATCCATTCACTTTATTCTGAAATGTTGGTGACTTAAAAAGGAATCATTGTACTAAATGTCATGGTTGTGTTTCGCATTTCAGGCCAAAAGTCTGCAGCTTTTTTCAGGTCAAGAAAGTAACTTTCGTTATTTCTATGAAGGCCTCCATGTTCTGAGCCTAAGCAGAGCTTTGTTCCTGTGTTTTTAATAAACCTCAATGATCTTGATGCAAAAACATTAAAAGACAGAAACACCTGAAGCAGTAACTGGTTTATGATCTTAAGAGTTTTTTCTGCACCAAACTACTCGAGTAAATAAAAGTAAAAGTAAAGTAAAAATCTTACTCTACTTTAATAATCTGTTTCTGACAAACACTTTCTACATTTGTAAAATGCATACCAATGAACAACCAGGAAACAGAGCAGATCAAGGATGAAAGGAACAGGATATTTAAAAAAAGACTGCACAAATCTGGATCAGTTTATGTGGAATTTTTTTGGTAGAACATTATGACATGGAGTGGAGCGGCTCTGAGACGGTGACGGTGAGTCATCACGGAGCTGCGTAGCTCCGGTTCTCGGTCAGCATCTTGGTGGTCGTGTGAGGGGAAGCCGTGGGGATTGAACAGCATTGAACAGTCCACCGTCTGAAGGACGTGTCCTCATGAGGAACTTCTGACCATGGCAGCTGGAAACCTGTGCCCCATGGTGGGTTTGAGGAACTCCAACAGGTAATGCTGACGGGTTTAATTGGTTGAAAGAAATAATACCAGAAACATAGTTGGATTTTGATTGAGGAATCAAATACTAATATAGGAATAATGGGAAAGATATTGGCACATTCCCTAATACCAGACTTCCAAGAAGAAAAAGTGTTGTAGTATTCATTTAGCACACTTCTGTTGTAAACCGAGGAGCATGAAAGAAAATGGAAACCGGTTGGGACTCAAGCAAGGACTAGAGAGTGAAGATGAAGTATACAGAATAAATTGTATTCAGAAACAAATTCATCAGTGGAGGATAAGAAAACATGAAGAGGACTGAAGCTGCATTCACACCATGTGTCAATGGACATAAATACACATTTTTGGGCTTCCATGCTCAAAACTTTCGTACTTTCCTACAGACATTTTTATGACAGCTTTCATGCTCTTGGTACAAAACACATGGTCTTTGAACGCAGGTCAAAGTGTAACCAATAAGGGACTCAGATTTGGTAGTGACATATGGATGACATCCTTTTTAATGTAGGGAAGTGACAGTCGTTTAAAAATAGAATAATAAAGAATAGCATACAAAAAAATTCAACTTCAGGACACAGCAACGAAAGGCAGTTTGCGGCCATCCAGAGTGCTTTAGCCGTATGAATTTACATTCGGTAAAAAACTATTTAGTAAGAGGCCTGTAATTTTCATCATAGATATACCTCAACTATGAGAGACAAAATGAGAAATAAAATCCAGAAAATTACATTGTCTGAATTCTAAGTGACCTAATACTTAATTTCCACCATCTTTCTCTTTCGGCTTTTCCCATCAGGGGTCGCCACAGCGAATCATCCTTTTCCACCCCACTCTATCATGAACATCTTCTACCCTAACATTAGCCAACTTCATGTCCTCTGTTAAGACATCCATATATCTCCTCTTTGGCCGTCCTCTTGCCCTCCTGCCAGGCAGCTCCATCTCCAACATCCTTCTACCAATGCATCCACTATCCCTCCTCTGAACATGTCCAAACCATCTCAGTCTGGCTTCTCTGACTTTGTCGCTAACACAGGCAACATGAGCCGTCCCTCTGATGTACTCCTTCCTTATCCTGTCCAACCTGGTCACTCCTAAGGAGAACCTCAACATCTTCATCTCCGCTACCTCCATATCAGCCTCTTGTCTCTGTCTCACTGCTACCGTCTCTAACCCATAGAGCAGAGCTGGTCTCACCACTGTTTGTACACCTTTCCTTTGAGTCTTGCTGACACTCTTCTGTCACACAACACTCCTGGCACTTTCCTCCACCCGCTCCAACCTGCCTGCACTCGCCTCTTCACCTCTTTTCCACACTCCCCATCACACTGAACCGTTGACCCCAAGTACTTAAACTCCTGCACCTTCTTCACCTCAGCCCCCTGTAACCTAACGCTTCTACCTTGATCCCTCTCGTTCAGACACATGTATTCTGTCTTACTACGACTGACCTTCTTTCCAGAGCAAACCTCCACCTCTCTAGCTGTTCCTCCACCTGCTCTCTACTCTCACTGCAAATTACAATGTCATCCGCAAACATCATTGTCCAGGGAGATTCCTGTCTTACCTCGTAGTCAGCCTGTCCATCAGCATAGCAAACAAAAAGGGACTTAAAGCTGATCCTTGGTGTAGTCCCACCTCCAACTTGAACTCCTATGTCTGACCTACAGCACATCTCACCACCGTCATACTTCTCTCATACATGTCCTGAACTACTCTGACGTACTTCTCTGCCACTCCAGACGACCTCATACAGTACCACAGCTCCTCCCTCGGCACCCTGTCATACGCCTTCTCTAAATCTACGAACACACAATGCAGCTCCTTCTGACCATCTCTGTACTTTTCCATCAACATTCTCAAAGCAAAAATGGCATCAGTGGTGCTCTTCCGGGGCATGAAACCATACTGCTGCTCACAAATCTCCACCTTCTTCCTAAGCCTGGCTTCCACTACTCTTTCCCACATCTTCATTGTGTGGCTCATCAACTTTATTCCTCTATAGTTGCTGCAGTTCTGCGTGTCACCCTTGTTCTTAAAGATTGGGACCAGAGCGCTCCTTCTCCATTCCTCAGGCATCTTCTCACTCTCTAAAATCCTATTGAACAACCTCGTTAGAAATTCCACTGCGGTCTCTCCTAAGCACTTCCATACCCCCACAGGGATGTCATCAGGACCAACGGCCTTTCCGCTCTTCATCCTTTGCAGAGCCTTCCTAACCTCATCCTTTCCAATCTCTGCTACTTCCTGCTCCACAACAACCACATCTTCCTCCCTTCTTTCCCTGTCATTTTCCTCGTTCATCAGCTCCTCAAAATACTCCTTCCATCTTTTCTGTACACTCTCCTGGGTTGTTAGCACCTTTCCATCTCTGTCCTTAATCACCCTTATCTGTTGCACGTCCTTCCCATCTCTGTCTCTCTGTCTGGCTAGCCTGTAAAAGTCCTTCTCTCCTTCTTTTGTGTCTAACCTGTCATATAGCTCATCGTAAGCTTTCTGTTTGGCCTTTGCCACCTCTCTCTTCACTCTACGCTGCACTTCCTTATACTCCTGTCTACCTTCCTCAGTCCTTTCTACATCCCACTTCCTTTTAGCCAACCTCTTCCTCTGGACGCATTCCTGTACTTCCTCATTCCACCACCAAGTGTCTTTACCGTCTTTCCTCTTTCCAGATGACACACCTAGCACCTTCCTACCTGTTTCCCTGAGAATCTCTGCTGTAGTTTCCCAGTCATCTGGAAGCTCATCCTGACCACCCAGGACCTGTCTCAACTTCTGCCTAAATTCCTCACAAGATTCTTCATTCTGTAGCCACTTGGTCTTCTTTTCTGTTTTCCCTCTCTTCTTCTTCCTGACCTCCAGAGTCATCTTACCCACCACTATGCGGTGCTGTCTGGCTACACTGTGTCCCACCACCACTTTGCAGTCATTAACCTCTCTCAAATGACCTCGTCTACATAGGATGTAGTCCACCTGAGTACTCCTACCTCCACTTCTGTATGTCACTCTATGTTCCTCTTTCTTCTGGAAGTAAGTGTTGACTACAGCCATTTCCATCCTCTTCGCAAAGTCCACCACCATCTGTCCCTCCAGATTCCTTTCCTTCACACCAAACCTGCCCATAACCTCCTCATCACCTCTGTTGCCCTCACCAACATGCCCATTAAGTCTGCTCCAATAACAACTCTCTCTCCTCTGGGAAAACTCTCTATGACCTCATCCAACTCTCTCCAGAATCTCTCCTTCACTTCTAACTCACAGCCAACCTGTGGCGCATACCCACTGACTACATTCACCATCACCACTTCAATTTATAACTTTTGGCTCATCATTCTGTCTGAGACTCTTTTCACCTCTAGAACACTGTTTACAAACTCCCACTTCAGAATCACTCGTACCCCGTTTCTCTTATTATCAACACCATAATAGAACAGTTTGTATCCTCCTCCAATACTACGTGCCTTGCTGCCCTTCCACCTTGTCTCCTGCACACACAGTACATCTACCTTCCTTCTCTCCATCATGTCTGCCAGCTCTCTGCCTTTCCCTGTCATTGTGCCAACGTTAAGAGTCCCTATTCTCAAACCTATGTTCCTGCCTTTTCCCTTCTCTCTCTGGCCACGGACCCTTCTGCCTCCCCTCTTTCTTCGACATACAGTAGTCAAATTTCCACCGACACCCTGTAGGTTAACAGCATCGGTGGCGGTCGTTGTTAACCCGGGCCTTGACCGATACGGTATGTCTAAAGTGTTGTGAATGATTCGCATGGTTATTTTGGCAATTTTTACACCGGATGCCCTTCCTGACGCAACCCTCTCTATTTATCCAGGCTTGGGACCGGCACAGAAGTAACTGGCTTGCTACCCCTGCGGCTAGACTTAATTTCCACCATAATGTACAATAAATTCTCTAAATATCACACAATGTGATTTTCTAGATTTTGTTCTCATTTGCCTCTCATACAGGCTTCTGTCCTCTTTTAAGTGGGAAACCCTTCACAAGTGATGACTGACCAGATACTTTTTTTGGAGCACTCTATATACATTGTACATTGTAGAATAAATTGTAGTGGCAGGTATTAACAAGTATTTACAGTGCGAAAAATTCACAGTTAAATACAACAGAGACATTTCTAGTAGAGTAAGTGGTGATTCTGTCCATGTTTTATTGCTGTGAGACAGAATACAGCACATTTTATATGTAAGGGGTGACCATGTGCTTGTAAAAAGTAGAAAAAGAACAAGAAGAAAAAGCTCCTTCCTGCATGTCCATTGTAAACACAGAGGGTTACATGCATGTTCTTTTGGGGCGTTCATGAACACGTGTCACACATTTTCTGGATAAATGAAACTTTTAAAAAATCCAAATAAAAGGAAAGGCTTTTTTCACCCCAGAAAGACTTTAAACGATAGGATGCTAGTTTTTTTTTTTTTATCAATTATTGAAACAATTCTAAAAATTCCATGATTTACGTATGTAAATTTTCTTTTACCTATTTTTTGTAACAAGTTTTTGGGTTGTACTTTATTTAAACAGAACATTGAGAATGCCAGAGGATTGCAAGGATTACAAAAACGCATTACGATGAATTAAAAATATTCAGACGGACAATATGAACATGTAGCTTTTTTACTGTTGGTAATGGTACCATTTTGGTACTTTTGGTTTCTATTTCTTTACTTATTAAGGGGCGAAATGAAAAAAAGATTGTTGAATTTGTGAAATTTACCAAATACAAGATCAAATTACTCTTAAGCACAAGTTCATCCTATGCGTGTTTGTTTGTTTATTTGAATTTCTCCTCTTTTGCCGCATCTTTGCCTTTCCTGCACTTCAACCGACCTCCATAACCTGCAGCTAATTCTATTGGTCGACACCGCACGTCCTCTTAAGCAGACTCGCTTCCCATTTGTTCACGGGAACGTCCATCACCGCACTTCCGTCCGTTTGGCCGTTTTTGATTGGCCAATGCTTCCCCTCTTGTCTCCTCCCTCCTCCTGGGTCGAAGCCGCCGTGTCCCCGGTCTGACACGTTCTTGGCCAAATTCTCCACGGTGTAAAATTGGAGCCCCCCTTCTTTTTTCCAGTAACCCTCCAGAAACATCCTCCGGTGATCCCTGCAGCCGCGTCGATATTTCTGTTTAGAAAACACACCGAGCCCTTAGAAGATGGCGGTGGTGAGCGGAATGTTGGGGTCGGCAGTAGCCCGGCTCGAGGGCCGGGAGTTCGAGTATTTAATGAAGAAAAGGTCGGTGACTATCGGTCGGAACTCCTCCCAGGGCTCGGTGGACGTCAGCATGGGGCACTCCAGCTTCATATCCCGGAGGCATCTGGAAATATTCACCGCCGGAGAAGACGGCGCGGGCGTGGGGGAGTTCTATCTGCGCTGCCTCGGGAAAAACGGGGTGTTCGTGGATGGGGTGTTCCAAAGAAGAGGGGCTCCACCTCTGCAGTTGCCACGCATGTAAGTGGGATGTTCACTGGAGTCGGGAGGACCTCGTGGACCGGCGCGTTCATGCGCTTATTGTGATGTTGTTGTTTTGTTAGCCCGCAGTGGCGCTGCACGTGCTGTGTCAAGCTACAACAAGCGCGAGACATGCTACTCGTGGGCTCCGACGTCACACTTAGTCTCCATGTCGCTCGTGCGAGTTAAGAAAATTTTAATTTGCGCCGCGCGCGTCTCTTAGCATACATTTCTCTGTTGTCATTCGATCAATTTGATCTTATTCGGCCGAATTGTAAACAACCGGACCCCCTCCCCCCCGGTTTTGTTTAAATGTGAGTCCAAAACACTACCGCGTGAAAAAATGACCTCTAGGCTTGCCGTAGTTAAATTGAAGCATGTGGTATTTATTATTAAATGTGACACAGCGTATTATAATAAGATATTAAAACTTTCCTTTGTAACATTATGTTTTCAATGGTTTATTTCTTTACGGTAGATGTAACTTTTTCTGACTAAAACAAACCACTCCTTTAAATTTTGTAGTTTCGTTATTTCAGATTAGATGATTACTAATTTGTATACAGTTTTTGTAGCGGAAGTGCTCAAAAAATGACCACAAAACCCACAAATTTTCTCACCTCAAAGTTTAGTTTAAAACGTCAACATAAGAACATATTAATGCCAGCTTTTGCACAGACTTTTAAATGTAAGCCTATT
This sequence comes from Oryzias sinensis, assembly GCA_037389245.1. NCBI lineage: Eukaryota > Metazoa > Chordata > Actinopteri > Beloniformes > Adrianichthyidae > Oryzias > Oryzias sinensis. Next base: position 3,437,189 of record CM074508.1, on the reverse strand, counting down.
GAGTTGATGGATGAAGTAATAAGGATTAAATATCAATATTTTCCTCCTCATTTTGGTTTACATTAGGCCTTTTTTATTTTTCTTCATGATCTCAGACCAAATTTTACATACAAATCTGACTGGAAGAAACCACGGTGTGAACATTCTCACGATCGTTGGTAGTTTGGTGTCGAAGTTCCAGGTAAAGCCCAGTTATGAATCATAAATTAGACACGTTGAGTTACATAATGGCGTCGGCGTTAAGTCCCTATTTAAGCTGAGTCTCAGTACCGCATGTTGGGCCTTTTCTAACCCCCGTGGTCAGCCTGTTGCCGGGCAGGACGTTCCTCCGTCCAGTAAAATTATAATCACTAATAGAAGGAGCATGTTGTCCCATCAACTGCTGCTGCTGTCAGTCATTGCTTTGATAACATAACGAGTTATCATATCCTTGAATGAATTACAGATTTAACAGAGGTTCCCGAGGAACCAGTGCAGATATTTTGAACAAAAACAATATTTTTGTTGTTATTTTATTTTATCAGATGAATGGCAAAGCAACAGGCTTTGGGTTCCTATGGAAACAGCCTCTAAACCCACCAAGTATCTTCAAGCCCTGCTGTTGATTACTGAAAGATCCACTCCAATGAAAATGGTGTTTTTTTTTGTTTTGTTTTTATTGTTATTGTGGCGGGTTTTTTCTGATGACCAAGGGCCACAAGCTGCCCGCTCCTCTCCATTCTGATGCTTCCACTTGCAGACAAATAGATCCGTGTACGTCTTTGTTTTCCTCGTCTGAGCCGGATTCTGGATCAAAACTGTACAGATGGATAGCTCCAAAATTCCTCGAAGTTGTTGTTGCACCAGTCATGTTAGTTTGGGGGTGTGAGGGGCTGTAAGCTTGCGGGGGAGCACATAAACAGATAGCACTCAGTTATGGGTGACGGGAAAAGAGGTTGGCGTTGCTCCGCATCCACAGTCCCGCACACTACTACTCCATCTGCAGAAACTGTTTCGGAGAAAACAAAACTGAAAGTGTCATAATTAAAAGAGCGCTGGGAATGCTTTTACAACAGATCAAAAGATGATCAGAGGGGGGCTTTAAAATCTAGCTTGAGACACAACCACAATCATCCACCCGACTGATCAATGAACCTACAATGAATGAAACCAAAGGTGCCGATTTCTGTGAACCAACGACCACCACAGCTCGTTGTTCCCTGCTGCACTTCTGACGTTCAAGACTAAAAGTAATAAACATCCTTTTTGTCAGTCCTGGACAGTGATGTGGACATGGACACTGAATGTTGTCATATGAAGAAAAAACCACCTCTAAAATCTTTGTTTAAGTTTCATGTTGTCTGGACGCAACTAAAGCTGCGCATCTGTTGGAGAAGATTAGAAAAGACGTCCGAATCTGTTTTTGCCATGCAACCGTCAACATATCATTTTAGACTTTTCCATGCATGAACAATGTGGTTTTGACAGTTTTTGTGTCTTTATCTGAAGGAATCTAGTGAAATAAACACTATTTATTCCCAGCTTGCTGCCCAGCTTTTTTGGTATTTTCTGGATACAAACATGGTTTCAAGGTTAATTTTCCAGCTGACCTGCTGCTTCTGTCTTTCTGTCTGACTTTTAGGTCCCACTCAGATGATCTTTTGATCGATTGTCAAAGCGTTCCCGTTGGCCTTTTTTTAATTATAATTGCGTTTTTAGCCAAGGTTGAAAAACCTGTGTTGTTGTCTAGAGTATGGTTTTTGCAGAGCAGCAGGAGTTCATTTGAAATTCACCCCTGAGTTGTGTGGAGAAACCCCATCCCCCTTACCCTTCTCCACTGCTGAGAGCTCTCTGTTTAGGTGTGGCAGGGAGCTTTTCTATGTAACAAATACACTCCTCTTGAAATTGCCCTTTTTTTCTGTCTGCTCCCGATTCACAATGATTTGAAAAAAGAAATACTCAATATGTGCTTCATTTTCTTTTATGTGTCCATCATCAGGAAGAACAAGTTCAAAACACCATTTTCATCGGGCTGGGTCTTGAATATCAACGGTATCAGTTGTTTCACTTTCACTCCATGCTCCTCATGGAGTATTGGTTATGACCCGATTGGATTGATCCGTGACCCCGTGAACCTGAATTCAATCCATCTTAGGGAATGTTCAACAAAGTTGGCATGAAAGATGCTTCTGTGGTTCCAGTTCTGTTCTGATTCAGAGCTGCCCCGTTCTCCAGAATAGCCTCCTTGTTGCCGTCTTCACGCCGTCTGACACGTCTTGTTTTGGTTTGCCCCCCTCGGCCTCCAGGTGTTGTTTCCGCTTCCCCAGCACCAGCATAAAGATCACATTTACAGCCCTGAACAGTGACAAGAAGGAGCAGAGGAATGTGCCGGAGTCCCCCATCAAGCCAGTCCAACCTCAGATTTCCCCCCTCACCATTAACATTCCTGACAACATCGCCCACCTCATGAGCCCGCTGCCCTCCCCCACGGGGACCCTCAGGTCAGACGGCAGTTTGAAACAAACCCCGCTTTTCTCAGCTGCGAGTTCCTGAAGTTTCCTCTCTCGATTGGCTCAACAGCGCTGCTAACTCCTGTCCATCGAGTCCACGGGGGGCGGGGCTCTCCAGCTACAGGGCAACCCGGGGGCTCACCTCTGACCTCATCGTAGACAACTCCCAGACAGAAAACGACAAGGAGGCTTCAGGTGAAGACAGTCCAAAGGTGAGGAATCGCATCACATCTGTTGTCAGAGTGCCGTTGTTTTCGGAGGCGTCTTTGGCCCCGCCTTCTCCATGAAACCAGCGGTTTCATGCAGTTCTGGTTGGCCTCCAGGGTCTTGGTGGCTAATCGGAGGCCGAACCGGCTGCACTGGGAAAGATGTAAGCTGGAACGGTGAAACATCTGATGCCTTGCACAACGATAAGACTGTGGCGTGAGGACGCTGTATGACAGAATCACCTGTAAAAAATACACTTACCCCACAAACTTGGCATGGCCGTAAAACAGCAACAAAACATACCTGCTCCCCAAAACCCTTGTGCTATATTGTGGGGTCCAGGTGACCCCACTCCCCACTGCCTTGGAGGCACTTTAACGTTGGGAGTTGGGTCATCTAGACCCACTAGACAGTGCGCTGAACCTTTTTTCTTCAATGATTTGTGATCTTCACTGGTGTCCATGGATTACATGAAATCCTCTCCACCTTTATCCACCTTTGCCATGGTAGGGAGATCACTCAATGTTGGGGGGGGTCACCTGATGTTCTGGTTGATTTGTTTTCGGGCTGTGTGGAAAAAAAAGGGACTTGTGTGTCTGTTTACGTGTGTATGTGACTGCTGGGATACATGATCACAAAGGACAACAGAAAGTTTTCCCGCCGTGCAGAATGCAGACAGCCGGTCGCACTTACCAGGTTTCAGAGTTTACAGTTTTTTCTCCACAACAAGCTGCTGTTCATGTCTTCACACTCAGCGTTCCTCATCTTTACCCTCTTTTTGATTATACTTACGATTACAGATCTCAGGCATTAAGTCATTTAAAATTAGTCAAAGATGCTCCAGAAATGGATCTTGATCTCACCTTTTTTCTGCGGCTGCTCGATGAAATGGGCTTGCCCGTGTCTTTTTTTATTAAAGATTGTTTTCTGTTTGTCTCCACAGGATGACTCCAAGCCTCCATATTCATATGCACAACTAATAGTTCAAGCCATCACCATGGCTACAGACAAACAGCTGACCCTGAATGGAATTTATACCCACATCACCAAGAACTACCCGTACTACAGAACCGCTGATAAAGGCTGGCAGGTCGGTGCTTCTCTGGATAGAAAGAAGAATGTCGCTCTATATACATAATTCATGCACATTATATGTTTCATGTGAAACCGTGATTAGTCTGGTTTCCCTTTTGACTTGAAAAGCTGTGCAGATCGAATTTAAAATGCCTGACACTAACATGAGCCAAGATAATATTCATAATAAAAAACTGTTTAAATATCACCTTTATTATGATTTACTGCAAATTTGAAAACTTAAAAAATTAATCCTAATTTATTCACCTCAATTAAAACAACTGTAAATAGAAAAGCTGTTATTTCTTTACAATCAAACAATTTAAGAAATCCAGAGGTGAAACCTGCATGAAGTCTCAAGAAGAGTTTCATCATCCATGAAGAAACAGACTTTAGTTTCTAAATTCCTGAAAGTTTTGTTTTTTACATTAACTTCAGTTTTAACATTAAACTGAAACAAAAAAAGGGATCCAGGATTAATTGAATGTTCTCTTTCATGGATATAAAAGTTTAGGGAGTTTTGTGTGTAATAGTATTGTTGGTTATAAAAAAAACCTCAGTGTGGTTTATCCTTACGCTTCTCTGAATTCTAAAAATCCCTTTCTAAAATGTTTTTGTAAATTTGCATCTGGATGAACAAACATGAAGCTACGCTCAGACCATGTGACACACGTTCTTGAACGTCACACGGTGGGGCTGTCGCCGTCCCATACTACCGTAGGAAACTACAGTTGGAAGACGCCAAGTGTGAAATGTCATAGGGGTGCAAAGCTAGTCAATATTGCTCTAGGCTTTTTTAAAATTACAATATATGTCATAAAATTCCAGCAGGACACAAACTGCAATTATTAATTATTATTTCTTCTCCATGATCAATTTTCATTGCCACTTCCTTGAATTAAAAGGACGCCACCCACATGTCATTACCCGACCCGACCCGATTGGTCAAAGTTTGACCTGGTTTAACTTTCAACGCTCAAGTAGACGATGATCAATGGGTATGCCTTTGTCTTAAAAATGTGCATAGCTACACATGCACGCTAGAACCTTTTTTAACGTGGACCCCCAAAACACACACAAACGGCTGGATAAACGCGCAACGCTGAGGGGGGGGGGGGGGGGTTGTGAGCGTGGCTTCAGACTTTACTGCTCCTGAAATGAAGCCACAACTCTGAGAATGAACGAAGGTCTTGGGCTGCATCCAAATTCAGTGCAGTCTTACGCCCTAAACCAAGTTCTTCTGTGTTTCTGTTTGGATCAGAACTCGATCCGACATAACCTGTCCCTGAACCGCTACTTCATCAAAGTGGCCCGGTCCCAGGAGGAGCCGGGTAAAGGCTCCTTCTGGAGAATCGACCCGGCCTCCGAGGCTAAGCTGATAGAACAAGCCTTCAGGAAGCGCCGGCCCAGGGGGGTTCCCTGCTTCCGGACCCCCTTAGGTCCTCTGTCCTCCAGGTACAGTTTAGACACACACACACAGACACACACCCGCACACACACTCACACAGACACACACTCACACAGACACTCGTGCTGGTGGTTTGGTCTTCCTTGAAACACTTCACTAAACTCTGTTTTTGTCTCAGGAGTGCCCCAGCTTCTCCCAACCACACGGGGGCGCTGTCTGCCCACTCCAGTGGGGTTCAGACTCCAGACAGCTTGTCCAGGGAGGGGTCCCCAGTTCCCATGGAGTCAGAACCAGCCCCCCCACCCCCCACTGTGGTCCAGCCAAAACTTGCAGTGATTCAAGAAGCCCGCTTTGCACAGAACTCCCCCGGTAAGATCCGGCCCCCTTCATACACAGACAGATGCATGACCTGAGTAAACATTTATGCCCCTCCCCCCTTGTGTCAGGCTCCCCCCTCAGCGGCCAGCCCGTGCTCATCGCAGTGCAGCGCTCGATGAAGCCCGTTACCTACGCCATGGCAACGCCCGCCATCGTGAACACCACGGTCAGCTCTGCCCCCGTCATGCAGACCGTGCACGTTGTCCACCAGATCCCAGCTGTTACCATGGCAACAGTGTGTGGACAGCCTCTGTCGACGAGCCCAGAACCGCAAGAGAATCGAGGATCGAATCACAAAGAGATGAAAGGTGATGTTTCTTTTGTTTTGTTTTTTCCCATCCGTGAGATTCAGCTTCACATTCCTCCTCCTCTCCTACAGTTAAGGTGGAGCCACTCCCCTCTATAGGCGGAGTCAGCCGCATCATCCAGAGCACCCAGGCTCCGCCTCTGACAACAGTCACTATTGTGCAGCAGGCCCCAATAGGTCAGCACCAGCTGCCTGTGAAGGCCATCACCCAGAACGGGACACATCTGGTTCCCATCAGCACTGCAGCATGCACAGGTGACACACACACACACACACACACACACTGACACACTCTCACACACACACACACACACACACACACACACCTACCTGTACTACAGGACGACAGAAGACCTGAACAGAACAACTGAACCCTTAACCAGGTTTTCTACAAGCTGATTCTTCTAAGCTGATTCAAGTCACCGCTTCATATAAGCTGCAGATACAGTAGAGGAAAAAAGTATTGGATCGATCCTTTGCTGATTTAGTAGGTTTACCCACTCAAAAAAGAAATGGACAGTCTGCCATCCTCGTGGTAGGTTCATTTAGATGGAAAATCAAGAAATCCACTTAAAAGAATTTCTATCCATTTGTTTGCATTTCTATGATGGAAATAAGTATTGATCCCCAAGTAACCACTCAGAGTTCTGGTTCACTCAGACCAGTTAGACTCTCCTAACCAAACTGTCACCTGAGCTGAAGGCTCCTGTTTGAACTAATCACCTGCAGAAAAGACACCGGTCCGGCCTCTTCCCCCTGTTGGTCTGTATGGGGCTGACGGGCCGGCTGTCGGGGGTGTGCTGTGGGCTGGTTGTGGGTGGCTCTGCCTCGCTTCTGGGGCTGGGGGCTCAGCGCCACCCAGCGGTGGCTTGGCTCTTGTCTGGACGCCAGTGTAAGTCTTGGGTGGTTGGGGAGGGGGGGTAGGTCCCTGCATGGCTAAAACTCAATAGAGTTCACATCTGTTACAGATGTTTGTATTGTAGTAAGACACTCGAAGAGTTCCAAACAACCCCCATTGCAAAAGCAAAACATGTCCGTCACCAGAGGCGCTCCGCTGACAAAGACATAGAATCCGTGCATCATTCACACTCCAAACTCATGGAGTCGCCCAGCCAGTCTCTGGACGTCACTCCTATAGAAAACCGATGTATACTGAGATAAGTCCCGAGAAAACGGTTTTGTTTAAAATGTAGTCAACAATTTAGATTACATTTCATTATGAATGAAAATCTTTGAATGTATGAATCTTTATTACGATCAAATAAAGATGACAAAAACCTTTTGTGAATCATGACTGTCTGCTAGCATGAAGAAGCCGTTCCAGAGTGCGTCTGTAAGATGTTCTTTAATTCAAAACCTTTTGTTTTTATGTGAAGTTTTTGTTAATTCTGACCTTCTGTTTTAAATGTAAAAGACGGTGTTAGATATATATAGATCATATTTCAGTTTTTAAACATCCAATAAAACGCCGTACATACAGCAGTCATTCCAGCATAATGAATGAAATGGTGAGAACCGTGGCTGGATCGGATCCTCAGCGACACGGCGATCCTCTTCACTCTCCTGACGACGCCTGCTTCTTTGCAGGAAACCCTCTTCATCTACTGGCGGCTCACGCGTCGGCTTCGGCGTCCCTCCCCACCAAGAGGCAGAATGGAGAACTGCAGGAGCAGCCTGAGTCCAAGAGGGCCAAAGGGGAGGAAGAGGAGGGCAGAGAGGAAGCAGCCTCCACCACCAACAATGGCAGCACAGACGCAGCCGGAGAGGACGGCAGCAACTAGCCTTCTAACCCAGACTACCTTCAACCCCCCCTCCCCACCCAAAGTCCTGCTTTCATTCACCCAGAGCCCCCGTCTTCTCCAAGGTGCCAAAAAGACTTCAGAATGTGCCGAACTCTTCCATTCTAACACCGGGACACGACATGCAAAGACTCGAGTCATGGAGGGAAGTGGGCCGTCCCAGGTGACTGGGGGGGTCGAGCATCAACGTCCAGGTTTTGGAAACCTCACCAGACAGGAGGGGGGGGGGGGGGGGGGTTGTCTCTCCGGAGCATTACAGACTCGAACCAAACAGTTGCTGCATCCGTTTCCCACTAAGGAAACGCCCGGCCATGTGGACATTCCTATTCTTGGCAGCTAGCCTCCACTCCCCCCCCCCCTCCCCCAGCAGAAAGGCGGTTTTCTATCGGATCTTGGAAACATCTCAACGTGGGATCTTGGGAAGCTTTCTGTTGTTTTGTGTGAAATGAATGTAGTCTTTCTGTACCTCAAAGAAAACACTACAGAGTGAATGCTCTTTCCGTTTCTGGCCGTACGTCAGATTCTTTTCTGTTCATATTTTACAAATATCCTATGAAATAAGACGTATATTCTCCTGTGTATGTGGGTGTACTCATGCATGTTACGGGTGTCGACGCCGATGATCCGAACACAACAGTTAGACTGAATCCAGGCTTTATGATTCTGACCGTGCTGCACTTCAACTTTTGTTTTTTCAATTCTGTTCAGATTCCAGGAGGAGAAATAAGTGATTATTCTGCTTCAGTGTACAAAACAAAAAAGCTTTCTTTTTTATAAATTTATTTAAAACTGTTCTTCTCAGTTTCTGTATCTCTTTGAGTAAACTCCTGCTGAAAAACCCTACATTGGAATGTTTTTGGAGTAATCCAGGTGGAACTATAGATTTATTTATGTTTTTCACTTTGGAAATCCTGTAGGAATGAAAGTTTTCACAGAACAAAGTTGTGCGTTTTGATCAGACATAAAGTCGTGGCCAAAAGTTTTGAGAATGACAAATACTGGAAAAGTTGCTGTATTGGGTTCTTCTGCTTTGCCATGAAATGAACTTAATCCCCTAAATAACTTTCCACTGCATTTCATTGCCGTCATTACAGGAGCTGCTGAGTTCATTTCAGCTCAGTTAACTCAGGTGAGCCAAGGCTGGAGTTCATGATGTAAGGCTGATTGGGTTAGAATGGCAGACTTGACACGTGATGCTTGAAATCCTTGTTTTTCCATTGGTAACCATGGTGACCAGCAAAGAAACGCGTGCAGCCGTTGCATAAAAATGGCTTCACGGGTGAGGATATTATGGCAACTAAGATTGCACCGAAATCAATTTATAGTATCAAGAACTTCTAGGGCAGAGGGTCAATTGTTAAGATGCTTCAAGGCGTCCAAGAAAGTCCAAGCGCCAGGATTCCCCCCCCTAAAGAAGATTCAGCAGCGGGATGGATGGGCCACCAGTGCAGAGCAGGCAGGTGTGAGCACATCTGCACACACAGTGAGGCTTTTGGAAGACGGCCTGGTGTCAAGAAAGGCAGCAAAGATGCCCCCACCCCCCCCAAAAGAAAAATCATCAGGGACAGATTGCTGAGGCTAATTCTCCCATGAAGCCTCTCCGATTGTTTGGAGCATCTGGAAACAGGCTTGTCCGTGGAAGAAAAGGTGAGCGCTGCCATGAGTCCTGCGTCTGCCAACAGTAAAGACCATTCATGTGTGGGGTTGCCTCTCATCCAAGGGAGGGGGCTCACTCACAATTATGCCCAGAAACACAGAATAAAGAATGGTACCAAAACACCCCCCAACAGCACCGTCTTCCAACAATCCAACAACAGTTTGGGGACCAATGATGCATTTTCCAGCCTGATGGATGGAGCACCGTGCCATGAGGCGAAAGTCAGAACTTAGTGCAGGGGTGGCGAACACGCGGCTCTCGAGCCGCATGCGGCTCTTGGACAATGAGCGTGCGGCTCTTTGCGTCTCGTCATATTTTCCATATACTGTGCCTCATTTCATATTTTTTTCCCTCTTAAACCACACTAAAACCATCAGAGGGTATTACAAATAAATAATTAATAATAAAAGTAGTTTGGCAGTGTGTGTGTGTTTCATTCTGCTCCCGACACATACGTGACCGCCAATCATTTGCGCGGGTTACGCCCACTGCCGGAACACACATAAAGATTGATGTGTGTGCAGACTGTTACCCTCATGGTCAAAATGGTGAAATTCAGAGTATAAAGATAAACACAGGATTTTTCATGAAGAACGGGAAGATTCTTACTTTTTACTGAACAGAATGGCGTCACGATGTTTATTATTATGAGCTTTTGGAAGCAGTAACATTGGTCATGGCAGTATCCCGGAGAAAATGAAAAACTTCCTGATCTGACACAAATTGTCTCCTTTATTAACAAGTTGAAGCTTTTCAAAGTACACATTCAAAACGGCAATCATCCCACTTTCCTTCTTTGCGGAGCTCACAGCAGAAAGCTGCAATCAGAATGAATGAAGCGCAGAACGTCACGCTGCTTGCGCAACTGGACAGAAACGACCGCAGATCACTTTTCTCATGGATCCTTTAATGCAGAGACTGACTGATGAGATCCTCGCTTGTCACTGATGAGGCAGCGAGAGAACCGGAGATAAATGAGCTGAAATCTCTTTGAAAGAAGGCCCTGTTATAATTTAGAGAACAGACATCGATCCGTTCTGACCGACACTCACGTAAGGAGGAGCTGATCAGAGAGGCTACAACTGGGGCTTAGCCCCGCCTTCAGCCCCTAAGACTCATGGGAAGGGGGGGTGATTTTCAGTGTAAAACCATGAGCCAGGTAGCTGTTAGCAGAGTTGAGTTGCATGCCGTTTGGCTGAATGAGAGTGTGTCGAAATTACCGGGATCCCAACGTGAGCAGGAAGGAGAGGATGTGAATGACGCAGCCAGTCAAATTATAAATCAGCACTTGATGGAATATTACTCCTCAGTAAAAACTGATGCATTGCAATGTGTTAATATTTAATAAATTATTTGCTTTTGATGCAAATGTCAGTCATACAATTTTGAATAAAAAACATAAAAGCAAGGTATTCTAATGAGGGTCAAATTTAATTTAAGTTGCACACAACTGAAATGTAATGTATTTAATGTGTTCATTGTGAATATGAATGACTCAGACACCAGAAGGATGCTCTGTCCAGATGTTTGTGTATTTGTTGGTGCAAGTATCATTGAAAGAGGAATGTTGAGACACAAAGAATTACCAGTTAAATGCTGTTGGATAAACGATGAAATATTTAGTTTTATCATCATAAATCTGACTTCAGAGGAGTCACATTCTCACCAGCATCTACCTTACTGCCCGTCACTGAGTAGTTGTGTGTCAGAGAAAAGAGTGAGATGAAGAGAGAGAGAGAGTGTGTGTATGAAATGAGAGAGAGGTGCCTGTGTGTGTGGAGGGGGTATCTGACCTCTAGGGTTGTCTCTGTGTTAACTCTGGCTGAGCTGCATTATATGTGAATATTGAGGCTGGACACTTTCCTTGAAATAAACACAAGTACAGTACTGCTGTTCTGTTGTAGGGAGAGGAGTGTGTTATGGACAATAATACGGCTTTAATTGCGTGTGTGTGTGTGTACGTCTTAGCAGGTCAGTGTGTGGTGTGGCTCTTTGACTCTCACAGTGAAAAAATTCGGCTCTTGGTGTCAAACTTGTTCGCCACCCCTGACTTAGTGGCTCAGGGACCAAAACGATGGAATTTTGGCTCCACAGCCTGGAAACTCCCCAGATCTTAATCCCGTAATTTGAGAGAGGCGGGCGAGAAACAAAAACCCACTAATTCTGAGTGATTCTGAAAGAACAGGTTGCCATCAGTCAGGATTTGGCCCATAGGTTGATTGACAGCATGCCCAGTGGAAGTGCAGAGGTCTTGAAAAAGAAGGGCCAACACTGCAAATACTGACTGTTTGCATAAATGTCCTGTAAATGTCGATAAAAGCCTTTGAAACGTATGAAGTGCTTGTAACTAGATTTCAGTGTGTCACAGAAACAAACTTTGTGAAAACGAATGTCGTTCTGAAACCTTTTGGCCGTGACTGTAGATGTCATTTAAAAGCCTCTGACTGACAATGGTCATTTATACCTCAGATTAATTTTAACCATTTTTATCTATAACCCTTGTACTGTCTTAGATGACCCCCCCCTTACATTGACGTGTTCTCCCTACCATGGCAAAGGTGGAGAGATTTCATGTAATCCATGGACACCAGTGAAGATCACAAATCATTGAAGAAAAAAGGTTCAGAGCTCTGTCTAGTGGGTCTAGATGACCCAACTCCCAATGTTAAAGTGCCCAGGATAGCACAAGGTTAAACAGACGTCTGTAAACATGGGAATCATGTAACTGAACTGAGGAAGCCCCGATTTGGAAAAGCAGATGTTTATATTTTATTCACAAATTTAAATGCAGCTGTACAATCATCGAGTGTCAGGAAGCAGTTTTGGGGTGAAGCAGAATCTGATGGTGCGGTCCCGCATCGCCGGAAACAGGAAGTGTGAAGCAGTCGCAGCCAGAAGCTCCGTTTCCAGACGGGACATCGGGGTCTGCATTCAAACGGATGTGTCGGCGGAGGAGGGGGGGGACAACAACGTTGATCTGCGATGAAGTCTGAAAGTCAGACTTGGAGCTTTAGTCAACCTTCCAAATACTTTCTTTAGCGTTTCCAGTTTGAAATCAACAAAAACCTTCAATTTGGGTAAATCTGACCGCCTGAGCAGCGAATCAGAGAGCTTTGCTCCGAACCCCGCCCACTTGGCGTATTGCACCGCGTGAGAAAACAAAACCACGTGAACTTTCTGTACAGTGTTAAGAGAACTTCAGTCTGCCGGCGCGCGTTTGCACATGGACGAAGGAGGCCTGCTAATACTTAGGGGCGGAGCTTCACAGATCAGGACCAGGAGGAGGCGGCCTCCCCAACGCCTGCTGTGGTATTTATGTGGTATGACGCACAAACTGATGGTCCTCAGACTCTGAGGACGCCAGTAGTTAGTGAAAGTGTTAGTCGACAAACACGTTTCAATAGATCGCTTCACTTGGCGATTAAAACGTCTGTGAAAACTCCTCGGAAGACGTTTAAAAATCTTTCAAAAATAGCGTTCCCTCTTTGTGTCGTGTTTGTGTCCAGATGTGCAAAGATTTAAGAAAAACCCAAAAAAAATTCCATAATCCTTCCATGTGTGAGGCGCTCCTTTGCTCCGCAGTCCTCCCTCTACCTGATGACGCTCCTGTTCTCAGAGTCTGTCGGTCTGGGAGGGAGGGGGCACCCCGAAGAAGGGGCGCGCGCCAGCCGGACGGACGTCAGATCTTCTCGTCGGTCATCTCCAGGAACTGGGCGTACACGTCTCTGGAACACTCCCCCTTCTGGTTGAACAGGAACTTGTAGTAGCTGCCGTCAGCACAAATGGCTGCAGGGAGGAGAGCAGAGGTGAAACGGCGGGCGGGAAACGGCGCCGCAAGGCCTGGGCTGACCGCAACAAGTGCTGACGCCGCCAGAAGACGGAAACAACACGACACACAGACAGGTGGGCACGGCAGGAAAAACATCAGCTACTGTGGAGGAAGACGGCTTGTGAATAGGATTTTAAAAAATCCTATTAGCCCTTCTGCTGTCTTGTGGGGTCCAGATGACCCCACTCCCAACGTTGGGAGTGGGGTCATCTGGACCCCACAAGACAGCAGAAGGGGTAGCCAATATTTTATTTACAAAAGAAGAGACGGTAAACCCATAGGACATAAGTTGATTAGACTTCAACTGAACATATGAATAAATGGACGTGTTAGAGAGGCAGAGACAGAAGATGACTCAGCTTCCTCTGAAGATGAGAAGACGACTTCTAAAAAGCAGAACCAAAGACTCGGATACAATTACTCTTTTGGAGTTTTTCTGCATAGTTTGGCCGGGGGTGCGACTTTTACTCAGGAGAGACTTATTTGTGAGTTTTTTTCCGGATGTCTTCGTGCTCTAAGCACTAGAGGGCACTGCAGGAGTTTGTATCAGTATCTGCTGGTGACTAACGCAGAGAAGAAGAAGTGCGGCTCAGTCTGATGCTATGCGGTGCTGTCAAAGGTCAAAGCGGTGGAAATCTCATCCGTCTTTTTTCCCCCCACAGCTCTATGATGCATCAAAGATTTGGTGTCATCGAATTCCTGCCGGGCCCAAATCGCAGTTATTCATTTCCCCTCTGTGACGGTTTGCACCTCTGTGAATGTAAGCGGATGACATCCATACTACCAAATTGGTCAAAGCTCAAAGGTTTTGAAAGCGGAAGCCTAAAACGCGCCTTTACGTCGACTTTTCATTGGAAGTGATGTTGCTGACGGCGGAGTGAACTGTACGCCGGGCTCAGCGGAGCCGTTCAGAAGGTTCACAGAGGACGAAGAACTCAACAGACTTGGTGATATAAAGAGTTTAACCCTTGTGCTTTCTTGTGGGGTCCAGATGACCCCACCCTTCCATTGACGTGTTCTCCCTACCATAACAAAGGTGGATAAAGGTGGAAAGATTTCCTGTAATCCATGGACACCAGTGAAGATCACAAATCATTGAAGAAAAAAGGTTCAGTCTAGTGGGTCTAGATGACCCAACTCCCAATGTTAGCGTGCCATTATTAGGATTTGTCTTTCAGGATGAAATGTTCGTTCTTCTGCCTGTATTCTGTTTAATACATTTCTCCCTAAAAGTGCGACTTCTATACGATTCTCTTCTTCTTTATCATGCATTTTTCCTCCAGAGAGACTTCTTCTTCTTCTTTCTTGGTGCCAAAATCCATTTGATTTTCTCTCTTAAGTTTAAATTTTGATTTGATTTCTGATTTAATAATAACTATTCATTTGTTATGTTAGTTATGAAAAGTCTTTTATGCAAAGGGATTTTAAACTAACAAAAATACTCAAATATTACATTAAACTAACACTAAAGCTCTTTTCAAGCTGCTAAATACAAGACATGAATTTTATCAATTCCTTGTGGAATGTTATGTAAAAATAATAAAAACGTTTCTCTGATGGAGATGAATCCGCTGACTCACAACATTCACTGTTACACAAACCCAAAGAACACCATGAAAGGAAGACCATGACAAAACCGTGAAGAAGCTCCTTAGAAGAGTGGAGATGATCCTCCACTGAGAGGGGAACCAGGAAATAACCGTCAATCTGAGGCTGGGGCCTTTAAGAACCTCCCAGGAGCTTCTCCACGGAGATGAGCAGCCGCCGCGAGAGGCCAGAACTGATGAGGGCTGAAAGCGTTCCCTCCACCTACCGATGACGGCGTTGGGCTCTGTTCCGAAGGCACACAGACACGGAGACCCCGACGGGACCTGGAACTTGGAGAAGCTCCACTTGGAGCTGAAGTACTTGGGAAGAAAACTGGCGGACGCCAAGCTGCAGAGATGGAGACCGAGTCAGGGTTTGGTTTTCGGACCCCTCCTCCCCTCCCCCCACGTGGACGTAAAACAGACCTCGACTGCTTGTTCCTTTTGGGGTCTTCTGCGGCAAAGATGTGCACCGTGCCGTGGTCACTGGACACGCAGATGAGCGACGCATCCTGATTGAAATTGATGCTGAAAGAAACCCAAAGAGCAGTTTGATCAATGTTTGATTAATGCTAAAGAAATTGCATTATTCCTCAAATATTCCCCATGATAACACGGGTGGGAACATCTAAGTATTTGACAATCACCATATTTCATGTATTCAATGGGTCTCGTTTGTGTGAACTGTATATTTATGTGTCTATTTAAGATTAGGAGCAAAGATAGTAAAACCTTCAGTCAAAAATAATGTTGAATTATTCATCTAAATGGGTTTAATTTATACATTTGTATTGTTTCTTTTGTTCTATTGCTAAAATTAAGTAAAACTATCACCAAAGGACTCGAGCATAAGGAGTGATGCCTTTAAAATCTAACAAAGCATCATTTTTCTCTGAAAAAGTCCAGGAAATAGCATAAATGTCAACAGACCGATAGATTTTAGGAAGTGACTTCACTTTTTGTGAAGAAGAGAAGCAACATGTTGCTGTTTTTCCGCCTGAGTGAGTCTGGAAAGATCTAATTCAGTCGTCTCCGGCGTTCTGTGCGGCTTTGCTAAACCCCTTTAATCTGGAGCTTTAGCTTTCTTCTTTCGACCGCTGTGACTTCAACCGTTGATGTGATATTCCAGCGGATTCTGTTGCAGAAAAAGGCAGCTTTAGGCCGATATGCAACACTTTGCCCTAGTGAAGTGTTTACGCACTCCAGCTGGTTCTGTCAGGCAGGAAAGCAGGAAACTGTTGCGTATCGGCGCCAAGCGGATGGCTGCTACGACAGAACGAGTAGTTCCGGTAGTTCAAAGAGCGTGAGCCGCTCAGCTGTGGTGTTAACGGTTCACTGTACCCACCAGTAGATGTTAGCGGTCTGCGAGCCCCGCCGCAGCTCCTGAATGAGCTGCCCGTCAGCCGTGTCAAAGACCCTTATGAGGGTCCCCTGTGGACACATGCGCAGGTCAAACCCGGCAAACCAAAGCCCCCCCCAACATGAGCACCCATGCGCCAGCAGCCCTCACGTACCTTCTCGGACGCTGTGGCTATTCTTGTTCCCTGGAGGTTCAGCGAGATGCAGCACAGCGCCCCCTCGTGGGCAGGGATGTCCACTGGGGGTTTCTCCGTGTTGGCGAGGTCTACGATCTGCACGTGGCCAGAATGAGTGCCAGGGAACGCCAGCAGAGAGTTGTTGCTGTTGGGACACAGCACGCACAGACCTGGAAGGTGCAACACGAGGGGGGTGAGGTTTGCTACATTATTGTTTGACCTGATTGTTTTAAACCCCTGTGCTATCTTGTGGGGTCCAGATGACCCCACTCCCAACGTTGGGAGTGGGGTCATCTGGACCCCACAAGATAGCACAAGCTCTGGCTCTGACTGACCTTTGGGGTTGTAGCACGTCTCGAACACGTGCAGCTGATGGGGGTTGTGGGTGAAGGTGAACACTTTGATCATGGAGTCCAGGACCACCACGATCCTGAAAGTGGAGCACGTCCAGAACACACAGCTGAGCAGAATTCCCCCCCCCCCTTCAGAAGGTGTCTGCGACACGTGAACGGCGATGACAGCGGGCCTCGCCGCCCCAAGCGGGGGCCGTCTTACCTGTCCCGCCGCAGCTTCACTGCTTTGACCTCTGTGGAGAACTCGATCTCGATGACCGTCTTCTTCTTCAGGTCGTCCCAGATCATCACTGAAGCGACAGTTCAGAGGTTTAACAAGCAAACGGGCCGAACAGCAGACATCAGCTCCTCTCTCAGCTGTTCAGAAAGAATCCTGCAGCCAGAAGCCCCTTTCTTTTTCTTCTACTGCACTCCTAAAACATCCAGTCTCAGAGTATTTTTCTCCAGTTCTGACTTGATTTAGGACAAAACTATCTAACTGGTATTTTTCCTGAGATATGTCACAACTTAAGACAATCATTCTAGAATAAACCTTCAAGTCATTAGATCATGAAAACATCTAATTCTAAGCTAAATTTCAAATGAAACAAATTGTTTTTATTTTACTCCATTTTTCAAGGCAGAAGTTTTAATTATGAGACAGACTTGAAGCAGAACAGAACTTGGAAAGTAAACAGACATTTATAATTATTAAGATTACTTTGTGACAAAATTGTAAATTCTGGTCTTTAATATGATTACGCTTTAAAAATAATAGTTGGATTGTTTTGCTAATCGCAATTACATATATTTAGGGGGGACATTTGTATACAGTGATCCCTTGATTATCGTGGGGGTTACGTTCCAAATAGAACCCGTGATAAGCAAAACCCGTGAAGTAGAAACCTTTATTTTTTTTACAATTATTATACAATGAAATACACTATTATACATTGAAAAGAAAGAACAAACCATTTAACAGGCTAAATCAATTGTTTTTTTAACAAATAAAAGTACTTTAGAAACGTTTTTTCAACAAATAACTTCTGTAGTGTGCTGTCAAATAATAATTTTAATCATCGATAAGAACAGAAGGCTTTAAATTGCGGAGATTAGCCCCGCCCACCGCGACCCGAGTGGATTAAACGGAGGAAAATTTAAAATGATTATGAAAAAAATAAAAAAGTACAGTGGGACAGATAGTGACTCCGGTCTTCTTTTTCACTGCTCTTCATACTGAGCCGCTGCATCCTCTGCAGCGTTTTTTCCTTTTGAAGCCCGCGGTGCAGCTGCAGGTGTGTTTGTTCGGGAGAGGAACATAGTGATAGGCAGTTGTTGTCGCTCTTTTTTCTGCTTTGCTAAAAGATCCTTATACACCGACATGCCACCATCGATTATGTTGGAGAGCTGTAATGAACGGCTCATCAAAGGGTCCCATTCTTGAGCTACTCGCTGAGTGACTTTTTAGCCAATCAGAATGCAGAACACAATGCACAATCCAAATCCGTGAAGTAGTGAAACCGTGAAAAGTAGACCGTGATATAGCAAGGGATCACTGTATATATATATATATACCTAATATAAAGATTTAAAACTAATTTTTTGAGCAACATGTGCTTCTTTGAAGACATTTCCAATTACCAAAGCAGTATACGTAAGCATGAGTGTTTGGAGCAAATTTCATTTTGTTTCAAAAGAGCAGGACATCACAACATTTATACTAGTTCTTCAGGCAGATTTTTCCACTTTTAACAGTGGAAACGTGTCTTGTATTCTTCATTTTTTGCTTTGTTTTGAAAAAGGACATTTATACCGTTTTCTTTCTGCTAAAGGGACTAAAGTTCTACTTCAAATGTGGGGTTCCTCAAAACTGAATTCTGATTAAAGGTCTGCGAACCAAAACGAGATGACATCAGAGATCTGTGCTTCATTATAGACAAACCAGAAGCATCTTAAAAGGAAACACCTGAAACCTCACCTTTCACAGTTTCTGTTTGATCCAGATCATAAAACATGATCCATGAGAGAAAATCAAAGAGAGAGATAAAGATTCTATTAAAAAAATCTTAAGATCAAAATGTCAGTGGCTCTGTACTGACGATCAGGGCCTGGCTGAGGTCTGATACCACGTGGTCAGATGGGTACATTGCTCCGTGCAACAGAGTCACAGTGGACTGAACCAAATTTACTTTCAGAGGTCAATGCAGTATTTTTGTGGCTGGGTTTTTGACCTGAGCTGGACTGTCTGATCTGGGCTTAAAGTCGGACTTTTAGACTTTTTCTGCACCCACAAATGACTGATCTGGAGATCTATGAGTAAAGTGAAACGGATGGAAGCTTGTGGAGCGGTGGACACCAAACAAGGACATCGGGAAGAGCTTTGTCGAAGCAAATCCAGGGGTTTTCTGGGTCCAACAAAACTCCAAAAGCCACAGAGGTGAAATCTGGACCCAGAAACTCCTGTTCTGCACGTCCAGCTCTAAAATGTCAGGTCTTAATGTGAAAATGAGTGTTTTGTCCTAAATTCTTACGGGATCTGAAACATTGTTCACAAGAGCCGGTCTCCATCTTGCACAAACATTAAGGGCTTGAACTGCTCTAAAATAACCATAAGGTAGCTCTACTCTGCCAGTGAGGTATTTATGGTATTTATTTGCATTTTGATTTCTATATCAACAGAGAAACCAAGTTTGAAACTGAAGGAAGGATGTAAGAATGAATGGACCTCTGAAATAGACATTGGTTACCATACAAGCCTCCTGTTAGGGGGAAATTCAAGAGAAATCAGAAAAAAATGAAAATGTCTGACTTTACAGCGTAACGTACCTTTGTTTGTTGGGTATTTGGGCTTCTTTCCTCCTCCTACAAGTGCTAGGTAGTTACACCTGAAGAGCATTTCCACGTGGCCGACCCCACCTTCCAGGAACTCTGAAAGACAAAGACACCAACTTGAAATTTCAAACTAAACCAAAATAAAAGGAAGCAGCTCCTCCCCGTTTTAGTTTGTGAATGATTGTGTCTCGGAAACACTCGTAAAAACGACACAGATGATAGAACCCTCGTGAAAGGGAGAGAAAAGCCACAGAAGTGGAGAAAGACTGACCTTCAACACTTCATTCTGAGTTTACAGAAAGACTAAAGCAGGTCACATGATTAGACAGAGGTGTTCTATTCAGTGGAATCGCCAAACTACTGAACATGGTGACATAAAAAATACACTTTTAGCTGTCAGACATATTATAGACGTATTAGTTAATCATTTTATCCCATATGACGTACGTACCAAGCGAAGGTTGGTCAAACACACAGGTTTATACTGCAATTTCCAACAAAAATGAACAGCAGCAGCCTTTTTGATCCAAAGAATTCAGCTGCATTTAGTTTATTTTACAAGCACCAGGTCACGACTTAAGTTTTTTTTTATGTATACAACATAATTCAACATGATTACATTTCAATTTGGTCCAAATCAATCCAACGAGGCCAAAATATATTAAAAGTCTCACTCTGATCTATTTTCAAAGCATTCCCAGTGGCCTTTTATTTATGATTATTCCATTTATAGCCGAAATTTGAAAAAAAACGGTGTTGTTTTCAAGGACATAGTATCTGCAGAGCGGCAAGAGATCTTTAGAAATTCACCTCTGAGTTGTGGTGTGAAGTGAGCGTCCCTTCATTTCCCATCAACCCTCTGTTTACACCAGGGGTTCTCAAAGATTTTTTGTGGCCCTCAATAAAAGAGAGCCAGAGCAGGTTCCTTTGAGGACAAATGTTGTGCTGGCGAGGAAAACAGGCGCTTTCAAGCTAACTGGACAAATGCTTACTTTGTCCTGCCTCATGGGCTGGAGAAAGCCATGTGCCTGATTTGCATGCAGGTAAATGCAATGCTCAAAGAATTCAAAATAAATCCTCACTAGGGCTGCACGATATGAGGAAAACTTGCGATATGAGTGATCAATATTACGATAAATTTGCGGTAAATAAACAAATAGAAAAATAAACAAAAACATCATTCCCATTTCATTGCAACAGTTTAAAAATTATACTCCAAATGACCCTCATCGACATGGGGGACAAACATCTAACATAATAGGCCTCCATCTGATTGGTCAACAATGGGAAGGCGTCCATCTGATTGGTCAAAGCATAAAGGGATTTATTTGATTCGTTAAATGTGTCAATCTGCCATAAGATTGTTTTAACACATTTTGGGTTTGCGATTTATTGCGATATTCGCTGTCTTTTGCGATATGCATGTTGCAGAGCTGGATATTGCGATAACGATACATTTGCGGTATATTGTGCAGGCTTAATCCTCACTATGTTGCAAATCAGAAAAACGATGACAAATTTACCGGCGAGGAGCGCAACAATAAGCTCCAACAACCTACAACGAGGCTCAGCAGATAATGTTCACAAAATGGCTAGATTCAGTGAAGCTGTGAGAGAAGAGAGCTACGTTGTAGCTTTGGAAATGGCCCAGCGTAGCAAACCCTTCAGTGACGGGGAGTTTGTAAAAATAATGTATCCTGAAAGTAGCTGACATTGTTTTTCCAGAGCAAAAGAAAAAGCTTGAAGAAATAAGTCTGTCAAATGACACAAATACTAGACGAGTAGAAGATCTGTGGGCAGCAACTGGGAAAACATCTGGAGGGCCTGGTTAACTGTACAAATGACACTTGGTCATTAAAGTGATTAAAAACAACTTTCTCTGTTTATCCATTTTTGTCACAAAACTTGGCTTCCAGTCTAATGTTGAGTTCCTAATTTGGCGCTCTGCTACAAAAACTTTGAGAACCCCTGGTTTACACGCTCTTCTGCTAGCTTACAGCCCCACACACCCCCAACCTAACATTACCGGTGCAACGCAAATGGCGGGCAATATTGAGCCGTACACTTTTCAGCCAGATGCTATTTAAGATGAGGAAAGCAAAGACATTCATGGATACATTTGTCTGCAAGGAGATGAACTGGAAAGGAGGGGAGCGGGGAGCTTGTGGCTTCCCAACTGTAGTTTGTATGTAACAACTATAAGCTTTTTCAAACGGCATTTTTTCGTCTGCTCCTGATTCACAACAAATTTTATATATTTATATACATATATACTGTATATATACATATATACACACACATACATTAACATGGAAAATATATTTTATCTTCTCGGTCATGCTGAAAGTTAAACTGGGTGACAAGCGGCATGGGAAAAAATGCAAAGTTTGCAAACATTTTTGACCCAACTCAGCCCTCGTCCCTCTTTTCTTACCTTGCTTCTCTTTCTCCTTCAGAGGGTCTGTGTTGTACACACGAAATCCATTCTCCATCCCACAAGCAAAGCACCCTGCACAGACACAGCCCTTGGTTTACACAAACAGCTCTGTTAAAACGCGCTGATGTAGGCGGAAGGAAGAAGAACTTCAAAGCAGGCTGTGTAATTTTGTGACATTTCGTGGAGCCTGAACCTGCTGCTCGGAACAAATCATTAACCTATGGTGGGATTGGACTGAAACACTTCAGAGGGAGACCTTGTTAGAGGTCACATACATCGGGTTTTAACCTTAATCTAAAAAATAAAATAAAAATTCCGGACAGAATTGTGCATTTCATATTATTAAACAAATTTACGGCTACGTGGAGTTTGGAATGAAATAAGAAATAATTTTAAAGCCACGTTTAAGCGATTGAAATCAAGTGAACACTCAAAAGCTTTTCATAAAAGATGATTAAATGACATACTGTTTAGCTCTGAAAGAAATAATCACAAGTGAACTGTTTGTTAGCACTAGTAGCGGTACGTCTTTTTAAGCTAGTGCTAGCCAAACACGCTAACTTTAAACACATCAAACTAGTCAAATGTACTCTTCTTTTGCTTTATCAGTGTTTATTGTTGAGGGTTTCCTCATTACCTAAAAACTTACTGATTGTACACATATAAGTTGGTCTGGTAATGAAGCATCGCTTAACACGAAAATGAAATAAAACAGAGCTAGCTGTTTAGGTTAGCCTATGTAGCTAAAGCTAACCTTACGTCAGTAAATTAAAAACTTGATATTTTCTTGATTAAGAGTACAATTTTAGATTGTCTAAAGGTGTTTTTGTAGATGGTATCTCTAGTATTAAGCACTTTTATGAGATGTGAAAAACTGAAAGCTTGCGGCAATGTGAAGTTATAGCGGTGCAGTGGAGTGAGAGAAAAAAAACATTACTCACCGTGATCCTGGTTAAATCCAGCATAAAGAAGCCCATTTCCATGTGGATTTGATGGCAGTAAATTCATCGTTAAAGCAGAATAACAGACCGCGTTATTGAGCGAATCCAATCGTTTCTGCTTTGAAATCTAACCAGCTATCATTCCTGCCCTGTCTCCTCCGGGGCTGGTCTTCTTCTGGCTCGGGAAAAAAATCGTCGCCGGTGATTGAAAAGAGAGGAAGTTTTCTTTCGCCCCGTAAATGGATTTGATTACACGCTAACCTCAGACGAAGCGCATTTTCCTTCAAATGTAAATAGAAAGGCAAGTATTCTCACGCAATCGACAGTTAGACAGTTTCAGACCGCAAAGTAAGTGTCATATAATGACAATAACTCTATTTCCCATCATGCCAAACAAAGTGCCGGGGAAGAAAAGTCAGCCTTCGATTGGCAGCGGTAGCTTTCACAAAAAATGTGTTTATATTATTTCAACCGCAAGTGTTGCAACTACATATACGCACAGTTAAACAGATCCAGTTAAATAGGTCAATACGTCCAACATTGTTCCTCTTAAGTTCATTGGGCCACAAGTCTACAGGCACGCCCCAGTGGCCTAATGGATAAGGCACTGGCCTCCTAAGCCAGGGATTGTGGGTTCGAGTCCCATCTGGGGTGGAAATTTTTTTTCCAACAAAACATTTCTAAAGGCACTTTTGCATATAGTACAATGTTTAGTTCTTACTTTGGAAGACAGTATAGCTTATATCTTTCAACAGTACAATTTTCGGATAAGTGTGACTTACAAACTCTGGTCTTGTTTGAAGATTTTATAAGAGACATTTCTGTTAACTCTTTATTTTATTCACCTTTAACCAGGATAAAAAAAAAACTAATTGAGATTAAGAATCTCTTTTGCAAGAGCGTCCTGGCCAAGAGGCAGCAGCACAACATTATTACACTTTTAATTTACACTCAAACTCAATCAACATATAAGACAGTCTTAAACAAAGCATTTGTAGTTTGATCGCAGATAATAGTTTCCAGCAATTAAGAAAAACAGACAGAATGAATAAGTCAAGTTGGACATTTTATTCAAGAACAACTGAATTAATTCTTAAAAGGAATTTATTTTTTAAATCACTTATACAAAGAAATCTTATGTAGAACTAGAGCAAACGTGTAAAAATACAATGGTACACTTTTATAAGGTAATACAATTAAGCATTTTCTAACAATCAAAGCTCGTGGCAATCATACTTAGCACTGAGACAATGGAAGGAAATGCTGCTGGACAACTTGGTTTAGTTTTTCTGCTCATCAGTCATTGTGCCAAAGCTTGCTCCAGGTTAGCCTAGCTTTTTTTTTTTTTAACTTCTATTTACAACATTGACATAACTTTTTCAAAAGGGGATAGAACTGTTTGTTGGATTATTTGAAGGTTTCACATGAGTTAACCATGCACGAGCCTCCTGTGTCTTTTCAGGCCATGCAAGCTCGAAAAGCCCTTGTTGCACACTGTGCAAACGTAGGGCCTCTCTCCAGTGTGGGTCCGCATATGTAGAGTCAGAAAGCAAGACTGAACGAAGCCTTTTTCACAGATATTGCACTTGAACGGCCGTTCTCCCGTGTGATATCTCCGGTGTATTTTTAACTCGGCAGCAGACCTGAACGACTTGTCGCAGTCGTCGCACTTGAAAGGCCTCTCTCCGGTATGGATCAAAGTGTGCCTGACCAGCGCGTCCTTGCCAAAGAAGCCCTTCCCGCAAAACTCGCATGGGAAACGCATCCCTTTGTGGTGGAAGTTGTCGTGTTTCAGAAGGCACCTTCTGGAGGAGAACGTCTTCCCGCACTGAGAGCAGGTGAAGATCGGGTTGGGTTTCTCGGTCACGGGTTCCCCGGAGTGATGAACACGTTGCACGTGCCTCGTCAGGGTGACACCGTGCCGGAACTTCTTCCCACATTCCCAACACAGAAATGGATACGCTTTTGTGTGCTTCTTCTGGTGCTCCACCAAGTCGGAGTAGGAGCGGAAGCGCTTGCTGCAGTGCGTGCACTGAAAGGGCTGGTAGCCTGTGTGTTTCCATTCATGCCGGATGAAACGCTTCAGACTGGCAAACGTGGTCTGACAGTGAGAGCAGGTGTAAGGCTCGGTGGGGTTGTGGACGTCGATGTAATGCTTGTGAAGGGCTTTGAACACGGGGAAGTTCTCCTCGCAGCAGTTGCACTGGAACGGAGTGTGGGATTCTTTGTGCATTGCCAGAGCGTCCGAGTCCCGCACTAACTTCATGCACACTTCACAGTACAGGGGGTTGTGCGTCTGTTTGTGGGAGTCCAGCGTGGACTTGTACTTGAACGCCTTGTCACATTCGTCACACCGGAAACAGTGCTTGACGTCGTCCGGCTTCTCGGGATCCACCTGCTGCTCGGTGTAGCAGATGTTTCTTAGATGGTACCTGAACGTTTGCTTGCACTTGAACTCCACGCTGCAGTGAGGACAGTAGAAAGGACCCTCCAGGAGGCTTCTGCTGTCGTCGGGGCTCCTCTGCTCCAACCCCTTGGACGACCTTTCTCCTGAGGGGAAGTAGTCAGGATCCTGAGTGCTGCTGTCGGTTGCTTGCTCTTCATTTGGCTCACACGGAACCTCGCTGGAGGATTTCTCACCTTCATCTCCTGCAAACTCCTCCTCCTCCTCCTGTTCTTTTTCGTCAGCCTCAGCTTCTTTTAAGGTCGAACACCTGTGCTGCTGCAAGTTACGCAAACTTTTGTAAAACTTTTTACAAGCAAAACAAGCTATGGGTGGCTCTTCAGAGTGCTGACTCATGTGTCGCTGGAGGAACTTGGCCTGGCTCACCACCTTGCCGCACACTTTGCACGTTCTCTCTTCGAGGTCGACTTGCGACTGCGTGAACTTTCTTGGTCCACTGTTGGCGGCCTGGGCTTTGCCCGACTTTCTCCACTGCGACAGGTACCTTTTCATCTTGAGTCCCCGGTTCTTACGGACCGGTCTGTCCCACATGGCGCCAGATTTGGAGTCCTCCCTGAAACTTTTGACCGTGCTTTGCAATTCAAATTCCCCATCAGTGGGTTGCTTCTTTTTCCTCCCACACCTGTTGGGCTTCCTCACGCTCTCCAGCTCAGTCACCTTGCCGTCCTCACCGATGATCAGTGTCCCAGACTGTTTATTGCTGCAGTCATGTGCCGCCTGCTCCCCGTCGGTTGGAGCCTCCACAGTGGGGTCTGTGACTACAGCATTGTCCATCTCTGGTTTCAGCTCCTCACCAACGCCAAACCACTGGGTGGAAACGCTTTCAGAGGGCTCGGTTCCCTCCACGTACACCTCTTTGTTTTCGGATTCCACCTCCATCTCTGTGCATACGGTGTAGACCAGACTACTCTCTGCATCCTGGCCTGTCTGCTCATTGACGATCACAACTCTTTCCACAGGAGGCAGACACAGGGCCGACAAGATGCTGCTGTCAACAACGTACGACTCTGGGAGGGAAGGAGAAAAAAAAAGCAACTTTAACAAACGTATTAAGGAGATCTCCTGCAGAACGATATAAAACTAATCTTACCGATATCTTCTAGTTGGAGGAGATCTTTCTGAGAGTCCAACATGACTTTGAGTTCATCCGGTTGAATGCAAGTTTCCAGGTATTCATTAAGGACAGAGGAGGTGTCACCAAGCAGCGACGCGATCTGGACCAAACATTCATGAGTGAAAAGGTGTTTCTTATATCAACGGAAACAGACACGCGTGTGACGTGTACCTGCGGCAGAGTGTGCTGAGGAAGAAGCTTTTCAAGTCGGGATAGAAAAAGCCACATCAGTGTCTGGATAGCTTTGTCATAGGTAGGCCCAAAGTCTCCTGGGAAAACATCCTGAAACACAAAGTGGCAATCCTCAAGCAGAGTCACCACTTCTTCAGCTCCAGAATAAAGAAGCTTTATCATTTCTCCTCCTTCAGATCTCCCTTGATGAACACAACTACTGATGTATGATGAGCAAAAATGACGACAGCAAAAGACACACGTTTGTGAGAAACCCACTGTGGCATTTTGCCGTTTGTGCGGGACAGACTATTATGCAAACCGAGTCCATTTCTTACCCAGTGAAACTCACCTGGAAAAAATTGGTTCTTTCTTCTGGATCTCTCAGTAAGTTTTGGACGAGGCGCATGAAGTGAGAGTTTGATGGTTCCTGCGCATCAAACTGCGGGAAAATGAAACCAGAAGTTTTAAGTCCCTCTGATTCCTCTTTCATCAGCGACATCAACAAACCGAAGAGCACAATCCTTACCTCTACATGCCACAGAGATTTGAGGCTGTGCATTCGATCCAGGTGTGGCTGAATGATTTGGATGTTGGCCGTCTCATCGGAGCGACACAGCTCCAGGATGAGCTGCAAATGTGAGCAGCAGAGGCAGTGAGGAAATGAGCCGCCAGGAAGCTCTGATCCTTCTGGGTTATGCAAATAGTCACAGTTTACATCCTGAAGCTAAAAAAATGTACTCTAAACCCAAACTTTTAAATAATCTAGCTCCTCTGCATCCTGGTTGTGCACATGAGGAGTTTTGGGTCAGGTTCTGTTCGCCATGAACTGGGACTCGGACTTTAAAAACATTGACACAGTCCTACACAGAGATTTAGAGAAACTATTATATCAGACATGGCATCAACACCAAACTATTGAATCAATTCCATTTCAGTTTACAAATTCACAGTTCCACTTATAATTTAATACCTTTCAATTACTCTTTTTTTTTTTATTTCCATCCAACTATGATTTTTTTGGTTGGAAATGTCATTAAAAAACTGACTTCCCACATTTAAATTGACATAGTATTTTAAACACTTTTTCTTTTATATTTCCCTAAAAGAAAAATTGATTGAAAGGCTTGAGGAAATTTTTGGAATACATAAACAGACTTAATAATAATAAAATCCATGTTTCCCACACAGTATTCGCTAAAAACTGATGTTACAGAGGGAGCAAGTTAAAGAAACCTAAATGAACGAACATTAAAGCTTTAATTATAAGTTGTTGTTTGTTATTTAAACTGACGCCTGACCTTTCTCTAAATTTATAACGTGTAGGGGGGAAAAAACACTGAAGAAAGAATGACTCACTCGCGCTCGGAGGCCCAAAATGAGTTCTGCTCGCTGCCTCGTGGAGAGAAGCTGAGGAACGATCTCCGTCACCATAAACACAAACTCCTCCAGCAGCCCATAATCCGACACTATTTTCTGCTCCACAGTCTGCCAGATGGCAGCAGACACGATCCGAATTGGAGACACCAGGAGGCGCAGAGTGGAGAGGGTCAGAGCAGGGCCTGCAAACAGGAAAAGACTTCTTTTGGAGAGCTCCAGGAGAAATACGCCTAAAACTTACCAACATTTGACAGTTTAGCAGCTTCCATCCATTTTCCTCAGTGATGACTGATTTACACAAAAAAATCTGTTCTGATCTTTTGCTAAAATACCTCCACAACTCATTAACGGTCATTTCAGTCGATTAGTCAAAGACTTTTTTTTTTCGATTAGTCAACGATTATTGTTTATGTTAAGTGATGGGCATTTTATTTATTTTTACAAAAAGGTGATAGTGCTGGTACTCCGTCCATGGATGTTCGCGTCAAGTATGCTACTGCTCTGTGTGTGGTGCGTTCACAGACATTAAAATTCTGCATGTACATAGTTGGTAAATGGTGTATACTTATATAGCGCTTTTCTACCTAAAAGGACAAAGCGCTTCACAGTCACACACACATTCACACACTGGTGGCTGCTCCGCTGCCAAACATAGGCGCCCGCCTACCACCAGAGGCAAGGTGGGGTTCAGTGTCTTGCCCAAGGACACTTCGACTCATGAGTGTGCAAAGTTGGGAATCAAACCTGCAATATTATGATCATGGGTCGACCGCCCTACCGATGCTCCACGGCCATCCCATAGTTCATGAATTTCACGCAATAAAAGACGAAAGGTTTACGGTTCCAGGTAAGCTATATGCTAGCACAAAAGACTTGAAAGCTATAGAAATCCTGATCCCTGCACTAAATCATTGTCTAAACTTCCCATAGAAAAAGTAACCAATAAAAACTTATATGAACATGGGTTTTATTTCTACAATCATTTTTCCCCCATTAGTTTGCAAGTGCGGCACCCAAGTCATCTTCAACTAATGACATTGCCTCATTCATTTAAACACATCAAGTATGCTCTGTGGAAGTGTTGCAGCCATTTCTGGTGTACACTGGCTCCTTCCAGTCTACAGTCGATGGTGCAGACCAAAATTTCAGGCATCCGCGTCCAGAACGCCCGTGATCGCACGTTGCGAGCACCACTTATAAATTGGATGTTCATTGATTGTGTCCTGACAGTTCAACAAGTTGACCTTTTTCACACTGAATCTCAGCAACGCAGCACTGTGACCAATCGGGGACTCAGATTTGGTAGTGACGCGTGGGTGGCGTCCGCTTCAAAACACGGAAGTACCCACCGTTGTAAACATGATCACGAAGGAGATATTAATGGTTGCAGTTTGTGTCCGGTCCGATTAATATGACTCCAAGACGGACATTTAAAGGAACAGAGCTGTGAAAACATAAGGTCTGGAGCAAGATTAGCGGGATTTGCACCTCTTTGACTTTGTGCACTGAGCCTCTATTGTAGATGGTGAAGGGACGCTAATAAACAGCAAATACACAAAAGAAGAAGAATCTTTTCCGTGTCGCTCCCAGCATGTCTGGTAGGGGTGTGCCAAAATATCGATATGGTGATATATCGCGATATTTAGTCCCGCGATCGATTATCGATACGTCTTCATCAAGTATCGACCTTTTATTTACGTTTTAAAACCCTGTAAAACGTTATATTAACCATCCTTTGGTAAGACAATTCCTTGGAGGGTCGATAGGGGGCGCTCGTTGCGAGATTGGTTGTTGCGGGCGGACGAAGAAGAACACACATTCAAACAAAGATGGCGGAGCGGGAAAACAATGAGAAGCGCCGGCAGCAAGTTAAAAGACGCGCCGGCAGCATTGAAGCTGCATCACCCGGAGTTGTGTGAGAAAGCTGTGGCTGCTGCTGCCTGAAGCAGACACAGCCCGACGCGGATACTTTTTTCCAGCCGAAGCTAGCGCCGTCTTCTGAGAGACAGAGCAGCGGCAATGACAAACGGAAAACGGCCCCTGCAGCGCGGTGGAGAACGAGGGATTTGGTTTTTTAATGAATGCAGTAGAGCCACGCTTTGACATTCCCTCTCGGAAATACTGAAAAAAAGGATCCCTGTACTGTACGTCCAGACCAGAGCTACGGCTGAGATGGAAACGGAAGAAAGAGAGGCATCCACCCCTTAGACCCCCCTTCTCCTCTAAGCAGAGGTAGACGAGCGGCGTCTTGATGCTAAATATGTTTATGTTCATGTTTTTCTCTCCAGAAAAACATGAACATAAACATAGATCACATGCAGCTTTTCCCCAAAGGTTTTGTTCACAAAGACGTTAACTTTTAGATGCACTTCAAGTTTTTTTTATGTATTTTATCCCTGGTAATTTATTTTGAAAGAAGTTTATGTCTTAAAAACTTAAAGGAAAGTTCATAGCTACTTGATTTTTATTTTTCTGTGAGAATTATATTTTTTCTACACCACATTTGCACTAAATGGTGTCATTTATTTTTTAACAATAATTTGTTCACAGAATTAATATCTAATTTTCAGCTATTATTTTAAATTAAGCAATGGCTATGGCTTTGTTTTTCAAAAGTTAATACCAATGTGCCTAGCAGCTACTTGACTTATTCATTTTTTATCCTGTTTACAGCAATTTTGTACTAAATAATGACACTGCTGTTGATGTTCACTATTGTTTAAACTGAATTTTACAGATATTTCCAAATGAAAATTGTCATTGTTTGTCAAAGACAGAGTATTACTGATTTCAGCAATGTTACACAAAAGTATGTTATTCATTACACCAAATAGGACACAAGTTGTTTATTATCATGGTGTTTAAAAAATAAATGGGGAAATATTTTCCAAAAAGCTGTTTTTATAGTTCTTCTTTCTTAAAGTTTAATATATCGTGAGTTGTTAGAGACGAGATATATCGATTATCGCGTTATCGCCATATCGTGATAGTATCGTTATCGTGAGCAATGTATCGCAAATCGTATCGTATCGTGAGGTACCCAGTGATTCCCAGCCCTAATGTCTGGCGCTGGTCGGGTGTGTCCAACACCGGCTGGATGCGCGTTCATAAAACTGGCTCCAAAAGTTCCTGTTGTGCCTTGTGATCCAATGACTGGCTGCTGGTTATTATAATCATTTACAATGACAAAAGAAAAAAAATGAAAGAAAAAGGAAACGACACGTCGACAATACCAAATTAGCGTCAGCAATTTTTTTATAGTCAATATTGTCGACTAAGTGTTGGCAGCCCCATCTACAACACACTGTGGTGGTGACTCTTCAAGCATTAGGATTATCGAAGGGGTTTAAAGCACATTATTACCAAACATGACAGCTTTGGAGGAACCCTACAAACACGACACTCAGAAGCAAACAACAGTCCAACGTATTCACCCCAAATCAACAGACGATCAGGAAAGTCCAGTTTTGATCTAAAAATCTAAGATTTGAACTATTTGGCCTATTCTCATTTTCTCTAATAACAATCGCCAATTATTTTTCTTGACTATAAAAACACTAAAGCAGCGTTTTTCAACCTTTTTTAAGCCACGGCACACTTTAACCTTGACAAAAAATCCTGCGGCACACCAGCATCCAAAAAAAAAAAAAGAGAGACTCAGTCTGTATTGATCTACAGCCCCTCCGCAATCTCACATGCATTTTTGTGATAATTGTGGCAGAAAAAGCTGGAAGCTGCAGCTTTTTTTTCTAAAAGATGTAATAAAAGTCAAGTTAAAAGATTTAAAACTGTTTGATGTGTGTTCGTTGTCGTTTCAAGACATTTAACAAGGAAGACTCCTTGTGCGCTGAGACGATGTCACTTCAACACAATGCATCATGGGAGATGTAGTGCAAACAGGTGCCAAACGCAGACAGACTAGCACCTCTGAGCTTCGTTGTTTAGTTCACTTGTTCCACGGTCTGATACCAGATTTCTGTGGAAAGCTACACCGCTAAAGACGAGCTTTAGCTGGTATTTTTGTTGGAACTGAGCAACTTTACGAGCAGAATCAGAACAAGGAAGTGAAGACTTTAACCACTTCTGATTGGTCAGACTGATGACGTGATTAAGCCTACAAGAATGATTGGTAGAGACAGTTACAGGGGCGGGACTTTTCCGAAAACAGCTGAAGCTGCGGCTAAATCGCGGTTCCGTCATTCCTATCAAAATGTCTTTAATAAATTCAAATAAACACAAAGAAAAAAGTATTTTACGATCTTTCATATTACTAACTACTCAGTGTTTTATCTGGGCCTTTTTGGATGAACACAGAGCTGATATCCTGGAGATGGAAAATGTTTTTAGATCAGTTAATGACGGCAATTTCCCACGGCACACTAGTGTGCCGCGGCACACTGGTTGAAAAACACTGCACTGAAGCATGAATTGAAGTGAGTAAAAAGATGCAGACCTTTGACATGAGGAACACACTGCGACTCGCTGACCCTGATGGTGGAAGTACACCAGCTATCGTCTACTTACAGACCCAGCATTCTACCTCAGGACTTGCAGGTCATTGACAGATGTTTGTTAAGTTGCAGAGGTTCATCAAAGTCAGATAAAATGTTCAGTCCTGCTGTTTAGCCCAGTCATAATGATAATATATGTGTAATAAATGTGACCTGGCAAAAAAGGAGAATATCTAATTTGGTATTTCATGTCTATGATCCCCCAGTTTCTTTTCCTCAAAAGTGGGGCTGAAAACTCATATCTTCTATTCAGAGCACTAATGGAATCTTTAGCCTCTGTAAAGCTTCTTAGTCCTTAAAATCAGTATCCAAGGAATCGGAAGAGAAAACCCTTTAGAATTTAAAGCTTTTCTTTATAGAGATCTCAAGTTTATAAAACCAATAACAGAACTGACACTGTCGATGAACACATTAACTTTGTTTTTAGAATCACTTTAATAATTCAATCCATATGCAGCTTGATTAAATCACTTAAATGTTATGAAAAAAGAACAAAGTATTCTAAACTTAAAGTTGTAACCTATATAAAAGCATGAATTTCCATTTAAAAAATAGGATTTTCCATAAAAATAAAACACCATGATTTAAATTGATTTAGATGAAAATGTATTTAGCATTTACTATAATAATATTCCAGCCTGCATGTGAAGACTGATTCATTTCTTAAAACCCAGCCTTACTGTTTTTATATAAACAGTTATGCTCCCCCCTCAGCAAAGTAAAGAACAACACTAGGTAAAAAATATAAAAACCTTCAACTAACATCAAAGATGTCTTCCAAAAAAAAAACAAAATGTCCCAACTGAGTCTTCAATATTTAGTTTGCTTTCCAGTTCCTTGCCTTTCTTTCTAAAATCAATGACGGTTTCTATAGAATTCTTATCGTCCAGTTCTGAGTCAGCTAAGAAACAACTGGACCTCTCTGCTACAGCAGCTGGAGGGCTGTGGGGGCGGAGCCTCATCCCAGGGGAAGAATTGAAGAAAAACAAAGTTCAAGTTCCACTACGATTATCTTCTGCTTTTAAAAGTTTTCCCAGTGTTCTTTTAACTATGATAATGATGCCTTTACAAAAAAAAAAAAAAAAACAGCAGAAACAGATTTTAATGTTAATGTATGTCAGATCAAATTCAACATCCTTTCACAGTAGGCGTTAAAACAAAATGGAACTATTGCAATATAAGAATTCTTTCAGATCAGTGCCATTTTCAGTTCACACTTTCACCACGGTTTGAGCAATGTGTTTAAGAAGCTTGTGGTTGTTTTCAACTAGTGTCACTTCTTTATATGGAAATTATTGGTCCAATGAAGTCTCAAGCATCAGGCCCTCCCTACTGACAATGCCTAAAAATGTACTTATTGAAATACTTTTGTAGCCTTTGAAGGAGGAAGGGTTTATGTCAATTTAATCATTTATCTTACAGCTGTACTGGAGCAAGGTGTAGTGAGCTTTACTCACTTTCTTCTCATCTGGAGCTAAATTAGCAGAGAATGAACTTCTCTCCATCCTGGTCATATTAAATTTGGACTTCCCTGTGCTTGTCATTGGCAAGCAGTCGATGTCCTATGCTCTTATCTTACTTCAAAGTTTTGAGATAGTATACTGATACTCTTTAAGCGAAATGTGGGACTGGAATAGGTGACTGATCTTGTTCATAGTGCTTTGAACATTTTTTCTGCAGTCAGTCAAAATTCTTCGTGTCTATTATATAAATCAGGGTCTAACTAAATCAAACTGAAAAAATTTGAATGACTTCTGATGTGATGCTGTAAATTAATATGTGATCATGAAATCCGATGTAAAATGATGCACAATAATTAGAAAGATTTCTACCCAAGATGACAAATTTTAAAATTTTGTTTAAATCTGAACCCTATTGATCATGTGCTTCACTAACTATTTTTGGCTATTATGTACACGTATGCATAACTGTATAACTAAGCTACAAATTAATGACAAAGACACACGTGGAAACAGCTTGCTGAGTGTGGACTGTGACTAAAGAATATTGTAACATGATTGTGAACACTTTACTGTCAGTGTAAGGCGTCTTTACTCGAAAAGAAAAAACCCCAGATGAAATCCTCCATCATTTCCGCAACAAAATAATGCCAATTTTTGTATAAACATCAAATATTTGGGACGCACCACACAACCTGTAACCGATACACCACTCGTGTCTGTTTTACCTAACACTTTACTTGGGAAAAACATTTTAACTTTACTTGTGTTAGTTTAGAGCTGGGGTTAGCTAGCATTAGCTTAGCTAGTTGTAACATCCCAATAAATAAACTACGAAGAAAACGACGTGTTGTGTTTGTCCAAGTCAAGGCTAGGATAAAAGAACCAGAAGTGTTCTTTGTTCGATAAACATTTTTACTTTATGTTCAAATTAGACATTTTGTCGGCATCGTTAGCAATGCTATTCCCGCGCGCGCGCGCGCGCGTTGCGGCCTAGCTGCACCGATGTCAGAACTTCAGAACTCACCACGTAATTCAGAAATTTCTTTTTCCATCATAAACTATGCACAGTGTGGGGAAACAGCGTCCGTGACTCGGCCGGAGTCCGTGGTTATTTCCCTGCTGCGGGTTTTCACGCCAAAATTCTTGCTAGGTAGGTTCTTTCTGCGTCAGCGGTTGCTCCACGTTCCGTCTAGAACAACAATCCGACCTGAAACAACGGCCTTTCATAAGTTCTGCCCGGCGCGTCAGCGGATGTCCCGTGTCCCGCCTTGAATAAATGCAGTACTCGAAACATCAGGCTTTCATCCGTTCTGTTCCAGTTGTTCTGACGTGTTGATGATTTAATGTTGACTGTTTTGTTGATTTTCACTCATTTGTTTTACATGCGAATGAACTAAAGTGACTTTTTATTTGCCTTTTGGCGACTCATTCAGAAGGGCCTCCATAGCAACCACCTCCATCCTCTGCATCCTCCTGCTGCACACCAACCAACCTCATGTCCTCCTTTTCTACATCGATAAACTTCCTCTTCAGTCTTCCTCCTCGTTCCTGATATCTGCAACCTCAGCATCCTTTTACCATCATCATCATGTGTCTCCTCTGAACGTGTCCAAACCATCTCAATTTGCTTCAAAACATTGATCATGAGCTGTGCCTTTGATGGACTGTTAACCTCAGGTTCTTAAAAGTCCTCCACCTTCTCTTCCTCTGCTCTCTGTAACCTCACTGTACACCATCATACCCTGCCTTGCTGGAGCAGTCCTTAATACTAGAGCCAACCTCCACCTCTCTAGAGGTTCCTCCACCTGCTCTCTACAGATCACAATGTCATCTGCAAACGTCATGGTTCACAGAGATTCTTGTCTAACCTCACCTGTCAGTCTGTCTATCACCACAGCAAACAAAAAAGAACTCAAAGCTGAACTTTGGTGAATCCCCACATCCATCTTGAACTCCTCCACCGACAGCACACCTCACCACTGTTCACCCCTGCTCTTAAAATGACACTCTATTAGTTTTTTTTTTATAGTTTTAAAGGACATTGGTCTACCCACTGTACCTATACCAGCTTCAGCTCTTCTCCTGAAAAGTTTTTTTTTTCTTTTTACTTTTGGGTTGAAGTCAAGGCAGTCAACTCCTTCCATAGTCACCTATGTCTTTATGGACCTCGCCTTGGGCACAAAAGTCACAAGGCAAACATCAGACTTGCTGGAACAGGAAATGCTCATCCTCAAACTATTCCAAAGCAACAAAAGTTTATTTACACATCACATTTCATATACAAATCTATTTGCAGAAAAAATAATACTTTAAACGCACATGAAAATTTAAACAACTTTAACTTGTACTATCTTAGATGACCCCACCCGTACATTGACGTGTTCTCCCTACCATGACAAAGGTGGATAAAGGTGGAAAGATTTCATGTAATCCATGGACACCAGTGAGGTTCACAAATCATTGAAGAAAAAAGGTTCAGAGCACTGTCTAGTGGGTCTAGATGACCCTACTCCCAACGTTAAAGTGCCTAGGATAGCACAAGGGTTACATTGGGCTGGACGGATGGGAGGCAGTCGGTGCTCTTGCCTCACAGTGAGAAGGCCCTGGTTTGAATCCTGGCTGGCACCTGTATTTACTGCAAATTTAGACCCCTTAGAATTTTTTTTTTATTATTCTCATACCATTAGAAGATTTTCTTTAAATAAGCAAAAAAAAATATATATATTCAAATCTGCAGAACGTGAAGAATGGTCCAAGAGTTCTTATTTTAAAAAGAAAATTCTCAAAACTAAGATTACTTTACCATTGAAAACCTAATTCAAAAGATTATTTTTCTTGCTAGACAGAACATGAAAGTTTTTTTTTAAACAAAGGTCTTTTTACTTTCTTAAGATTCTGTTTTTGAAGTGTGTGTGTGTAGCTTTGTTCTCCCTATACATGTGTGGGTTTTCTCCAAACGGATTCCTCCCACAGTCCAAGTTATGGGCATGTAATTTACAAGATTTCTTAAACATTCAAGGTTCCTATAAAACAACTCCATGTTAGAAGCTTTCATTAACCAAACTTCACATCCGCTCCTTTGGAATTGACCCCTGAAGTTGCACATGCCATGGGTGGTTTGCATTTATGACTTTGGAATTCTACTCCATAAAATCCTTTTCTAGAACTAAGCTAAGGGTCACAGGAAGTTTGGAGGTCTGCAGCGACTTGATCTGCAAGAAATTGGTGACCTCTATACATCGTTAGATTCTCCTTGCTGCGCTTGGTCTTCCTGCAAGTCCAAAATTTCTAATTAAAAGAATTAAAACTCCCACAGAAATGCTCCAAAATCCAGTTTTAAACTTTGATTGCTCCTCAAAGGTGGAATCATTTGGAAATACAGTCTGGAAAGCATGAATGTTTGTTTTTAGTACAATCACAGCACCAAGTCAAATGTCATCCAATAAGTTTTTATTTGTACTGCCAAGATCATGCAAAAAAAAAAAAAAAAAACTCATTCAAAAAGGCTGAAGTCTACAGCAAATGAACGATTGTGCTGCTTCCCTTCCTCAGGAAAACAATCATTCACAGCACAGAGGCAGGTCTATGGACCTTAGTTTATTGGAAAGAAAGAAAATTATAAATACACCTGCATCTAAAAGAAGTCCTCCTTCTGCCACAAACAGTATCTTAATGGTGGACTTAAAACAAAAAGAGCTTGGCAAAGTGGCGGAATTACATAAAAAAGGGTCTCCATGAGGGGTTTAATGTGCAGGCAGTTCATTTGCCTCAATTAAAGCTGTGCTTTGTGTTTTAACTCCACATTGGAAAATAAAAAAAAGGGACGAGGCATCAAAGCTGGCAGAATCTGGAACTATCTAACACGAACTCTTGGAAAAAGAATTGAGATAAATCCATCCTTTGACCAGCAGATGCAAGGAAACTTCACACCTCTTAAAAAAAAAAAAAAAAAAAAAATGAAGCACAAACTGAAAAGGAGTTAGCATCCAGAGAAATCCCCTTCAGGCGGAGTCATGAAAAACGTTACACATTTATTCTGATTACAAATGTTCAATATCCTCCCACCACAAAAAGTCTGCAAATTTACATCTTCTGCTCACAATGTGTTGAATTCAATAAACACACTTTATGTAGAAAAGCTTTTGCACTTTTTTTTTCTTTCTTTATACAGAGCAATAAAAAAATCTTAAGGCAAGATGCGTCAAACAGAAATCCGGAGCAGCCTCGCGGTTCCTCCGAGTCCGGACCAGGTGGAGGCGCGGCGGCGGCTCCTGCTTGCTCTGTCTCAGGCATCTTGCGCTGGATGGAGGGGAAGAAGAGGTAACGGCGGCGGCGGCGGCGGAGGGTGTTGTTTCCGAGCCGACCGCTGCTGTTCGTCCTCCCCCCTGACTCCTGCATGAGTCTGCTCAAACACTTGTCTCTGGCACTTAGGCTGGAAGACTCAGCTTCTTTCCTTTCAGCACTGGAAGAAGACAAAGAAGACCGTAAATCCTGATGATCCTGAAGCAGAACCGAAGCTGGACTTCCCTGCAGCAGCACGTTGGTTCTGATCCGAGGACAAGTCAGACACAATCCCAGCCAGAAACCTAAACTGCTTGGTGAGCAGGAAGAGCTCATTCTCTCCAAACTGTATTTTTTTTTTAAACTTACATTTAAAAACAGAAAAGTGGCAAATAACTCAGCAAACATATGAAAATAACATTTTTACATCATATCTTTTGATTTTTTATAACATAAATAGCTTAAATAGATAAGAAAAGTTAAAATTAAATGACATTTATGTCATTGAACTGACCAAAACCCACAGCTTTTTTTTTTACCGCAGTCTCTTGCTATATCGCAGTTCACTGTGCAGATTTTGCATACTTTTTTATCTTCAATAGGCAGAGCACCGTGTTCAGTGATTGGCTGTTAAGATTGTCAATCAATGTTCTCTAATACCGGACTTATTCTTCTCTAAAGGTTTGAACTTTGAAAGTTTCAACAGGAGAAAAGTGAAGATGTTCATGTCTGTCAGAGCAGAGTGCAATAGCCTTAAAACATCCGTCGTATTTGGAAAACGTCAAGATGACTTCATGGATTTTACCAGGTTATTTCTGGAACCTAGCTCCCATGATGAACAAAGGAACACTAAAGCAGCTGCACGGAATCAGACACCAAACAACGCAGATTATTTGAAGGTATCTATGAGGAAAACACATCTCCGGGAGGAAATGGTGAGGAAGATCAGACAGTTTGACGCCAAGTGGTGTAGAAAATCCATAACATAGGTTTTTTTATTTAACTAAATGTAACCTAAAACTTACTCAGAGCCTTTTAGTTCTCCATATTGGCCCACACGTTTTGGAAAATATTTGCAAACCACAGATTCCCCCGAATAATTCATATTGATCCAATGACATCAGGTGAGAATGTTTTCCAGGGATGATCAATAAGCGCTCCACTCCGTTACTTGATAAATAATCTGCACTTGACCCGACACGGACCGGAATATGACAGCATTGCAGGGGGGGGGGGATTATTTAAATGCATTTGTTCCCTTTGAAGCAACAAATTGAACTTGACTTGAATTGATCGTTTATTATATGTAGTGAATCTAATGAGATGGGTGTGTGCTGTATGCATTACTGCAGAAACATATATTTATATTTATGAGTAACTACACGGTTAAGAAGACGGCATCATCTTCTTTCATCTTCATTTATGAGTTAAATGCATTGTTTTCCTGTTTCTCTTTATTTATTTCTTTATTCTAGTATCTTTCGCCATTTTTTGGTGCTTAACTCCTACAATCTTTCATCTATTTTAACCATTTAACTACCGGTATTAAAATATCATCTCTTCCGCTTTTGGTCCGCTTTTTGGAATAACTTTTCAAGATATTCCAGCATTTCTGCCTCCATTGAAATACATGGGGAATCCTTGAAAACCTTTGCTCCTTTTCTGTGGGGCAGAAGCTCGCTGGTTCGATACCCGGCGCTCACATTTTTCACAAAAATATCTTTATTTTACTTGTACTGTTTTCACTTTATTTGTGGTCAACTTTGATCATTTATTTAATTTTTCTTTGCTAATTATTATTACCCTTTAAGTCTTCTTTTCATTCAGCAATACAGCATTCAACCCTGCATTTTCTTCTGGAAATGCAGCTGCTTCTAGTTTTTCTTTACTTTCTAATCCCCACTTCCCATCTCTGATGGCAGAAATGAAAAGAATTCCTCACAAGTCTTCAAACACCGATGAAAGTGGTCCTTTTACCTTCAGCGCTCTGAACTGCCCTAAGAAGATGGTCTGGAAAGTTCAGCGGCAGAACTCACCTTTTGTCACATACAGGTAGAAGAAGTCGCAGTAGAGGATGGTCTGCACCACTCCAGCCACGATGGCGATCATATCGAAGAAGCCCTCAAAGTAGAACCTCCATATCCAGTTGAAGAGGTACAGAGCTCTGTAGAGTCCCAGGAAGAACAGGTAGTGGGTGGTGATGGTCTCTGCCTCACCGGTTTTGCTGATCATGAAGAGCTGGGGGAGGATGGCCACCGACTCCAGGTAGATGGAGAAGGTCCAAAGGATCTGGAAAAGAGGAAAAGTCAGACATGTTTTGTATCTCTTTGGTGAATGGCGTCCACATCAGACATTATGGCTAGATTTCCCACCTCCAGGGGGGAGAAGTCATGATTGACGAGGAAAGCCAGGCCGCCGACGGGAACAACCAGGAACTCCACTCTGAATGTGTCGTGGTTCCCGTCATACGTGGCCTTAAACTTCACGTAGATCAGGTAAACAGTGGCGTAGGCACACCCGATGTAGATGACCTGAAGCAGAAACATAGTGATCTCAGCACACGTCTGCACAGGCGGAGTGTTGCACACGATCCCTCGGTAAACAGGGGCGTGTCAACGTAACCTTCCTGCGCAGCTCAGAGCGCCGGGGTGGCTTTACCTTCATGGTGGTGTTGTAGAGGGAGATGAAGGAGGTGAGCAGATCCAGGTA
Organism: Oryzias sinensis; assembly: GCA_037389245.1. Taxonomy (NCBI): domain Eukaryota; kingdom Metazoa; phylum Chordata; class Actinopteri; order Beloniformes; family Adrianichthyidae; genus Oryzias; species Oryzias sinensis. The sequence goes on along the minus strand of CM074508.1, from coordinate 3,396,285 downwards.
GCGAGTGGTGAACACCAAAGCAAACAGGAGCTGGCTCTTCCCAGAAATACCTGAAGGCAGAAAGAAGAGAACCAAGAGGGGGTTTATGCAAAGGATCTGGCAACATCCCCCAAATAAAAAATGCCTTTCCAAAAAGACCATTAAAGCACGAGAGCCTCAAACTCACTTTGTGCACAGGAAAGAGTGAAGTGGATGAAGAACCTTTGGGATCATTTTTTGTAAAGGGGGCAAGGGGGGGGGGGGGCAATTTTAGGTGCACCTGAACAGATAACAACCTGTAATATTTATGGGAACAGGAGTAAAACACTCCACTTCTATTTACACATATTTAAAGTGGAGGAAGTCGGTATTTCAATCCTCTTGCTGGAAAGATTTTGTACTTTGTGGTAAAAACCTTATCAGCAGCACAGAGATCAGACATTTCTTGTAGTTGATCAAGTTTCTGCACATATCAGGAGGAATTCTGCTCCACTCTTCTTTGCAAAGGACTTCTAAATCATTCAGATTTGGTTGCTGTTGCTCTCTCCGTAAGATTTCTATCGGATTAAGACTGTCTGGACCACTCAAGCCCTTTAAATATTTCTTCTTCAGCCATTATTCGGTGGTCTTGACAGTATGAAGTCAACCCATTTTAAGCCTCCTGGTGAAAGGAGGGAGGTTCTTACTCAGCTTCCCATCCACGTGGTGAAGTAGCAGAAGAACCCCCCCAAAGCATGATGTTTCCACCTCCATGCTTGACAGTGGGGATGATATTCTTGGAATCATGGGGAGCATTTCTCTTCCTCCAAACATGATGGGTTGGGTTGACACCAACGATTCTTATTTCCCTCAATGAGATGCAAATAAATGTATATAAATTCTCTGAAGTGGATTTCTCGATTTTCTGCCCTTCACTGTTTATATGAAATGACAGACTTGTTTAATTTCTTTTTAGGTGGGAAAACTGATGAAATCATCGAGGTATCAGATACTCATTTCCTCTACTGTATATAACAAACTCACTACAAATATGCTCATGGTACAGCCAATGCTGAGGTAATGTAATACATTACAATGGAACTATTTGTTAGTATTTGCAGCCATTAAGAAAATAAAATAAAAATTTGTTCAGTAGCTTGATTGTTCATGCAAACATTTGGTTTGATCAAAATTAAAACACACAGGTCTTATAACTGTTTTTTTAAACTTTAAGCGTTTGATTTCTTTAACAATCTACCAAAAACCTTTTTGTTCTTCACACTAAAATAATGCAGTTGTGTTGGCATGACAACCCACAGGTGCAAACAGAAAACTGTCAAAGCTTTAATGCAAAAAAAGTTATTCATGTCCTCCAACTCTGTTCAAAACATTTTGTCGTCATTTTTAGCATTAGTCCCACTACGATCATCTTTTGATATATTGTAAAAGCGTTCATAAGTCTCACTTTTAATTACGATTTTGGTGTTTTTCAGACATAGTTTCTGCAGAGCGGCAGTAGTTCTTTAGAGTTATGAGCGGGACAGTTGGTTCGGAGCAACCCCGCCCTCCTTACCGTCACCCACCTGTTTGCAATCATTTCCACTAGCTTACAGCCCCTCACACCCCAAACCCAGGATTACCGGTGCCACGAAATGTTGATCAATGTTAGAGTTATCCCGCCGGACAGTTAAGAGCCTCATGCCAGTTCAGATGAGGAAAACAAAGACGTTCATGGATCTACTGTAAGTTGATGCATCAGAATGGAGCTTGTGGCCTGCCACTTCTATGTCACAGCTACAAGCTTTTTCAAACAGCATTTTTTATCTGCTCCAGATTCACATCAATTTGAAAATAGAAATACTCAGAAACTACTATTTAAGCTTCATTTTCTTTATATTTGTCCTCCATCATGGAGAAAAAACTTGTTAAAACACCAAAAACTGTTTTCATCAGGGTGAATATTTAAGCTCTTAATGACTCTGGACAAATGTTATGGATGCAACCAGCATGCATCTGTTCGTGCAAATCCAATTAAGCTTTATTTATGTCGTACTTTTCCTACTTTTCAGTGGATTCATCACTGAACAGATGTCACCATCTACCATCAGGACTACTTTTGTATCATTCACATGTTGCACTTTAGAACAGCAGCTGTTTCCTGCAGATACATTCAACCAGCAACTAACTGCAGCTACATACTCTGTGTTGTAAATGATCGGAGGTGCCCTCTGTCCCAGTTCATAGGGAGGTTAGCAACCTGTGCACTTCATTGATAAAAACGGACCCGCAGCAGCTAGCTTAGCCGTTAATCTCTTGCAAAACTGTCGCTGATAACTCATGTGACCGGTTGTCTGCAGAGATACCGGATTCAACCTTTGCTCGTCAGCGAGTCGTGCAAAAACGGATGGTTGTGACGGTTTTAACCGCTTCCACATCCAAACGCGGAGCCCCGCTGCCACGTCACAGAGGTCACGCCGTGCTGGACGGGGAGAGTAAAGTGCAGCGGAGGCCCTGGGCGGGTGTCCGGAAAAAAAACTGCAGGCCTCCGCTCGTGTGACCTCTGAAAGCGGGCTGACGAAGAGCAGCTGCTTTACAAACGTTAGTGTGGTCTTCAGCCTCCACACCTGTCTGACGGTGACAGCTACGACGCCGTTAGCGCGCTATGACAACACACCGGTGCTAGCAAACAAGCTAACAATAGCCGTTGACAGGTTAAGAAGCGCAGCGAGTCAAGTTGAAACAAAAAACCCTGTCCAACAACAAAAAAATGAAACTTTAAAATACGATCTGAGAGTTCTGAATTCAAAGTTGGACTGTACTCACCGGCACAGGACCTGGTCTTCCATATTTTTAGCAGCAGAATGATGATGGCTGCTAGGTGGGACAGATCACCGGTTAGCCTGAAAATGTTCATGATGGAGGAGGAAGCGCTTTTTCTCGGAAACCGATGTTAGACTCTCCAAAAAACCCCGGTGGTCTCCGGTAACGATTTCTAACCAAACCGATAAGGATGAACAACAAGGTGGCAGCAGAATAGCACGATTCTAGCAGTTAAAGAGGGGAAAATGGCGAGGAAAGAGCGACGTGGCCCGGGGACGTGGCCAACACAATATCAGCCAATGAGAAGCTGGAAACGCGTGTGGCTCAGCCAATCAGAAGAAGGAAAACCCTGATTTGCATAAAGGATGTTACGAATGTTACCTTTGCGTTTTCTAAAAAAAAATAGTAAACTCGAGTTCATCACGCCACCAAGTCAGCTACAAAGTCTGTAAATCAATTTAATATCGACTTTGTGTGACACTTTACTTACAAAAGTGATGTTTTTGAATGGTGGCTTTAAAAAGTAATAGATTCTGACTGCATGAATCTTTGCATTTTGGCTGCTCCCACCGCCATCCAACCCGTCCTTTAGCATCCTTCTCATGTCCTGTTTCACTGGAGTCAGGAATTTTGACTACCGGTACTTCGGTGCAGCTTAAAAATGTAAAAGCAGAGTTTATTTAAAACGTTACGTTTCATTTTTTAGTATATATGTATTTTACATAAAATAGGTGCCATTGGTTACCTTCTTTACCTTAAGCATTTAAAACAAACAATGAATCATCAATTACAGCTTGCATCAACAAGTACCAGTTTCGGGAAAATTTCAAATCCACTCTGGATTTGCAGATGTGTTGTACTGAAAACCAAAGAATAAATATTTTTTTTTATTATTACATGATTTGACAAATAGTGCAAAACAAGCATTAGCGTCGGAATTTTAATGTTACATGTTTTGTTACAGTAATGGATTGAAGTACATTTCCTCAAATGCTTTATTTTTTCTATCATACTCTGTACGGTCTGCAACTATTAAATGGTATATATGTCAAAAATATCCCAAAATCCTAATTCATTTATTTATATATAAATAAAGGATGCCAGTTTAGTTTAGTCTGTTTAAAGTTTCAGAATTATCCTATTGGATTCTATGCATTTATGATCCTTTCTGATTGTATGTTTACCATACAATTACAAGTACAAAGCCCACTGAGACGACTGTTGTTGGGAATTTGGGCTATATACATTTTTTTGCCCAAGAAGATAAAAAAGACAAACTACCAATCATAAAATGCTGGAAAATGTTTTGATATTGAAACTTCAGATCTTTTTTAGTATTGCAAATATGATAAAACACTTTAGGAGAATCAACACTCCTGATTTGTTCTCAATGTCTCCCTTTATTCTCTAATAAAAAATATGCTTAAAGCACAATAATTTTTAAGAATATATATATATATATATCTGTCTTATATTATATATATATATATAACATTTATTACACAGAATAATTTAATAATTTTGTGTGGGAATTATCTAAAGAACAGAAAGAAAACATTGTAGGTGTAGAGCCTTTCAACTCTGTTCTAAGATATTTAATTAAGACCGGCACTAGGGGCTTTGTTGGCAAAGTGGAAAAACAAGTCAAGATTGTCACAAAGACCTTTTTTTAAAAGGGTTTTATTAGAATCAAAATGGCACATTTATTCATTGCAGTCATCCGACATCATCCTAAACTCACAGCAAGGTTTGAAAGTAAACCACAAAGCACCAGATAATGTTTCCTCCATCATTAAACCCAGCCACTCCAGTTACCCCACTACTAAACACAAACTGCACTAAACAGAGTTAGCAGTAAAGCTGCAGTTGCATCACCAATAAAATAAAAAGAAAAAGGTCTGAAGATGAGAGCAAAGGCTTTTAAAAATCCTGTTTTTAACCCCAAACAGCAAAGATAAAAAAAACTCATCAACCTAAACATCCTGTAAAAACAGGTCACATTTATAGATCTAAAGCTTTAAGTCAATCAGATACGCTTATGTGAATATATCAAACGTATACAGCACTTTTCGGTTTCCTGTTGTCACTTGGAAAGAAATTCACTACTTGATATTAAACTCAGTGCAACAAAGCAAAACAAAAGCATGGAATTCCATAAAGTTTAGCTTAAGGTTTGGCTTTAATACTGAATCGAAGGATGGAAAAGATTTCAAGTTGTTAAAACTGTTTTGGTCAGGTGCATAGATCCATTATGAGTGATCTGGAAATGAAACAGTTAGTAAAATACGATCACGTTTAGGATCTGGTGGTGCCAAACGTGGCACAGAATTACGCTGATAATCCAAAAGAAAGATGCCAAAAGGTGTGACACTCCTATAGGCCAAGCGGCATGTTTTCCCTGCAGTCGTGCAGCAAATGCATCTTAGTGGAGCGGCGTCCAGCATTGTGCAACTTATGCTTGGGATCTTGCCATCACTACCAACCTTGAGGGGGGAACACCATGAAACGCTCATAAAGTGCTTCACCCTTGGGATATTTTACCTGGAAAACCTCTGTGGGATTTTATGTCTCAGAGGGTGAACAGGCTATTGTAAAAACCTTGTGCAATGGTAAAATCAAATATGTAGTACTATAAAATTGAACCGTTTATGCAAATATTATCTGAACTTTTGGTTAAAACTATGACAGTTAAACATTTACATTACATATACTGGACTTGGAAGACAGAAACACTTTTAGAAAGGATGATCCCCCTTAGGTTTTCGTTTAAAATAATAGTATAACAAACTAAAAAAAAAAAAAGGAAATCACTGCTGTGTTGCACCCAACTCCCTGCTTCTAAATTTCTGAGATGAATAAATGCATGAGGAAAAAGAAGAAGAAGAATTGGACTAAAATTCAGGTACTGAGAAGAAATTTTGGGCCCCGTGTTGTGTTCAGGGCTCATGAACAGACTGCTCCGAGTCGCCGGAGGCCTTCAGAACAAAAACCGCATCATCCAGCACATAGTAGTCATTGTACATGTCTCCCTCGCACAGGTACGGCAGACGCGTCACCGCTTCCACCTCAAACCCCACCCGCGGGAAAACCTCGCTGGACAGATCGGTCACCTGCTCCTCCCACGTCTTTCCTTTAACTTTCAGGTGTTCTTTTGGTCGTTCCCACTTCCCGCCTAGGAGCAGAGAAACGATGCTTGGATTTCTAGCTAGATGAAACATCAGCAGAAGAGACAGAAATGGGATTCTTCACTGACCGACTTCCACATAGGGCTGGAAGGGAAGCACAGCAGCCAAGACGAGCCGTCCGGTTTTGGGAACCAATGCTTTTCTTATTTCCTGCAGGAGGTGCAGTGGATCCTCGCAGCGGTCCAGCAAGTTCAGACAGCTGATAAGATCATACTGAAATCCAACATGCTGCCACTCGTCTATACCCAGAACCCTGTGGCACACAGGAAAAGACAACAAAAAGACAGAGAGGAAAAACTTCTAATTGCTAATTAATTTCAACCCAAAAGAACACAGTGTTATTCTGTGGTTGAATTCTTGTATTGGCTTGAAGGGAAGGAACATGTGAAAGCTTTTGGGATATGCTCCTACTCACTTGTAGTTCCTCCTCTGCAGATGCCACTTCATTGGCACAGACACCTCAGTTGCAAAGACCTGCCTGAAATGCACTCCCATCACCTCTGTGACCCCTCCATCACCAGCTCCAAGGTCCAGGAGTCTCTCTGCCATCCAGTCTGGGCCGATCCGGAGCAACTGCTGGAACTGCTCGGACGAAAACACGAACATAGACCCCCTCCCCAAAAACCTGTGACACAGACGAGGGTCAGCAGCAGGAAGAGGAACACAAGCTGCAATTCAAACCCCCACTAGCGCTCACCCGTTAATGGAGGTGCGCGACACAACGGGGCTTAGGACGGTGGACACCAGCGAGTGGTAGAGCTGCGTGAACAGCCAGCCGGACTTCTCTGCGCTCCTGTTGAGAAAATCCGTGGTGTCCGAGTCCAAGTGGCTTTGGATGAAGAGAGGCCGGACGGATTCTCCCAGCAGGTCTGGGCAGCAGCGGTACCACTGAACAAACAGAACAAGAGGTTTTGATTTCACAACACTTTTTAAGAAGTCCTGAGGTGAACTCCATCTCCTGTCACCAGTCTCATACAATACCACCCTTTACCTACCCCACAGCCCCTCCCTGAAAACAGTTCAGGTCTGTTTGGATTGAATTTTCTCAGCTCAGCAGAGGTGGGGCTGTGTTAAACTACACAGCAGAAAGTAGAATTTAAGAATTATTTCCTTTTTAAATGTTAAAAAAATAGTATTTCCTGTGCAAAACCAATTTCCCCCCCATGTGTTTCAACCCCAGTCATCTTTAAAACTACTGTCACGTTTTTCTCAATGGGTCTCTTTCAGCATAGTTTCTTTTGCAAAACAGAAGTTTCTCCTTCAGCATCCCTCTGAATCATTTAGGTCAGTGCAAAGAGGCTAAAAGAGCAACGAATAAATAACTAATGACACATTCGTGACACATTCGACTAAGGACATTCTTGGGTTTAAAATAAACACTCTAAATTTAGATTTTGTAGTTTTATATTCTCAGGAAAAAAATATACTCAGAAAAGGACAGTCGTACCTCGTGGGTTTCCCTGGCACCACTGGCCTCGTGCTCATTCACCATATTCAGGACTAGAGAGCGCACGAGCGGGCTGCGCGCGTGCTTAGCTGTCCACATTCTCCTGATGGAAAGCAGAAACGCCACGTAGCCCAGCAGCCAGGCTACAAAAAACAGAGTCTTCAGCTGTAGATGACACATACGGAAAACAATGTCTGAGAGCCGAGAGAGCGGCAGCCGACAGCAGAGGGACAAGAGCAGGTAAGACGAGAAAACCCCGAGAGGAGAAACGTCTCCTATTCCAGGACTGTAAACCAACCTGAGGTGGGCGTGGGGGAACTTTACGGAGGCAAGCTGCTATTTACGCACCATCTTAGTCCACGCGGAGCTTTGTTTGCTGAGCTGAAACGGCAGAAACTGAGCCGGCGATGAGAAACACTCCCCCCTTTAACAACAAATACAACCATATCCGCATTCTTCTTCTGGGTGTTTGGGTTTACACCGAATCTTAGGGGATTTGCTGCCCCCTGCCGGCAAACACCGGCAACTTTCTGTTTTCCTGCTGAAAAGGGGGTTCCACATTTCAAGCCATTAATCATACAAACAGTATCTAACTTATACCAAATGTATGTAGGGATTTTTTTTTTATTTCAAACATGTGAAAACAATAAAAATAACAAATATGATCACGATTTCCAATACTTGGAATTTTTTTCCATTAGACTGATGATGATTATTATGATTATTAATATCAATAATAATAATAATACATGTTTGAAAAGTGAAAAGAGAAACCAATGCTCAATATTTATTTCATTATTTTTGTCCATCCATCATATATTTTAAGAACAGTTTCTCTATACGTTTCTTTTAAGTTTGTTGGTAAATTGTTTAATATTTTCCGGACATTGTTTGTATTTTCCATTACTTGTGGTAAGGATTTTTTTTAAAAGAATCTAAGATTTAATACCCAATTATTCAAAGCTTATTTAACAAAGAATTAGTTCTGTTTGCATCTTCACAAATTGCAAGCTTTCATTTTTTTCTGCAAAGTAGACATTTTAATACCACAAGAAAATGCTTTAAATGTCCCATCGCACCTAAAGCATAATAGATACCCTTTCCTAATGGTTAATCTCTCTCTCTCTCTCTACAATCATTAAAAATGATTTTTGTTCATTTTATTAAATTCTCAAAATAGATATCTTGTTATGGTGCCTGTCAGTCTCCTCCCCCTCCCCCTCCTGCTCTGCACCTGACTCCACCAGCTGGGACCTATTCACCTAATCACCTGCTTCAGCTCTTAAGGAGACTCAGCCTCAATATTTGACGCCAGTTCGTTGTCCCTTATGGTGACTAAACCTGGTCTCAGTCTAAGTTCATGTGTTCAAGTCTTGCCTCTTTTCTAACTGATATTTCCGTGCCTCAGGATTCCAGCCTTCAATTGTCTCCTGTGTGGAAGTCAGTCCGAGCCCTCCAGAAGCCCTGTGATAGCTTCAAGCTCAGTAAAGCCGCACTACTACCTTCAGCCACGCCACAAGCCACTGTCCTCGCCAGCTTCTTACCAAGCCATCACCATCTCTCCTGGAAAGAAAATAAAATCTCTTCCTTAACTCTCACCTACCATTGTCCTCATTCTGGGTTACAGCATCTGGGTCTGTCCATCCTACAAGTCATGACATATCTTAAGTGTAAACCTATTGCTGCTGTTTTGTTTTATAAGAAACTGTTTTTTTTCATCCTAAAATGTATAAATGGTGTATACTTGTATAGCGCTTTTCTACCTACAAGGCCCAAAGCATTTTACAGTCACAGACCCATTCACCCAGTCACACACACAATCACACACACATTCACATACTGGTGGCGGCTCCGCTGCCAAACACAGGCGCCTGCCTACCACCAGAGGCAATAAGTATAATAAGTAAAAATGGCTGTGAGATAATTTGAAAGGATCAGTGCACACTGGTAAACATGCCAAGATCACTTTGGGATCCTATTCACTTTAAAGAAGTAATAACTTTAATATCAAACGTAATTTATTATGTTGTTCATTTCTATTGCTTTTTAGTGTTTCCAAATTGTTCAACATGCAAAGAGGTGAGGTTAATGATTAAAGTGAAGGAAAAACCGAGGTGGAACATGGTGTGGCTGAAGGGCTAAAGGGAGGATGATCCAGTATTGACCATCCAAAAACCATGAACTTAAAGATAGCAGAGGCCTTAAAACTGAAGCACAGATGAAGATGTAAGTTGTGGTTTCCTCTCCCAGCCCAAAGACATGCTTCAAAGGTTAATTGGTATCTCTAAAAGTGTCCCTAGGTGTGTGTGTGGACCTGTAACGGACTGGCGACCTGTCCACGCGTCCCACACCTTCACCCAACAGTAGCTGGGATAGGCTCCAGCAACCCCATGACCCCCCCAAAGGGATTCAATGAAAAACAGTAAAAACTTTAACTGGTCTGCATTTAAGCCTGGATCTGAGAGGAGAGAAAGCAAATGCGTGGTTACGTTTGATTGCAAATGGATTTCTGAGACTTTAGGTAATGTTTTTATTTATTTATTTTTGTCTCACTATTAGAAGGAAAATGTAATATTCCATAGAAAGGGAAATAACTAACTCAGCCTTCACTCTTCTAGTTCTTATCTTTTGAGAAATGTTTAATATTATGATATATTACAATGTAAAAATGAAGGCTAAACCTTTTTCTATTAGCTTTATAATATATTTTTTAAACATCTTTAAAAAAAACTTTTTTTTTTCTTTTGAAATGAAAAAGCAGCTAATATTTATTTGTATTACTCTTTGTTTTGTTTTTATGTCAGATTTTGTTTTATTTTGAGGGGACAAATTATTAGAAGATAATTTAAACATCAAACAAACACAGTAATTCACTTTATTTCAGACTCAGATGCGGTCCATAAAAGAAGACAGACAGAACATACGAAAAAGAACTACAATTTACAACCATCTAACCCTTGTGCTATCCTAAGCACGTTAACGTTGGGAGTTGAGTCATATAGACCCCACTAGAACCTTTTTCTTTAATGATTTGTGATCTTCACTGGTGTCCATGAAATCTTTTCACCTTTATCCACCTTTGTCATAGTAGGGAGAACATGTCAATGTAAGGGTGGGGTCTTAGGATAGCACAAGAGTTAAACAGAGTATAATCTCTGTGCCCAGTGCTTCCTCAAGGTGGAGGTGTAGCAGCTTGAGCTTCTCCGGGGATCAGTCAGAGGCATTGTAATTGCGTTTCTAGACTTGCCCAGGCGCTCCATGAGGCTGTAGGTGAGCTGACGCAGTAGTGCCTCACAGGTGGGGATGTGAGGGTCCACAATAGCTGACTGGCTCTGTACCACCTGGGCACCTGTAGCAGAAGCCTAAAGGCATCGTTATAGGCCACTGTGAATTTATGGAGTATCCCATGTTCATAATTCCACCACAGTGGAGTGCAGTCAGCTCTGAACAAGGAACACGTCACATGGAGGGAACACATACTGAATTTTCTCATCAGCATATTTGCCTGAGCATACAGTGTACAGTGCTGTCTCTGAATGCCTCTGTCATCCCGGCAATCATCAGAAATGGCTTTCCTCAAGCTTAAAAACAGGAAAGTTTACATTTTTGTCATCTTTAGTCCTAACAATCATCGTTTTGCTTTTAGAAGGATTATAATTAATATCAAAGTCTCTGCCATAGTCAGAGCAAACTTTTAAAAGTTTCTGTATCCCAGCACTGTACGGGCCAAAAAGGACAAGGTCATCAGCGTACATAAGAGGGTTCAAAATTTGACATCCGACAACACACCCAGTTTTGCACAGATTTAACTCAGAAGAAAGGTTATTAATATATACATTGAATAAAAATGGAGAAAGAATCCCTCCCTGTTGAACACCATTGCTTACATAAAAAGTCTCTGATAAGACATTGCCCCATTTGACAAGCATTATTTGATTAGCATACCAGGAAGCTAGGAATCGTACCATATATTTCGGGACACCTCGATATATTAGCTTCCGAAATAGTTTGTGGTAGTTCACCCTGTCGAAGGCCTTAGTGGCATTAAGAAATCACAAAAATACGGATATATTCAGATTCAGGTATTTCCCAACTATTTCCTGTATTGCCCAAATACACATATCAGTGCCAAGGCTTTATTTTAAAACCAAATTTACTCTCACATGGTAAAAGTTGCACTTCAAGTCTAGTCAATAACACTTATTCATTAACTATAATTAGCTTAATGTTTTTCGCCTCAACATTTCTTAGAAGAACTTCTTTGGAAAGCGATGTTACAACCCTGCTGAACCAGCAGGTGTCGCTGCAACACCACAGCTGCTTCAGAGGTTTCTCTGTTACAAACATAATTTTTGCATTTTAGTTTAGTATTTAAATACCTAAAATCTATTCTATCAGTAGCACTACTCTGACAAAAGGGCACACTTTTAGCCATTTAAACTGTACACAGATAGGACTAACTTTTCTCTGTGTTTGTTTTAAGGTAAACTCACTTTATTCAGTCATAGTTCAAGCAAAAATTACAGTAAACGTAATTCTATCAAAATGTATAAAAAGATGAAAACCAAAAGGCCAGTTACCAGCAACAACAACCACATGTTCAAGCAGTTTGAACATGTGACTCTTTTAAACGTCCTCTCAGTGTATTTACCCCTTTTGCTATCCTAGGCACTTTAACATTGGGAGTTGGGTCATTTAGACCCACTAGACAGTGCTCTGAACCTTTTTTCTTCAATGATTTGTGATCTTCACTGGTGTCCATGGATTACATGAAATCCTTCCACCTTTATCCACCTTTGTCCTATAACACGTCAATGTAAGGGTGGGATCATAGGATACAAAGGATAAACAGCTTCACATTCATAATTGTGATTGTGTGAATTCACCACACAAATATAAGCAACACAACACAGCAACACCAAGCAAGAATTTAAATTATTTTTTGACAATTCAGCCAATTCTAAATATAGAATAACTAACGTCCACTTTAATTTAGACAATATCATTAAAGAATCACACAGACTTGATCTTTGATCATGTTTGACTAACAGTTTTGATAGGTTTGAGAAAAGCACCCATTTATCTACATTTTTGGAAGTAAAACAGACTTCTTTGTTGTTTTGAATAAATTAATACGAATATTTAAAGGGTGAAATATAATCTATTAATTCAGATGTTCCAAACCAAACTGTATTCCTTCGATAAAAGATTAGTTTTGTGTTTTATAGGTAGAATCAATGACGGAAATGTAAATTCTAGTTAGATTTAGGTGTTTTATTTTGTAAATCTGAAACCGGAAGTTACAAACGTTCTGTGGTTGTCGGGATCTCTGGTCTCGTGCGGCGCTCGTACCTCTGTAGTTAGAATAAACGCTCGCGCTCGTCCTCTTCATCAGGTGAGTGTGTTTTCCCGAAAACCGCTTCATTACGATTTTGGGTTTATTTTTGTTTAATTTAATTTTATAAAAATTTGATTACAAACAGTAGAAAGTGACGAGTTTAAGCGCGGGGGTATTTTCTTTTACGCAGGAGAAGAATCCAGCCGAAGGTTGAACTCAAAACGACTTAAAATTTAAAATCCACCGAAAAATGACAAAGCCTCACAGATGAATGCAAGTTGAACGCTTTAATTTCCATAAATGATACTATTAATAAGTCTGTCCTGCGTTTTCTACGCAGATAGATGTGCCCGAAAAAGATCAAAGCAAATTTTATTTAGAGATCACTTCACGCAGGTCACTGTAGGACAAAGTTTTGGACACTATCCCATAATAAGTTTAGAAGCTTATTTTGACAAATAGTTCATCTAAATATTTCAGATTTTTAAAAAGTCAAATATATTTAAAATAAAAATTATTAGTGAAAGCCTGGATAAAATAATAATAAATAATGAAAAAATAAATTATGAAGAAAGAAATTAATTAATAAAGCAATAAATTAAAACATTTACAATTAAAACAAGTACAGTCCTAATTTATAGCTGCTAAAAGTATTATTTGGTGCTTTGGTGTCACTTTTTTTATTTAGTTATTTTTTTAAATATTTCGATTATTTTTATTGATATCATTTTATTGATAAGTTGGCTTTGAATGAGTTGACTCTTGATTTGAAGTGTTCTCAGTCTTTAAGTGAAGTTGATAGTGTTGTGTAACCGCGGGGTTCTGTTTCTGACGTCTCCATGGGGGTGGGGGGCTCGTGGGGTGGGGGCCCTCACAACCAAATGTGGAGTCCTGGTTTACATTGTGGCACGAGCTGCAGGGGCGCGCGGGCCTTGTTTATTGGCTGGCAGGCTGCCCGCCCTGCTCGTTTTAGATCATCTGTCAGCGCAGAGAGGCTCACTGGCATGTGCTGCCCCCCCCCCCCCCCCAACACACACACCACGCCAGTCCAGGTCCTGAGGACCCGATCAGAACCCACAGGTGGCGAGGAGGAGCTGCTCCTGTGGGTGGAGGAGTCACAGTCAACAGGAGAACAGGAACTCATCTTCTGCTGGGACTTTGACTTATGTGAAATCTGAAGTTGCAACAAAAACACATGGCTTTGTGAAGATTTCTCCAACAGCAGCAGCCCCTGCTTGAGTAGAAGCTTCCCTAAAGTCCTTATCAACCAACTGGAACGTCATTCCCAGAATGGGAAGAATAACAGATTAGGTCCAGGCTCCTGAGGGAGCAGACTTCCTGACCAGGAGAAAACAAACAGTGCAGAGGAAGAAAGAACCCTGTAAAAGTGGTCCTTAAAACTGCCTGTCTGCATTAAAGTCAGACTATTTAAAATGTCCTCAGTCTTTCCAGTGGCTACAAACTGCTGATTCTTAGAAAGACAGAGAATTGGAAAATACAGACAAATCTAGAAACAAACAAAAAAAGAATTGAAAAAGTGGAAGAGAAAAAAGAACAAATACAAAAACATTTGGCTTCATTTTTCTTTGGATCTCCAAAATGGGCAATAAATATTACTCTGAAATATGGGTAAAAGTAGAAATTTATGCTGTAAAGAGCTCAGTAGTTTGTTATCACAGCTAAATGCCTGCACCTGGTATAAATGAAGTCATAATAAATTCCCCATTCCGATTGTAGTTTGATCTATTGTAAAATAGTTCCTAGTGGACTTTTAATTATGATTATGTTGTTTTGAGCCAAAATCAAATATCTGTGTTGTTTCTTCTTGGACATAGTTTCTGCAGAGCGGCAGCAGCTCATTAGAAATTGCGGTTGCATACTCTCTCTGGGCTGACGCGGAGCAAGCCCCCTCCACTTCCCATCACCCATCTGTTTACACTCTCTCCCACTAGCTTACAGCCCCTCAAACCTTCAACCTAACATTAGCGGTGCAACAAAAATGGCGAGCGATATCAGAGCTATCCAGTCGTACGGTTTGGATACAGATGCCGGCTGAGGAAAACAAAGACGATGGTGGATCTATATGTCTGGAAGTGGATCCACCAGAATGGAACAAATAAGCTATTTTTCAAACAGCTGTTGTTCGTCTGCTCCTGACTCACAACGATTTATATAAAAAATACTCAGAAATGCAATTTTAAGGTTAATTTTCTGTATGCATGTCCTCCATCATCAGAAAAATGCTACAAAAACATGTTAAAAACACCCAAAACACAATTATTTGAAGAAAAAGGTGTTTAAATCTATAATATTTTAATTCATATTCCCCCTTTTGTGTCAAAATAAACAGATTAAGTTGGTTTAACCAAGATGGAACTTGCATTATGAACAAGTTATTAGAAAAGGGGATTCTGCCTCAAAAATACAAGAAAAAGCTTTGTTGGAATATCAGGTGGTAGATTTTATATGTTTTGGAACTCAATTTTGGTTAGAAAAAAAGTAGATTTTTTTTAAATTCAACTCCTTAAGCCAAGCTTAAGACCACGCAGAAACCTGGAGATGAAGTCAGTATGGAGACTCCTTCATGCTAGTGTTTCTTCTCTTATGTGCAGACCACCTGTTGCACCATTGATGAGCATGGACTCACTGAAAACAGTGTTTTTGCTGTTTTTAACATCTTCTCGTGGCATTTTTCTGATGATGGAGGACTTGTACTAAAAGATTAACCTTAAACGTGTATCTTCATTCAGATCCTTGTGAATCAGCAGCAGATGACAGCATGTTGTTTGAAAAAGAGCCTATTTGTGACGTAGAAAATATGCTGGGCGTTCCACAAGCTCCCTGCTCCGAGCTTTCAGTAAATGGGAAGGGAAAGGGGCTGCTTTTTGCCAATGGACCGGGCCGCAACTAAGAGGTGAATTTCGAATGAACTCCTGCCGCTCTGCATAAAGGACATCCTAGAAAATGACTCGGGTATTTGGATTTTGGCTAAAAACAGCGTAATAATAATTAAAAGGCCGGTGGGAATGCTTTGATCAGATTGGACTCTGAGTGCCTTAAAATATTCTCCTTATTAAAAATGAAAAAGTTTGACAGAAAATTTAAGCAACTTATAAGTGTTTTTATTCAGAAGATTGACTCTAACTGAATCTTGCGTGTCTTTCTTTCAGAAAGATGGACTGCAGCTCCTTAACACGATCAGACTAAGAGCGCGCCGTGAGTCCTGCCAGAAACTGAGCTCCCTTCATCAAACAGACCTAGCTGTCAAGGAGAATGGACCTGAGCTCCACCAACCAGAGAACGTCTTTGTCTCTGCTCCAGTAGCCGCAGCCGGGGCCGGGGGCTCGTTCACAGCATCACTCATGGCAGGGGTTCAGCAGCAGCCCGTTTGTCCCAAAAGCTTTCTGAGACTCTGAAGGGGCTGGAACGAGGAGCCTCACCTCCTGTAGGTCTGTGGTCCTGCAGTGATGGGGAAGGAGCAGGACCTGCTGGTGGCAGTGAAGAATGGAGATCTGCTTCTGGCTCACAAGCTGCTCTCTAAAGTCAAGTGCAACAAAACCAGTGAGTACAAAGCCGACACTTTTGTAGTTCTTTGTTAGACAGTTTTCATCAGACTCCTCATGTCTGTATTCATCTTTATGCTTGGAGACCCTTTATTGGAAAGAAATTGGAATATCTGCTGTTTTCTTTGACATCCTGAACAGCACTACCATCAGTGTGAACTTGAAGTCTTTGAAGAACCACTACACACACACACACACACACACACACACACACACACACACACACACACACACACACACACACACACACACACACATGTACTCCTGCTTAGATATAAGCTAAGTGGATTCAAACTGCATCACAACAGCAGCTAATCTCCTGAGCGCAGCCCCCTGTGCAGCCCTCGCGTGTCGCCCTGTGGGTTTTAGGGAACATTCTTTCCGAGCTCCATATCTGCATAGATTCCACGCCAGGCCACGAGCACGCTCTCTGTACAGAACCATTGTTGCAGACGATAGTAGGCTTTTATCCAGACTTGGAGAAAGTTGAGGCCTCAACGTTGCCTCACTGTGTGCCTTTATCTGCTGTGTGCCTTCATCAAGGTGGAACAAAGCTGCAGCCGTAAAAAAAGCCTGTTATACACTATGCAGGAGCAGAGGATATTAAAATCAAATTCTGCTGGTTCACTCTGTGACTAAAGCCGAGCTGGAGGTCGGTGTAGGAAGTCGTGGTTTGTTCTCAGGTCAGGGTTATAAAGAGGAACATTGAGTGTTGTGTGTATGGCTCAGAGGGTCACACACTGGGTAAATCATCTGTGATGCCCCCTTTTGAATTCCTAAAGACCCCCTCTGAGGAAAATTGTGATATTGTGGAATTTTTCTAAAGATGGAGGACATAAATAAAGAAAACTAAGATCAAAATTACATTCATGAGTATTTCTATAGTTATGAATCAGGAGCAGATGAAAAAATGACGTTAGACAAAGATCTTATGTGTGACATAGAAAATACGCTGGGCGGACAACAACTCCCTGCTCTGCTCCATTCTGACATTCTGATTAGGGCACCCCCTTGCACCAAGAGATCAGAAAACTGACTGTTCGGATCGTTGTTTAAACAAGATAAAACTACAATTCATTCTTTAAAAAGCTTCAAAACATTAAAAAAAAACATAAATAGAGAATCCATCTATCTATCTTTCTGTCTGTCCGTCCGTCCGTCCGTCTGTCCATTGAAATGACCGTTGTTGTGAATTTTGGCTATATAAATAAAATTGAATTGAATCCATCCATCCATCCATCCATCCATCCATCCATCCATCCATCCATCCATCCAAGACACCCGTATGTACAAAGTGCATGACTTTGTATTGCATCGTGGGAAAAAACAAAGTGTATTTAAAGAAAAACGTAAGAGAAAAGGGGATGTCAGAACTTTAAATTCTTTTATTGTCACCTCTTCTATTAAGCCCCTCCCTCTGGAGACAAACAAAGCAGCGGCTTTCTCCTGCTGCTGTTGAACTCTTCAAAATAAGGATCTCTGAACATTCGTGTCCTCCATAATAAGATCAAGAAAAAGTTTTGAGGGTAGCTCCTCCCACACGCGGCGGGAGCGTCAGGTTTTTTTGGACACGTCTCATACAGCAACTTTGACACATGTTTTGACCAAGACGTTGTACGTGAATTTGACATGTGAACAGACAATTGTTTTAAATAATGCATATACTGCAGGGGGTGGGTGGGGTGATCCACAGTACACTTGTGTGCCGAACCGTGGCAAGTGACAGGGGGTGGCCGTGGTGCAGTGGTAGGGTAGTCCACCTCCAATCGTAAGATGACGGGTTCAATTCCCACCTTGCCCGCCCATGTGTCAAAGTGGGCAAGACACTGAATCCCACCATTCCAGTCTGGAAGGTTGGCACGAGTGTTTGGTAGTTGAGCATAGGGTTGTGCCAAAGGACGATCCCATGTACATGTGTAAAATATCTTGATCGGATCGATGGTAGGATTAGAATTCAACCGTGTACATGGGCCCAGAAAAACTTTTTCCGATTAGAACAAACGTTCACATGGGTCACACTTTCAGTCGGAATAAATCATTCGCACATGAGCAGTAGTGTTTGAAATACCGGAAGAGGAAATGAGTTCCGCTGAGAGGCTACATACATAGATATCTGGCAGTTCCGTAATATACAAGATGATCTTCTAAACTTGCTTTTATCAATGTCAATTGTTATTATGAAGCGCCTGTTCGCTCATCATTTTAATTTTAATTCATGTGGTCAGTGCTTTTTCTGTTGAAGAACGGAGCCAGAAGAAGCCAGGACTTAGAGAAACTAAGACAGGGTAACATCATTTATCCTTAAATGAACATAAATCCATGCGGGAAAAGCTGCAATCTGCATCCTGGCTGCCCGTAAATATGTGGGAACAAGATCAGCCTTTATTTTGTCGGGACACGACTGGAAACACAAATCCACATTGTTTGAACGGTTTTTAAGGACTGAGCTGCATTTCTGCTTTAAGCTAACACACCACCCCAAAGCCGCTGTGTGAGCTGGCGGTCAGAGCTCTGCCCGGACACACACTTTTACCGGACGACCCGGTTCGCCTGAGTTTAGTATCTCGTTCACATAGAGCTGCGGGACCCCCCGACAATATCATTGTCCATCCCGATGGTTTACTGCAAACAACGACACCTCCAATTAAGGGACATCGCCCAACCCTAGTTGAGCCGCTGTGAATGTGTGTGTGGATGGGTGAATGGGACTGCGACTTTAAAGCGTCTTGGACCTTCGAGGAAGGTAGAAAAGCGCTATATAACTATATATATACTATATAAGTAGCCCTAACTCTGATGCATTCACTTATAGTAGTCGAAGGAATGTCAACACTGGTGCTAAAGGCCCAGCGTTAAATGGAAATTTCTGCCTCCAAAGGCTTTTGAAGGAACTGCAGTAAATTGTTCCTTTTTGGTTTGCATCAAATCCAGAAGTGATGGAGGGGGTGTGAATTTTCAAAAACCACCTTAAAACTAAAGCAACTCAGGAAAAATTTTGGTGTTAAACTTCAAAGGACGGAAGAGGAAGAATTTCCTTATGTTTTTGTGGACTTAGATTTAAGGGTTCAAAAGAAAAAGAAGTATTAGTTCTTGATCAAAAGAACTGGGGGCTAGGATTTACTGTGATAATCCTGGGGTTTTATTCATAAATGTTTTGAAATGGTTTTTGTGGAAGAAAGTTAGCAGGAACGGCTTTAACTCATTTAAATCTTAGGGTAACAACCTATAAAAGACAGTACCAAAGTAAACAATGACTTACATACAGTAAGAGCGTCAAACATGCATGTTATTGACGTGTAGGTTTCTGAGAACTATAGTCTAAACCCTGCTCCATAAAACACATTCTCCTTTAGGCACATTACTCAAGCTCTTAGAGCTTAAAAGGTTAGGGTTTGAAGGTTAATCCCCACTATAGACTCGTAAGGCAAGGCAGGGCACATTTTGTGTACACAGACAATTCAAAGAGATTTACAAAAAATATCAAGAGAAACATCTGCGTCAGACTGGCGACCTGTCCAGGGTGTGCCCAGCCTTCGTCCACGAGTGGTTGGGATAGGCTCCAGCAGCCCCGTGACCCCAAAATGGACAAAGACGATTTAGAGGATGAATGAATTAAAAGAAAATTTAAAAAAAAAAATTAAAGGAGTGATCATTAAAATAAAAATCAATAAAAGTTAAAATCTAATGAATCTAAATTAAGTTTAAAGTAAGAGTGTGGATGTAAACCTTTGAATAAAAATGAAAAAATGAATCTTTTTCTTTAAATCCAGTAAACCCAATAAATTATATTAATTTTATGGATGACAACTAGTTTTTATGAGGAAGCAGCTGTCAGTTTGTTGCAGGTATGGAATCAAACAGTGAGTCTAAGCCCCGCCCCCGCCTCTCTCCCGCATCATATGGTCATCGTAGCAGCAAGGTGACAGGAGAGTGGGGGCGCCCTGACGTAAATTTAATTCATTTTACATGGAAATGGGTGGTTTTAGTCTAGGGGGATTTTTTGGGCGCTCACGTGTCCCTACGAGATCACCTGATGCTGATGGTGTTGAACATGATAGTTGTTTTACAAAAACACAGAACAGCAGCATTTTGGACCGTTTAGCTCTTTCCACCATCGTATAACTTTGGTATCGTTACTGTGTGCGCTTCCTTGTCTTATCTTGTGTGCGCGCGCGCCGCGTACTGTCTGAACAACAGCCCCGCCCCCCGTGCACACAAATAGTCAGAAAGACCCTCTCTTCTTCAGCGAGAATAGCAAAATTAATATAATCATTAATTAAAGGAAAATTGACTGACTTGTACAGTTACATATGCCAGATAAAGTTTATATCTTGTGGGACACACACAAAAAAAGCGACTTCTCCGGCAGTAGCGATAGCAGAACCGTTGAGGTGAGATCTTAACGATACTGCGGTCTTGAAGAATGTTGCCCCGGG
This sequence comes from Oryzias sinensis, assembly GCA_037389245.1. Classification (NCBI taxonomy): domain Eukaryota; kingdom Metazoa; phylum Chordata; class Actinopteri; order Beloniformes; family Adrianichthyidae; genus Oryzias; species Oryzias sinensis. The sequence continues at coordinate 3,375,538 of CM074508.1, read as the reverse complement.
GCTCGTTCAATACCGGGGATCGGTACCCATCCCTACCTGGAAGTGTGTTTCAGATATATGAAACATAGATGCAGAATGCAGCCTCTTCATGTGTGGTTTTAACTCTAGGAACTGACAAAAGACTGGATCCAGACGAGCGGAGAGGTCTGACCGGTACATACTGGGTCAGGAGGTCAATCATGTATTTTGGTTCTAAGCCAGCTTCATAAACCAGCAACAGAACGTTAAAGTCTATCCTCTGGCAGAATGGACTGACTATCTTTTTATTGCTCCTTTGTGAAACCAGCCTTCGGTGGTCAAATGAAGAATTGGAACCTTTAGTATTTCCTGATTTGCTTCAGATTTAATACTTCATTTAGTACTATACATTTCAGAATTTTACCTTCAACATCAATGCCAAAAAGTACAAGATGTTCAATTTTATTTTACATTAGATGACCTTCAGCTGTGTATCAAAAAAATCCTCAGGCTGATGAAGTCAAACATGATGTCAAAGCTGCCGGGTTATCCAGTTGGCTTTCCTTTGAATTGGTCCTGACAGTATTAGATGCATTCATGGTCTTGTGTGCTTCAGGTGAACGTTTTACTAAAGTAGTATCTAGACTGGAAAATCTGTTGGTCCCACTCCGCTTAATTTGGTCTGAATTAAGTCTGGTTTGGTCTGTATTCAGACTGCCGTCAAGTAGACTTTCCTGTTCCGGACTAAGCTTTTTAAAATAAAACTTTGGTGCTTTTTAAATGTGGTTTTCTAAAGATCTCTTTACTCAAAACTCGCTTTTTTAGTCCAGTGGAGGTATGCTGTAGGGAGGGTACTGGCGAGAAGACAGCTAAGAAGTGTTTATGAGATATAGATTGTCAGAAAAACAGTGAGAAGCATTGTGTACCATGTTATAAATTGTTTTAATAAGCCTGCATTTATTCAATGAGTTTCGGCAAACCAAATATGTCCAGGCTGAATACACCCTAAAACACCTCTGTGTCTACATTAGATTTAGCCTGAAGTTTGTACATTTCTTAATAATCTGTGAAAGTGGTTGGTAAAGGTGTGATAGTACGGTCGTATCATGACCCGTGCAGAGCGATGTGGTCGTTTGTCATGTTGATGCTGCAGCTCGCAGTCTGGCTCTCTAGATCACCGGCTGTGTCTGGCCGCCTTCTGCTTACTGAAGCTCAGCAGTGAAGCCCGATCGATCGATGGCTTTGCACGGACCTCCATTGATGAGTTTAAGAACCAGCCAGCCCAAACATAAGCTGGTCTCCATTGACGTCTTTCATTTAGATTTTCATTGTGTGTTCCAGTCAGAGTAGTTGGAATTTATGTTGGTGATCTTTGAGGAAACGTTAAACTCCGTGATCACAGTTCAGTCCGTTTTATTGATTTTTTTTCAGTTTTCTGTAAAAATACAACACTTTGGATTTGAAACATGACCAGAGAATCAAACGGTTGCAGTTCACTCTGATAGTGGACTGAGCATCATTGCCAAACTCCTACAGCGATTGGGTTTAGACTTGATGTTATTCAAATCAATATTAATTCACTTTTCAAATTTTTTATTCTAAAACAAGTTTTGCTTGTACATAAAAACCTTTTTACGCACCAAAGCTTTACAGTCAAGAAATGCTATACTCTACTTAAAGACGTGAAAATGTTTTTGCCGTTTTTGCATGTTTTTTTTCATGATGGATGACATTAATAAAGAAATTCAGCTCAAAACTGCATTTCTGAGTCTTTCTGTATTCAAATCATTATGAATTAGGAACAGACTAAAAATGCAGTTGGAGAAAGAACTTATTTGTAACATAGAAAATACACCAGGTGTGCTTTAAACATAGATTAAAGATGATCGGAGAAGAACTTTTAAGTAAAGAAATCTGCATTTGGAGGCTTTTCTTTGTTGTAAATCTTACAATGCTTAAAAGTCTTTATATTTCCCTTCGTAAAGAAAATGCTTTTCTGGATGAGTAAGTGCAAACAACAACATTTTGCCTTGGATGCACTTAAAATCCGTGACTGAATAACAGCCTTTATTTTGTCTGGACACGATTAGTAACCCAAATTTGCGTGATTGTTTACATGGTTTTTTAGGACTGTGCGGATCGGCATTTCTGCACTCTAAAGCTGCCTCCGCCAGTGCATACACCATGCCAAAGCCGCTACCTGGAGACAACGTTCTCCCGGAAGACACTGTTCTCCTGCTCACGCAGAGCAGCCGTACAGACTGCAGTCTGAAGCCTCACCGTAACAAATCACCTTCCCCTGCCCGCAAACACAAAGCTACGAGTCCGGCTCCTCTGCTCAGAGACTCAGTCGGCCAATCCTGTTTGCGCCTCAGAGCCTCCTCTGGAGCGCCACACCATCTGCATGATGGTCAGCCCAGTGTGACCCACAATCGGATTGAATTGTTTACATGCACAACAATCAAATCAACAATTGGCCCAACCCACCTATCTGAATCGGAAGGAAACTTTCATCCAAATGAGTCTGATGGGGGCAGAGTATTCTGAACGGCGTATTTACATGACGCATTTTTATTCTGATCAGGCGTTCATTCTGATTACTTTTGCCCGTTTAAACGCAGCTAGAGAAATGATTGAAGCTCAAGAGCAGTGTTTTTCAACCTTTTTTCAGCCAATGTACACTTTTTCCTTGACAAAAATCCTGCGGCACACCAGCATCCAAAAATGCAAAAAAAGGAGACTCCATAGTTTGTATTGATCTACAGTCCCTCCAAGGTCTCACCTGCATTTTTTGTGATAATCGAGGCAGAAAAAAGCAGGAGGTTGCAGCTGTTTACATATACATTTTCAAATGACAATTTTTTCAAACGCAATGCATTGTGGTCTATATTCACCAGTCTAGTGAGCATTAATGGAGACTGGTTTTTGGCAGAAACTTTTGGCATTGGATTTCAGAATTTTAAATTTGAACTCCCCAACAAAAATGAGTTACGCAACCCAATGACTCTGAATAATGTTTGCAAACATTTACATTGGAAATGAATTTGTATTTTGATTTGAATGAAAGGATCTTAGACTACCTTCAGACCATCTATCTTTTGGACTTTTGGAGGGTAGAGAATGGAATGGCATGTTTCAAAAACCATTTCATTTTTCTGAGCTTTTATAGTAGAAAAAAATCCACTAGTGGAGTCATTTGCTTTTTTCTGTTGTTGTTATTTGATCTGATTTATTTCTGACATGTTTGTTCAATGACTGTGCTGCTGTAACCTGCATCCGTTCAAGTTAAAAACTATGTTTCCAGTTGCATCATAGTCGTCCCTGCAGTTATTATCCAATTGGAGATTCTTCCCCATTTGAATAATTTCATTCTGGTGCCTTTTTTGGATGGTTAGTGAATCAGCACCTCCCTGGTTCTGATCCATTAGCTTTGCATTTTTTGCTATAGCTTAATGTTAATCCATAGCATATAGTCCTATATTTTAAATAACTGGGTATACATTGTTTTAATACCACAAGTTGCCATTTTCAGTTCTGGTGAAGCTGAATGTGAACATCTAACAACAAAGCTTGCTGGGAGGTGCAAAAACAGACATGCAGCGTCCCAACGGGATTTTCTGCAGCTTTGAGTCTGACTTTGATGGACAAGAAGCTGAGATGGGCGGTTTCTTCTTTAATCAGCCTCTATCCGGTCTCTGCTGACATAAGGTGCGCTGCTCACTCCAAATGAGTGGTGGACCTACAGATGCCTTTTGCTTAGCTGCTGCATGCATCGTGTGGGTCGGACACACAGAAGTCCACAGTGGTCTCACACAATCACTTGTGGTCACTGATCACACTTCTTCAACCATTACACACTAAAGCTTCTTCAAAGTGACATTTTGGCTTCTCTGTTTGAAGAGATGCTGGATTTTTTGAGCATGCAGCTCCACCCTCTCCTCTGACTGAAAACTGGGTCTCACAGTCACATTTGACTGTGTCAGGGCTTCAGTCCATATATAATTTATTAGCAGCGTTGAAAAAACCTTTGTCTTTTTGCCTAAAGACACTGACTATGACAGTTTGGGCTAAACCTGTTGGAAAAATCTTGATATTAAAGAATAGAAGTGTGGAATACGTTTGTTAATACTTGTTGTAATGACAGAATCTTTTTAGTTTGATCATCAGTTCAGACCTTGGTCAAAGATGCAGCATGTAAAACATTCCACCTTAGTTTTTGGGACTTTTACATTTAATCTAAATTTAAAAAAAAATCTGATTACCAGCAGAACATGGATTATCATCACTGTCTTCTGGTTAGATAGTATCACCTCTTAAGACCAGACAATGGTGGACATGTGCAATTTTTTTGGAAGTCTTATTCCAGTGGCTATTTAAATTGGATCTCTATCTGGTTATAGTTTAAATCTTGACGGTGAAAGGTTTGCCAATGTGTGATGACAATAGATAGACAATAGGGTAAGGTTGTGCCGATGGACGATATCATCGTCCAGCGTGATGGGTGACTGACATCCCGATGGAGAGACCACCATCGTGATGCCACGCCCCCGCCACGTTGCGAGTCAACACCATAAGCCGTGGTTACATGTACAAAATATCTTGATCGGATCAATGGTCGGATTAGAATCCAACCGTGTACATGGTCCAGAAAAATGTTTTCAGAAAATAAAAAACGTTCACTAAGGTCACACTTTCCGTCGGAATAAATCATTCGCACGTGCGCAGTAGGGTTTGACAAACCGGAAAGGGAAATATAAATTCCGCCGAGCGGCTTTTTTTTTTCAAACTTCATTGAATGTAACAATTCAATACAAAACAATAACAGCGCAGAGCGGCTATATATATTAATATGTCAGCTCGGTAAAATACGAGATGATCTTCTAAACGTGCTTTTAATAATGTTACGGTTATTATGAAACACCTGTTCGCTCATCATCGTTTTGGCTCACACCACTCTCACAGCTGCTCCAGAAAGCTTTGGAGCCGCTGCTACCGTTTGCATCCATATATTTATGTGAGGCCTCCTTCTCAGCAATGATGCTGATCAAAACAAAGCAAAGACACAGACTGTGCCTGGAGAAGAGCTTGATCACTGCAGTTGCCACCAAGAATGACAAAGATCCTCAGTGAGGTGCAAGCTCATATTTCTCATTGAAATTTTTGTCCTGTTCATAAATCACTGCCTGTTACATGCTGTTCAATTCAAGTCAAATGTTCAATGCAAAGTGATTCACACGCAATCTTCTTTTTTTATCCTAAAAGAGTTAACGTTAATTATTATTTGTGAACAAATCTTTATTTATTAATTTAATTTATTTTGTAAACGAAATATTTTTATTTATAATTAGGTTATAGATTTATTTCTGTGAACAGATTTTTGTTATTCATGTATATTTGTTATTTTATTTATTATTAGCAGCATTTTACACATTTGAGTTTTGACTGGTTTTATGCCTTCTGGTGGTCAACGTCTTCTGTTTTTCTTTTCTGTTTGTACATGCAATGTTTGCAAATATTTTGCCCGTGTCAGGGGGTACTTGACCAAAAATACATTTCTAAGGGGGTACATCACTGAAGAAAGTTTGAGAACCACTGCCTTAAGCAATAATTACGGTTTACCAAGAAACTGCACTTGCGATAAAAAACCCAATGTGCTGCTTTATTTTATTCTAGATTTTAGAATTAAGTAATAAACATTATAATTTATGCAGCAGTAACAATACAAAACAATGGATAACAATGGATGGATGAATGGCCGTTGACGATGTTTGCTGTGAACCATCGGGATGGACGATGACATCGTCGGGGGGGGGTGTGTATTTTTAATTTTTCGTTCTTATATAACTGCTATTCGTTATTTTGCTTTTTTCATTTTATTTCCCAACTAATGACTAATCCGCGATGATCCAGTATAAACTGAGGGAAGTGACTTTAACAAAAAAAGTAACAAACAAAATAGAAAAGAAGTGGTCCGCTCCCGCACTTAACTAGCGAAGTGGACCGGCGGAGCGCATATTTACAGCTTTGTGTTTGATGGGGAGGGGGGGGGGGCAGTTTTATTTCAAAGGATATTGAAACTAAATGCTGAATATAAAGTTCAGTGCATGAACACATAATTATATTCTGTCTAAGTTTTTACAAAACCATTTTTCTCAAGATTTATTATTAGGATGAGCCTACTGATTTAGATAGATATTTTGAAAAGCTTCACGTACCCCCTGCAGTACCTCCACGTACCCCCAGGGGTACGCGTACCCCCATTTGAGAAGCATTGCACATATGTGGAGTATAATGCTAAACTGGAAATAGCTACACATTCTTACAATTTGTTTGTTTATACTTTCAGGATTAGATGCTGAATTGAACTTTGCATAGAGCCAAGCTAGCTGCTTAATGCCGCATTAAATTAGTGGCACTAGGCTAACCGCGCACACAGCTTCCTGCTCTGCTCTTTTCCAGAACCCCCCACCCCCATCCTCACACTAACAAAGGACAGCCCATCTGGTCTAATTTCAAGAGTAGAAGTCTGTTATCTCTATGTGTGCTATCTCTATGAAACATAAGGCATCATTTCAGTTTAATCACCCGTAGAACTGTCTGTATGTTGTTGCAGAGTGTTGTATTTGGCCTATTAGCTGAAGGACTATCTGGGCTAATCAGTCTTCCACTTCATTAATGAGACAGCTGGGTGGAAGACTGGTCGACTCTGAACGGCTTTGGTGTTCACCTGCTCTGTGCCACACACATGTACACGAACACACACACACACACATGCACACACAGACACTAATCCTGAACCTTCTCCTCCCATGACAGATGGGTTAGCCTGTCTAAGATTGCTAAGGAATTTACCAAAGGAATTACTGACTGTGTGTTTGTTTTTTTGCGACTGACTGCACAGTTTAATCCAGCATGACCAACCTTTTATTTCTGGCTTTAGGCTGCACATAGTTGGGTGGCAAACTCATCTTCATTAAAGTTCTTTTGGCAGCTCTCTTTTTTTTGTTTTTGAAGCAGCAGAAGTCAGTTGGATGCACACCGTCAGGAGGTTCGTCCTGCTCCTGCATGCCCAGCACACGTCCTCTTGTTTTTGGATCTCTGCACTTGATTAAACAGAAGAAAAGTAAACAAGTTTGCTCTGAAACCTAAATGAGGAATTTAGCAATAATTAGAATCAGCAGGGGAAGCTGCTGTTGTGTAATTTCTGTTTTTATGCATTTATTTACATTTCATCTCTTTGCTGTTTTGAATATGAGGTCTTGACTCTGATGATGAACACTACAGTAGTTCTGAAAGGCTTAGGATGAGGTGTCAAGTGAAAAAACAGAAATCACTGCAGGTCTGTATTAGAGGTGAGACATTTTAGTATTTCATAAATGGCATTAGCTTGTTCTAAACAGCCTAAACGCTTTTTATTTCATTTAAAACGTTCTCTTTCCAGGATGTCTGGAAAAGAGCTATCTAATGCTATGTTTATTTTATCTGCTTTTTAAACAATACTATTTGTCAAAAAAAAATTCCTTTTCGATACCAGTGTGCTTATAAATCTATAAAAAATACGAATTGGAACCAATGTGTGATTTTAAGAATTAAAAACCCGATGAAGATGCACATTTGACGAAGACTATTTACAATGCTTTGTGGTCTATATTCACCAATCCACTGAGCATTGATGCACGCTGGTTTTTCACTGAGACTTCTGGAAAATTTCGAGGGCACTCGATTTTGGAATTGTAGATTAGGGCAGCACTACAAAATGGTGCACTAAGGAGTGAAGGTTTCGGCCACAACCTTAGTTTAATATGTGATAACAACTTAGTATGAAGTGACATCATTGCTTAACTCATGGAGGAAAGTTTAGATGTCTTTCTTTGTGGCGTTGGTTCAATCACCACACAGCAGTTCATTAGCTGAAAGAGGTCAGTGTCCAAAGCAGCTGATGTTTCAATCAATTTGGCTATTAGACTTTATCAGCATCAGTGGAAAATGGCCTGAAGGCTCTGCCATTGTGACAATGATCAGACTAGAGTTGGTAGTTGAAGCACAGGCAGCCAGGTGCTGCTGGGCCAACACGAGACAGGAAGCAGCTTTGCTTCTGTTTTTTTGTCCTCAAGCCTCTATTTAATCTAAAACTGTTGGTGGGCAGGGCTGCACATTGGTTTAATGGGAGGCTAAAGCATTAGTGCTCTGCTGTTCTCCTCTGTCTGGGAATATTTGTAGAATTTGGGTTTTCAGGACATTTAAAGCTTCTTTAAACGACTGTGCACACAAAGTTAGTTGTAAATTCTTTTCATTGCATTACACGCTTCAGTCTGAGGGCAGTCTACCGTTGGCTTTTCTAGATTTGGGGTCAACATATTGCCCTAGATTCTAACTTCCACATTTTTGAGTATTTTTCCAAACAAGAACCTATTCAAAATTGAGCAAAAACATAAAACTTCTAATCTTTTATCTATATTATAATTATTCTCCCCCCTATTATTAATCTCCCCCTCATTTTACTGAACCGTTTATTGCAAAAATGTAAAAAAAAAACCTCTAACTTCTCTATTCCTACCTAACAGACAATAGCTTCTGGGAACCTTTACAGTTTGTTTTTGTCCCCACCGCAGCCTTAAAACTACCTCATGACAGATGACTTTGATTTATTAACTATCCTCATCCTACTGAATTTAAATGTTTGACAACATTTCTGTCTTCTCCATAAACTTTCTTCCACTGGCCTTCCCCTTAAATTCCTAAATCTGTTTAAATGTAAACTTTTTGGCCAAAGTCAGTTTATTCAACCCTTCCTATCCAAGCCCTCCCAGGATGTTTCTGGTGTTCACCAGGGTTTTGTCCTAGGGCCTTTGCTTTTTGTTTAATACCTCGAATATAATATTCGATTGCTTTGCAGATGACACCCATCTCTACTTATCCAGAGAAGCCAATTCATTTATCTTCCCCTCTTTTGCTTTTTCAAAATCAAATACTAGTTCATCTCAAATGTCCTTAAACATCAACAAAACAGAAATTCTTGTCATGGGCAAAAATTCCATTCTAACAAAAATTGATAGTTTTTCTTTCCCCATAGACCAGGGGTCGGCAACCCATGGCTCCGGAGCCACATGTGGCTCTTTCATCCTTCTGTTGTGGCTCCCTGTGACTTTGGAAAATGATGAGTATTTTATAATAATTAAATTTTATTTTGTTTTGTTTATTTTTCATGCCATTTCAAAGGCGCTGCTGGCTCCGCACGAAGCGAGTGCTACGTAAAAAACAGCTTCGTAATGAGCTCGTGTTTATCGGGCGAGAACTGCAGAGCTGGTAGCAGGAGGACACACGCGGGGTGGCTTCAATAAACACTCCGCTCTTCTGCCGGGAACTTGACGTGCTGCGGGGCAGAGACCAACTCACTGATGACAGACTTGAGAGTTCGCGCCAGCTTTGCCAGATAGAGTCACAGTTTTCCAGCCCAAAAGTCATCTGAAAACCGCCAGACCAAGCCAAACACCGCCCAAAACAGCTTTTGTTGATGTTTTTTTTCGTACTGGAATGATAATATAAAACATTTTTCTAAGTAAAAGATAGTTCAGACTAATAATAAAATGTGTACAATATTGAATATTTCTTCAGAGGGCCGCCTTCTTCCATTCATTTGCTTAACCCGCTCTATCCCTGCTATAACCTGCGTCCGGCTCTTTCATCCTTGTGCTGCGCTGGAGCGCCCCGACTATCGCGTCAACCTATAGTGACTGTATTTTGCGCTCTCTGTGTAGGACACACTGAGGAGCGCGGGGGAAACAAATCTCAGCTGCAGAGGATGTGAACAGGTAGAGAGGAAAAGCAGGTAAAGAGGCGGAGGAGGGGCTTTGGCTTCAAACTCTGTCAGAGAGATGCAAACACGGGCGTCAGATTAAGACTCAGCTTTCACTGCAGGGGTTGAAGCAGAGACTTTTTCTGGGATGATTTTATGAACTCAAACATGGAAACATGATTACCAAGTAGAACTCTTCAAAATAATAATCCTGATCTCTCCACTTTCTCAGTGTCTACCATGCATTGATAAACACATCGCTCCATGCAGCGATCAGACCAGAACCAGTAGCTCCTCCCACATGCAACCGCGGTATCATCCTTTAAAGAACATAATGTGGATTTGCAGCGACGTATGCTTCAGACGATGTCCGATTGGCCAATCTACATGTCAATCAAGTCCTGTACTTCTCAGGGAGGATTTTGATTGGCTGGTGGATTTTAAAGAAGTACTTTTTTTTTTTTAAATCTTCTCTGGCCCACGATCGACACTCATGTCATTGAAGATCGACCGGTCATCGCGATCGACGTAATGAGCAGCACCTTTGAATAATATGTACATGCATAATATATATAATGACGGGTTGTGGCTCCGGGTGCTTTCTTTTTTATTAGGGGCGGCCCCAAATGGCTCTTTGAGTAAAAAAGGTTGCCGACCCCTGCCATAGACAAACATGTTATGTTATTCCCTCCTCCCAGGCAAAGAGTCCAGATGTGATCATTTGACAGCTTTCTATCATTTCCCTGCTATATTAAAAATCTCCTTTAGTCATTATATCTTCCATCCCTAGCTGCTTATGAGATATACACAGACAGAAACTTGAATGTTTCTGCTGTAAATCAAAGTATTGTTCACAGCCGTGTTTTTGAATGACTTATCACATGATTTGGTATATTTGCATAGTTATGATTGAATGGAAACAGCTAAATTAAGTATTTTCGACATTTCTAGAATTTTGATATAGTTTTTGCGCATTTGTGTGATGGAACACAGACGGTATTCAGCTTTCCCTTTATACAGTCAATAACGCAGGCTTGGGAGAATTGTACGAGCCGTTGAGGGCGAAACATTCCAACATTTGAACACTATCGGTAATTTTGCATTTGTTAACCTTTATTCTTATTTTTGGAGTTTTTCACTCCTTGTTCATCCCCGCTGAGTCAGAGAGGCACGGGAAAATCTTCGTTTTTTTTTAATGCTTTTCAAAGAATTTCAAAATAAGAAGGAAAAGGCCTTCACGAACGGCGTGGATGAAGCCCGCTGCCATTGGCTGCCCAAAATCTGTCAATCCTTGCGGCGGTCCTGCTGGCCCTGGCCTGGGTGGTGGGCTTGGTCGCCCGGGCGGCGGTTGTTCCCTGCTGGTTCCCGTGTGGCGTTGGGGGGATTCCGGCTGCCGCTGCTGCTGCGGTGGGGGTCTTGGGGTGGGGATGGCTGGGCACTCTCCCTCTTTCTTTTCACGTTCCACCGTCCATTTTAGAAGAACATAAACACTCACCTGAGCACAGGTGTTAGCTCACCTTTGCACTAACAGTTTGCATTAAAATATGTCCAACACAAGAGGCCCTCAGCTGTCATCTGTCTGCCCAGCTGTTGGACAGGACAAGTTAAAAAAAAAAAAAAAAAAAAAAAGATGTTTGATGTCAGACCCACATGCTTTTACTGAGGCGTCAGATTGGTCAGTTAATAACTTAAAAAACTTGTGATAAAGAAAAAATATCTTTAAAAAAATAATATTAGATAGAAGATATTAACAAGGAGGCATCAAAGCAAGAAAGCTCATTCTGACAAATAAAATGACTGAGAATTCTGAATAGAAGTTTATGGGATTTTGGCTTCTTCCTATTTGGGAAGACGAGAGTGGAGGGGTTGAGCTGTACTTGGTTTTTACAGTGTAAGGTTTGTCTCTTCACCATTAATGAGGTGGGGGTGGGCAGCTTCATCTGCCCTGCTGCCAGACTCTGGAACGCTCTTCCTCCCCTCATCTGAAACACAGTCCTTATCGCTTTTCAAGTCCAGCTTACAAAATCATTTATTTCAATCTGTTTATCAACCATGAAGGATGAAGTTATCACACTAATAGTCCAAGCTCAAATCTACATGCTTTTTGATCTAAACTCTGATTACTTATTTGGTAGATTAACAAGTTAATACTGAGGAGAAGAAATTAGGATGAAATTTGAGGGCACAATTTGTCACTAAAACAATAGTGTTCTTAAGTTTCATTTAGTAAATTTCACCTTGAAGTATATGGGAGCTATGCCGACATGTTCCTAGCATTCAGAGAACACATTAAGCATCATAGCATAAACATTTTCATAGAAAGCATAGACTATTACTTGTATTTTGGAAATGTTATTAAATCTACAATTCATTTTAGTGTTTGTTAAAGGATTTAGGAGATTTGGTTTTAATCTGTGTGTGTCTTCGGGGGGAAGGTCCTCGGTTTCTTTATTTTCTTTTATCACAAGACATAAGATGGGCGTACAATATGAAACGGTTTTATTCATGTCCCTCTTCCACTGTGTAAAATTGTTATTTTATTCTTCTGGCTTTACCGTTATTCCAATATTTCTTCATATTTAATTAAATACCTATAAATACTGATGGTAAAAATAACTAAAACCAAACTGTTGCACAGCAAAACTATCATCTGAGTGTGTAAAACTGCTTTGTTGTGTAAACATTTGGTTAAGTCCGTTTTTCCAGAGGTGTTTCACATTTTGTAAGTGTAGCTTTTTAGCTGGTGTAAAGGGCTAAAATTATAAAAACTAGGAATTATAAACACATTTGTGTATTCTTTCTGATCCCCCCAGCTTCCACGCCAGTCAAATGACCACTAGAGGCAGGTTGCTGATACCATCGACTCCCATTTTAAAAAGTCTGGTATTCCCCCCAAAAAAGCAGATTTATAGTGAAGTGTTATATTTATGATGAAATTGGTTTAACTTCCATTTATTCCAACTATAGTGGTGGGTTTGTAAATCTGTTCCTATTTTTGTTATTGAGGAGATTCATTTTTTTGGCAGCCATTTGACATTCTACAGTAACACAACCATTTATGCAATTAATGTGATTCCAGCAGATTCTAAAGCAGGGAAGAGCAGCTTTACACTGATATGAAACAGTAATCACCAGCTAAAAATCAATAATCAATCATTACTAGGCACTGGATTTTGTTACTTGAAAAGAATCTATCTGATCAGAACTGGATTACAAAAACTGTAAAACTATAAAATGAATTAACTCAGTAGGGGTGGGATTATATAAGATCGCTTCTTCCCACTCCTTTTCAAGCAATAAATCAAGCTCTACTTGACTTTAGTTAATGATCACTGGTTAAATTAAGCAAATGTGACTTAAGTGACTTTTTTTGTTTTATTTTCTGTTTTTTTAATCTATGCATTTTATCATTTCTATAATAAGTTTGACAAATGTGTGTAAATTCTTTATTGCTTTGACTCCAATGCTTGACATCAATCAATCAATCAATAAAATAAATAAAAACACTTCAACGCTTCATTATGGTCGTTCAGATGTCGACCAGTGACAACAGAAATTAAATGTCATGTTTGAATATGTCCATGTTTTCAGATAGCCCCACTTTAACATGCAATTAGCTTTTATAAGCAGCAGCATATTTCGTTAAAAGTTTCCATGTCCTGCAGTGTGTACGAACATAAACCTTTACTTGGACACGCCTTCTTTGTCACTGATGAAGTTTCTGATTGTATGCGGTGGTAGGAGAGCGGCTATTTTGCAGGTAGGATAACAGGAAACACATTTTCAGGATGGAACGCACAGCTGAGGACACCAAAAGGTTTCGTAAAAACGACATATACTCTGTGTTGTACATTTAGTATTTGGTACTTGTAGTTTTGAAATGGTAGAGCGTCAGGTCTCATAGTTAAAGCAGGAGCATGCTCAGATGAGGGGAGGGGCTGCACAGAGTAAACAGATGATTTGAATGGAATGCAAAGTGTTTGGTCCTTGGGGTGCAGACTGGAGAACATGTTACATAATCCAGAACCTGCAGGTGTGTTTACGCCGCTCTAATCGCCGTGTTTGGTGGAGGCAAGTAAACTGATGCAGCCTGGCTGGGTCCCATGTGAACATCGATGCAGCACAACCCATCATGTCTTTCATTTCCACATTGGCTTATTGTCGGCTTGTACTGAGTGAGTCTGACCTAGTTGCCAGTTGCACCCTGGGAGATTACTTTCTTTATTTTCAACAATGGTGAAAATATTTAGATAATGCTGCCTGGAACTATTTTGATGTTGAGGATTTTTTTTCCGAGACCCACTTCCAGCAGAGGCTCCACGATGATGAATTAATGAAGGAAAGTGTGTCACTTAGAAAGTCGCCTGTATGCCTCTGGGTGCGCCACGTCCTTCGTTAGGAAACAAGGAAACTTTTTATTTTGATAAACTGAGACACAAATCAAGTGTTTTGATTTCGATTAGTGTTTTCATGTGACATGTGTATCGTCTTCCTGTAAAACCTGGAGCTGGAAAAGCTCATCTTATTTTGCTTTAAGTGCATTAAAATACATTACCCAGCAGCACATTTGGCCACATCTGACATTCCCTTTCTTCATAAACACATTTCCATTTTTTTGAGGCTCAAATATCCAATTAAGCCCACAAAAAAACAACTATTACACCAGAAATACACAGAAAAAAAATCTGATGTTGAAGCAAGTGGTTGTGGAAGATTTTAATTCCAAATGGCAAACCAATTAGTTTGCTTTTGCAATTTAAACAACCATCTTATAACTGGCAAATGTCTTAACATTTGATTTCATGAGGCTGAAATATATCACAATACATTTTTTTGTCATTTTAATAAAAACATGAGTTCCTTTCATTGTCAGTATTGGTTTTTTTTTTTGTTCTGTTAACATTCTTGATGTTTAACTATAATCAAAACAAACTAAAGAAAGGCACAAGCACCAGTTTGCCAAAGACAAAAGGTGAATTCAGCAGCGCATTCCCAAATGCAGACTTCTACCAGAGGAGGGAAAGCAATAACCTTTCTGTCTTTTCAGCCAAACAATAAATGCTCCTGGATGAGTTTTCAGGTATATAAATACAAGTGTGACTTTCATTGCAGAAAGCTGCTGTAGTTTAATGAAACCTTAAGGTCTGGGATGATCCCAATCAACGAACCACCTAAATACAGGAGTACCAAAGCGGATTTAACCAAATTTCCTTAATTAAACCTTTTTTTCAATCAAAAATAAAAATCCAAAATTCTAAACATGCATAACTTGACAGACTTAAGCATGATTCCAGTCATTCATGACAAAACAATGGTTTCTGACAGGAAACCACTGAAAACGCAGACTTTAAAGCTGCGTTAACCTCCAAGGCAATTCAACGATAAGTCAAAGTACAGACGCAGTGAGAGGTCCTGCACAGCGCTTTCAGCCTATAAAATAAAGGTCAGCTGTAGCTCCTCCCACACACGTCTGGAGCTTCAGGTTTATAAACACGCGTTTGGACAATTTGATTCACATCAAAATAAAGACGGCAGACACAAATCTGAGGCACAAATTGCATTCAGCGTGAACGCAGATGTAATACCAACATGGGGTCATTCTAACAGCTGAGGCAATAACTGGAAGCTGCTGGGATTATGGGAGGAAGATGGAGAGAAATCCAAACAACCTTCTAAGACACTACCTCTCTGCAGAAATTTCTATTGTAGATTTTGTTCTTTTGTAATTTGTAAATTGTGCCCTTCATTTTGAGAAATTATTTTATTCTATTATTATATTATTCTGCGAGTTTTTTCTCTCTTGTATGTTTGCACTGAATAGTGAGCGGCTTTAATTTCACTGCATGTGTGTGTGATGTGAATTGTACATGTGTACAGTGACAATAAAGGCATTCTATTCTATTCTAAAGCTAAAAACATGTAAAACACAAGTAAAACCTACAGAAACCATTTAAATCCACCATTCAAAGAAAGAGTTACCTCTTTACAATACAATTTAAGAATTTTTTCTGAAGACTAAAGGGTTGAATTGTTTATGTATATTTTGCAGAATGAATGTTAAATTGCTAGTTAAATACAGTGGGGCAAAAAAAAATGTAATCAGTCATCAATTGTGTAAGTTCTCCTACTTAAAAAGATTAGAGAGAGGCCTGTAATTTTTCTCAACCTCAACAATACTAGACAAAATGAGAAACAAAATCCAGAAAATCACATTGTCTAATTTTTTAAAGAATTCATTTGTAAATAACGGGGAAAAATAAGAATTTGATCAATATCAAATGTTCAACTCAATACTTTGTTGGCAATGACAGCATTTAAACATTTTCTGGAAGTCTTCACAAGGTTTTTACAAACTGTTGCTGGTATTTTGGCCCAGTCTTCCCAGCCTGGTGCAGATCAACAATTTGGTTTCTGGTGTCCTTAGACAGCTCTTTGGTGTTGGCCATAGTGGAGTTTGGAGTGTGACTGTTTGAGGTTGTGGACAGGTGTCTTTTATATAGATAACCAATTCAAACAGGTGCCGTTAATGCAGGAAATACAGTCTCCTATCACAGAATAAATTACAGGTCTGTGAGAGCCAGAAATTATGCTAGTTTGTAGGTGACCAAATACTTATTTTCCACCATAATATGAAAATAAATTCTTTAAAAATCAGAGAATGTAATTTACTGGATTTGTTTTTCTTATTTTGTCTCTCATAGCTGAGGTAAACTTATAATGAAAATTACAGCTCTCTCTAATCTTTTTAAGTTGGAGAACCTGCACAATTGGTGGCTGACTAAATATTTTTTGCCCCACTGGATGCCTCTAAACTTGTGGCTCATTAAAGGAAGCCGTTCTGTCTCTTAGTAGTGTGTCCAGATGGACAGAGGAGCGTTTCAGTGTCTAATGAAGCGCAAACCTTTTATTGTCTGAAACAGATGACGGCTTTAAACGGCCCCTATCCTCACCTCCCTGTATTTTAGGATCTCAGCTGCAGTCTGTTACTTTGTGTGGTCTTTACCCTCTCCTCATCCCAGTCAAGGGGTTTTTCTGTTAACAGAGTGGTTTTTTACCGTTGGGTAATTTGAAGCCAGAGTGGGTGTAGGTGGGTTTGTGTTCCCTACAGCAAAACTCAAAGGAAATGTTTTGGATCACAGGTCAGCCTCACAGCAGATTCAAGAGTGGAAGTGGTTCATGTCAAAGCAGCAGAAAAGCCTTTAAGTAGCTCGTCAGGTTGCCCCCTTCATCTGGTTGTAGACTCCTATATACTGTAGATGTTTGCTTTATGGACATTCCTGCAAGTTATTCTTCAAATACTAGGTAAATGTGGGATTTGAAGCAGTAGTTCATTTATTTAGACCAGGGGGGTCAAACTCATTTAGGTTTGGGGGCCACATTCAACCCGTCTGATCTCAAGTGGGCCGGACCAGTAACATAAAGGCAAAATAACAGCTTTGTTTTTGTTTTTTTACTCAATTGGAAAAATGCCTCAACCAACATGTACCTAATCACTAGGCCTGCACAATATACCGCAAATGTATCGTTATCGCAATATCCAGCTCTGCAATATGCATATCGCAAAAGATGGCGAATACCGCAATAAATCGCAAACCCAAAATGTGTTAAAACAATCTTCTAGCAGCTTGAAGCATTTAACGAATCAAATAAATCCCTTTATGCTTTGACCAATCAGATGGACGCCTTCCCATTGTTGACCAATCAGATGGAGGCTTATTATGTTAGATGTTTGTCCCCCATGTCGATGAGGGTCATTTGGAGTATAAATTTTAAACTGTTGCAATGAAATGGGAATGATGTTTTTGTTTATTTTTCTATTTGTTTATTTACCGCAAATTTATCGTTATCGCAATATTGATCACTAATATCGCATATCGCAAGTTTTCCTCATATCGTGCAGCCCTACTAATCACTTATTATTACACATTCATTCACAGAGGCCAATGGATCTTAAATAAAATTAATTTTACTTAAAAAAAGGTCAATTCAATTTTATTCGGACTAAATATTTTACATCTGACACTGGAGCAATTCCGATAATAAACTCAAGAGGGGCTACGGAAAAAATGAAACACCTGCCTAAAATGTAAATGTGCAAATCAATGAAAAATTAAACCAAATGAAACTTACAAACAGAAGCTTCACCTGTCCATCAATATGAGGATTCAGATTCTGTGCAGCTACACATTTACTGTCATTCAAGTGTATAAAACACAATGAAATGTCCAAGAGTCTTTTCCTGGTTGCTGCCTGAATTTTGAAATTTTTCTTCCTGACCTTTGATGGGGCGCCATCAGTGACCAGTTCCCTCTGACATCGTCCAGCTCAGTAATTAGAGAGCTGACTATGTCATCAGCTGTTGTTGTGTCCATCAACTCAAGAAACTCTGCTGTGACTGTCTCTTCAACACCTCTAATAAATATGCATAGCTGTAAATATCTGTGATGTTGGTTCTTTTATCAGTAGTGACCGAAAATGCAATAAATGACTGACAATTGTCTTATTAATAAAACAATCATTGTATTCATGAATGTATTTAATCCTACTTTAAAAACTAATTTAAAAAGTTTAGAACAGAAATAGTTATGGAAAAAAAAGACAAATATTTAATGGACTAGTATAAAAATTAATTTTGCTCCTTTCTAATGTTTGCATTGAATTTAGTGGAATTTTCATATCAATAAATTTGGTTAAGTTGTGCTTCACTGTTTTTTTCAGTCTTCAGAGACACTTTCAGGGAAACTGCACTCAGTTTATTCTCCACATCTGCTCTGCTTGAGTGTTTATTGGGATGATCGTTGACGTTTCTGGGATTCAAGTGTTGCTGTTGTGGTCTTTAGTGGGTGTCAGACATAACAGTTCTGCTGTGAAAAAAAACCCCATTCTGCCCGTAAATGTTGGGTGTGCTTTTAACTCTTTAACACCAGAGAGGTCGCCATCGACACCTAAATAACACACGCTCTCTGACTTACTGTAACTCTTCGGCTGTTTACGGGATTTGCATGAATCAGTTGATTCGGACATGGAGAAAACGTTTTTTGCACTGATATGTAACACATTACTAATGTAAAGTGTTCCACAACTGCGCAAACCTGATTTCTTTGCATGACTGACTTGACGTTGATCCCATAATCACTTCATTAATGAAGTTTTTGCATATCAGCGTAAGACCTTTCTCTGCTGAAATGATGATATCTCACATTTAAACAGAAGGTACAAAGATACACGTTTGACACAAAAAGGATAACATACCTCCTCACACCCTCCCTTCCCTCCCATAACTGTACCACTCTTTCAAACTGCAAATATTTTGTAAAATATCAATTTTCAAAAGAAAATAAACCTTTTACTTGCAAATTTAATTCAGAGTCAATAGTTAAATATTCTAACAGCATATAACTTTAGAAGGGATGCCAAATGTTATAAAAATCTTGTGTGCAATCTCTTGCAGAAAAACAAATTTTCTCCAAAACCAATCATGTAGGAGGTCATTAATCCACATCTTAAAAGTTGAAGGAAATTGATCATTCGATTTGAGAAGAAGAAGTCTCCTAGCAATCAAGGTCCCAAAGATAATTATATTTTGTGCTTTGTGGTTGAGATTAAGATCCTGTGGGATTACACCAAATACTGCAGCAATTACAGAAGGAACTGCCAAAAGCAACTTAATTTTACACAGGACCAAAACAGATGTGAGATGGTGGCTGTTGATTGATTACATCAATTGCAAATGGGATCAATATTTGGAATGAACTTTAAGTTTAACTGTAAATTTTGCTTTAGACCAGTGGAGTCTATGTACAATTTTAAATTGAGTAATTGTGTGACATGAGCCAATTGAGGAAGAGTATATTCTATGTAGAGCTTTTTCCCACATCTTCTCAGTGACATTTAATCCCAAATCCTCTTCCAATTGTTTTTTTTAGCAATATTAGGGGTGGCTTTTTTTTGTATTGTACTTGTTTAGCAAATAGCACAGTTTCCCAGTTCTTCCCCTGACGCTAATTTTAAGTTTCAAATGGAGTCTAGAAGTGAGACAGGTGGGCAAGACGGGAAATGAGGGAATTAAGCTGAAATAAAGCTTCGAAGTTGAAGGTATCTAAAGAAGTGGGAGTGGGGGTAACATACCATAACTCTTTGACCGTAAACTAGAGATGCCGCAATTCTCGGTTTAAAACCAAACTATGTTACACTGTTGAACCATATTATGGGGAAAGCCAATCGTGGCGTCCCTACTGCATACGTTTGAATGTGTTCACGTTGATAGGCTGGGCACATGATGTGCTAAATGAAATATATTTACAAGGTTTTATTACATCTCACCAGTCCTTTAGCCATGATTATGCTGTTTTTGTGCGTAGGTAAGCCTCCGCTGTTATCCCATCATCCCTTTGTTTACACAATCTAACAACCCCAAGCTAACATTAGCGGTGCAACAACAATGGCGAGTGATATGCGGACGTACAGTTTCAGCTCAGATGAGGAAAACAAACATGTACATGGATGTACGAAGCGGAGCAGTGAGACTTTGGCCCGTCTATGTCACTTTTTCAAACTGCATTTTTTTCTGCTCCTGATTCATCCCGATTTGAATAAAGAAAGACTCAGAAATGCAGTTTTAATCTGAAATTCTGTCATAAATGTTCTCCACCATTAGAAAAATGCCACAAGAACATGTTAAAAACGCAATTTTCACTATTTTTGTGCACATGCTAGCACTCAGACTTCAGTCAGTGTAATTTGACAGATGCTCACACATTCACAGCTAGTTTTAATGCTTTCTAACGTGTGCAGAACTTGGAAAGGTTCAAGAAAATGTTTTGTGGCAAACCAAACCATCAGACACGTCTGTCAGCTGTTGAATGAGACAAAAGCAAGTAATCCAGTTTTATGTGTTGGCTTTTTATTGACATTGTAGTTTGTGTTTGTACTTGTACTTCAGAGTCTTTTGTTTGCACTTTCAACTGAACTTAACCAGGACTTGTTTTTACGAGTACAAAAGCCCCTTCTCCCTTCATCTCACCTAAACGAACAGATTCAGCTCCGTTTTGAACATCAAAGCGGCTTTCTTCCCCCATGCTTCAGCTGAAAGCAGAAAGATATAGCGTAAGCAGAACAATAGTAGTTCAGGGGAGCGCCCAGAGTTCTGATGAGATTATCAAAGCCCAAAATGCTTTGCTTCTCCTGCTTTGTTTGCTGCAACCAGACAGAACAACAGACAGACTCTAGTGCCTGGTGTTTTCATTTCTGCAGTGAACTTGCCTTTCTTCAATAAAAAAAAGAAAAAAAAAGACAAGGACTTGCTCTACACCTACGTTAGTGCTCTAAAGCCTCTTTTATTGTTTTTGCCCCAGACGTCAGCACGCAGAGGGGGGGGGGGGGTGCTTACATGGACAGTGGAGGGCAGCATGGTGGGCGTGCTATGTGAGGAATGCCGGCTCATGTTGGAACTGGAACTGCTCAATGGCTGTGTTCTTCCATGCTGCTGCGACAGCTCAGACTGGCAGAGAGCCCCTCTATCTGCCCCACAGTAGAGGACTCATTTTACCCTTTGACCTGTGTCTCCTTTAACTTTAGAAAATGTTCACACATTAATTAATTTGGCTTTGGTAAAGCTTTTTCCCCTCCACACAGGAAACATTGGACTTTTAGTTTCTGAAAACACAGTTTTAAAACTCTTTACCTGTTGACTTGAATAAACAGCTTTTCAATTTTGTAGCTCTTGTACTCAAAAAAACTCAGCTGCATGTGAAATCAATCGCTAATTCGTTTCTGACTTTTCTAAGCTGAAAATCAGATGAATAAATCAGGAAGGAAGACAGAACAGAATATTTGATGATCCCTGCAGGAGGGAGCCCAGCTCTCTGCTGCATATTCACAAGTTTCTCCATTTTCTTTTTTTTTCTTTTTCCATATATCTATTATTTATTCTGGTGCTTTCTACAAAGCGTTGTTACTGCCTGACTTTTCTGTCAAGTATGATGTAATCCATTTTTTTTTTTTGCTCCCAGGAGTTGTATTTTTTAATCTTTCATTCTCTGTCACAGATAAAAGTTTAGTTTTTTAGCTTTAGATCGATCGACTTTGGGACTGATGCAGATACATAAACGTCTGTGATTAGAAACGCTGTAGTCTATAGAAGCTAAAGTCCAGTCTTCTAAATGCGTTGTTGACCAAATAAGTAAGGTTTTGCCTCAGATCCATGAAAAAGGTTGCTGTTGTTTTGGTAATTATAATGTTTTATAAAGACAGAAAATAGACTTATTAAGTAATACCGTTCAAAATCAAACTTCACAAACGGATTCTGTTCAATGCAAATCTGAGGTTTTTTCTGACTATTCTTGGCAGAACCAGCACGACCCGCCTCCAGTCTTCCTGATGCAGCTCATTTTTCTGTTTTTCTGTTCATTATCTTCACTTATTGGTTTTTGCTGCTGGTGAATAAAACACATTTGTTTGGCAGAATTTTCTGGAAAGGCAAACTCAATTAAGGTCTGTAATCTTAGTCTCAGAATTTCTTCAGGTAAAAGATTTCCGCTGGGTCTTCTTCTGCGCGCTCCAGAAGGCAATCCAGGTTGTGTTTTTTATTTTCATTCTTTTTCATGTTTCATTCTTTCAAAATGTTGATATATTACTGTATTTGCCTTTACTGTAATAATAATCCAACTGCACAAAGGCAGATGACAATAATATGCAACCTTTTTACAAGATATTTGCATAAATCAAAAAAACATTTGCAGTTAAAAGATTCATATGATGAGGTAAAAATATCACCCATATTTAATAAAATCTCTAATTTTTTTATTCCAATTTCTATTTTCGATTTTTTTTCCTCCCTGCTTTTACTTTCAACAAAAACGATTTTATTTTAACATCTACTTTGGAAATTGGCTCTAACACAAAGTTCAACTAAATACAAGCTGTAAAAATGTTTAGTGCAGCAGATGTTTAGTGAGCTACCGCTAGCTTGAGCATCTCAGAGAGAGAAATACTAGACACGTTTACCTGTAGATTAAAAAAAAAATCTACCAACCCAGTTATTCCATTATTTTACTAAGAAAAACTATAGCTATTGTTTTAAAAAATGATATTACTTTAAATGCAAACAGAGAGGAAGTCATAACATAATGAAGACATCAGATAAAAACAACAGTTTTTTTCCCCCAAGGAACTGCTGTATTGATTTATAATCAATCACTGCTCTTTGCTTTTGCCGTTTTCACGCCGTCTATGAAAGGTTTGATTTTCAATCCCAAATGATTTGTTTGTTTTCTTGCTAAAAAACGGCCCCATGAGAAGAGGAGTTTCAGTCAGTCACCTGTTGTCTGAACCAACTGGAAAGTCCAATTCAAACCTGCTGAGAAAAACAATTACAGATTTACTAAAGGGGAGCAGATTGACAGAAAATGCACTTTTTTCCTTCTTCTGCCTCCAGTTGATTCATTTTTACATTAAATCATAACAAAAACAGACTAAAAACATGATCATGTTTTGAGCTCTGTAATCTTACAAAGGCACTACTAAAAAAGTTCCATACAAAATGCCTTATATTATATTTATAAAATACGTTTTTTATAAATGTTCTATGAATTTGTTGTGTCATATATCGCCACGTCTTAAAGTCCACTTCGTGAAAATCTAGTCTGACTAAACCGGTCCGTGATCAAATATAGACGACACACGGAATAGCTCGTTAGGATAGCATGATGGCATCGTACCATCATAGTATCATAGCATCGTAACATCAGTGTCTAAAGACACCGCTGTCTCCAAATGAATACTTTTTAATCAAACTTTCTGTTGCTGCTGTTAGCTTTGTCCTCCAGTTCTTTCTGGATCCTTTGAAAATCATCACATGTTCAGCTGCTTCATCAGCTTAAACCAGGGGAGTCCAAATGCAGGCCTCAAGGACCGGTGTCCAACATGTTTTCCAACCCTCCTGCCATTGAAGCTCCTTACTGGCTAAACACACTTGATCCAGGTAGTCAATAACAGAAAAGGCAAGGTTTCTGGCGGCCGGCCCTTGAGGCTTGGATTTGGGCACCCCTAGCCTGAACTAAAAGCTACACGGAGGCAACTAACAGAAGTAACTGGGGTTGAAGGCGCTTCTCGTGGTGCCTGCGATTGTTTTTTGTTTTTTTTCAGAAGTAGAAGTAGATCTGCACTTTGCAAAAGAACAGCAGACTGACTTTACTCCAAACAACGGAAGCACAAGAGAGCACCGAGTTGGGAAAATAAAATCTCGATTTTCCCCAAAAATAGATCTTTTTAAAACATCGAATTGAAATCAATCAATTAATTGCCCAGTCCTAATCTATAGTCACTGTCAGAATGTTAACTGTCAATAAAGTTGCGATAAATCTAAACTTAAATCATGTAGACCAACAAAAGGAAAGTGGGTTGGTGGGAAAGCCTCCTGTGATGACGAAGGTCCAGTATTTGTAGACTCCAGCTTCAGACTGTGGGGGGGAAAATATCACACCCAGGTGATGCACCAAACATGGCCTCTTATTCTGGAATAATCTGATTTTGCAGCTCGATCTGGAGTTGAATCAGCCTCAGTAACTTCTTCAATTTGATCCTGTTATCTGTAGATCACAGAGTATCCTGTTTAGCTGAAAATAAATCTTTTCTGAAGCTGCTTTCCCCCACAGAACCACAAAATCAAACTGCTTTTCACTTAAGAACAGCAATAATTGGGATATCTTCTAGAATCCATACAATGAAATGTCTGTCTAATGATTGCATGAAATTTAGCGGGGTTAAACTTAGTGAACAAAATGATGTCTATCACCCTAAATACATACATGCCATGTTGATGTCTTCACACCATAAGTGGAAAATAATGAGTTCATTTTTAAGTGGCCATAGACTTGGGAAACAGGAAACTGGAAAGAAAGTGTCACCAAAGAAAAACATCTGGAGCAACATAAGGACACTGATAAGGGTTGCTGGAGGAAACAGGCCGTACAGAAAAGGTGTGGCCAAAAAAAAATCCAAATATGACAACAAAAAAAAGAATATAAAGGCCACCATTCTAATTTTTCCAGATATTTGCCCTGTTGATCCCCTCTATGGTATACAGCCAATCAGAAGCTGTAAAGCCATGGCTGGGTTTAAAAGAAACTTGGCGGTTAGATAATGTGGGAAAATGCTGGGATGAGTACAGATTCTCTGATTTTGTGGAACCTTTGATGTAAAACTCAATCTTTCTGTTCTTGTGGAGTTCAACTCAGTCCAAACACACACAGATTGACACTGTTGTGATATTTCACAGTTAGGTAAGACAAAACAGTGGAAGTCATGAAGCCCTCTGTAGTTAAAAAGTTTAGCAGTCTGGTGCCATGTAGACCATTCTAGCAAACATGAAGTGAAGGAGGTCAGGAGGGGTTGAGTGTCAAAAACTGTAAAAGAATCCATGAGGAAGAGGAGGCTCGATGTTGAGTGGATGGACAAACCTTCAGAATCATTTGAGGCTAGTTCTCTAGAAAGAAATTCTACAAAAAAATGTTTAAGTTAGCATTATTGTTGAAAAAGTAAGAGAACAGTGTACAGTTCTTTTTTGGCAAATTGTTATTATTTCATGAAATTTTAATGTTTTAGCAACACATAGTTTGAGAAAACGTGTCTTATTCCTTGCAATAAACATTTTTGGTAAGATCATTTTTTTTACCCCATTGGCAGATTTTCTTTTGCTCGTTTAAAGAAAGATGTTTACAATTGTAAGAAGTCTTGGTTCATTTCTAGAAGGCCTGTTTTTGTGCTGTGAGATGCAGTTTTTTCTGTCAACATTTTGGAAATGGTGTTTAATGCACGAGGCAACTAATCAGAAGGTGTATGTTTTGTTTGAGGTGGTAGTTGCTGGTTGCTGTTGCAGATGCACGGCGACGGAACAAAAACACAGGACAAATGGCAATGTTTTGCTTTCAGGAAAACTGGTCCATGCATGCAGGGTACATGTGCTGTGTGAAGGAAAAGCATGTTTTCTTGGGACATTCCTGTAAATTATAGTCACGGGTCTCAGCTTCAAACAGCTTGGAGAAGATTCCACTGTAAACGAGGTGGAATGGCACATCTCTGTGAGGGAAGTCATTTGTTTATGAATCCTTTGGCTGTCATGAGGCTGGCAGATGTGCTGAAAGACGGAGGGGTGAGGCGGCCGAAGGTGAGGAAAGCTCTTCATCCTGTCAGTGTTAGTGTGATCAGTGACAATAGGGGGATATGTCATGTAGGCATGGAAAAAAAACACTAAGAAAAAGAAAAAAACACTCAGGAATCCAAGAATTTCAAGTGGGTTTAGTGTGGTAGGAGTTTAAGGCTCTGTCCGAATTCCCACCCTAACCCCTAACTACTAAAAGACTATATAGTGCTGCACTATGTATTTCCCTGAATTTTAAAAGCTATCCGGACACCATGCTCATTACTTTTTTTTCTTTTCAAATGGCGGATATATGACGTCATCGATTTCACAAAGTGAAAATCTAAATGATCTGAGCGTTTTGTGATGATTATTTATAAGTCCACTGTCTTTTGGAAATAAAAACTTTAATGTTTATAGCTATTATATTCTGAGTTTCATCACTAATTCTTAAATAAATAAAGAAATGAGGCAACACTGCTTCAAACCCATAAAGAACACCTCCCCCCAAAAAACTTAACCCATAAAGAAACACCTCCCGAAAAAACAACAACTTATTAGTGTATTTTGGCCTGATTATTACTAAAGCATTGTGGTCCAATAATCAAATGTTGTCTCTGCGCAAAGTAACAATGGGTCTCCCTGACCTGCTTTCCTGAATGGAACAATCCTGGATGGAAATACATGAGGTCACAGGAGACGATCCAGCTGTGCTGTAATGAATGACAAGAGAACACCATGCCTGTAACCCCTGTGCTATCCTAGGCACTTTAACATTGGGAGAGTTGGGTCATCTAGACCCACTAGACAGTGCTCTGAACCTTTTTTCTTCAATAAATTGTGATCTTCACTGGTGTCCATGGATTACATGAAATCTGTCCACCTTTATCCACCTTTGTCATGGTAGGGAGAACACGTCAATGTAAGGGTGGGGTCATCTAAGATAGCACAAGGGTTAAGAGTGCTCTCTACCTTTGTTACAGAAATGAAGACATTGATGAAGATAGAAACACAGATCCTGACATTCCCTGATATTTTTGCTTCCTTTGTAAAGCTGCAGTATTTTACCCTCATCCCTCGGACTTTCTCTCAGCCTTAAAGAACAGGGAAAGAGTCATCTTCTATAAATGTACTATTGTTATAAAACTGTTAATTAAAAACACTGTTTACATAAAGTTAAAAGTCAATAAAACATCACATGTGAAACCACTTGTAAACTTCAATTTTTCATGAATCGTTTTTGTGTGTAATAAACAAAAAACCACTGAAACATTTAACTTTAGAAGTGAGTGGGTGGATGGGAGACTTGATGGATGCATTGTTGGATGGGAGGTTGATGTATCATAAAATACAGACAGTTCCAGTTTGTTTCTTATAAGTGAGGAAGCCAATGCTCATTGTGAGAATAAAAATTAATTTTGCAATCATAAGTTCATTGCTAAAGAGCTCGCTGGAAACTGTATAATTATGGCCCGCAGCAGCAGTCACTGACTGCAAGGACCATATTGTTTTCGCAGTTGGAACGACAACTTCGCCGCCTTTCAGCGAGAATTTGACCCCCGACGCATGCTCGAAAAGTCACCAAAACGTGCACACACCTGGGATAAATTGCAAATGAATTTTCCACAAAGTCAACGTCACCCCCCCGAAGACGATGACATCACGGCCAGCGATCCCGTCAAAAAAATGAATGGGCCGAAAATCGCGTATGGGGCCGAACAAAATGTACTTCAAAATACAGCCGCGAAACCAAGACACACGTGTCGGGGATATCCCAAAGATGTTTTGAAATCGTTATGGGACGGCCACATGACCTACGGCTTGGCGGCCATTTTGTGGCGAACTCTGAGAATTGGCGATTTTCGTGTTTTCCCACAATATGGGGAAAAGACGCTTTTGTTTGAGCGATTTTCACACAATTGCACACACTTGCTGCCAGCTCCAGTCTACAAACACCCCAGAAGTGTCGTTGACCTTTGACCTTGGGAAAAGGCCGCCATCTGGAATTTTCTCAAAAAAGCACCTTTCGCACCAGATACAAACGAAAACCCGTCGTTGGAATTTTCATCAATCGTCTCGTAACTTTTCGGGCACCAACGGCCAGCTACTCTGGACAAAATGTTGGAATTAGAAGTTGTAGATTTTGAACGGCGTGCGCGTGGCGAGCTAGCAACCATTGCCACCTTGGCTAGCTCGCACATTTTTCATCGGAATGTCGTGAAGAGGAAATATGCGATTCCTTGGCCCGCGCTGAACAATACGATGCTACGCACGACAAGACCGATAAAGGAATGTGGGCGTGGTAAGCAAAAAACCGTCGCAAAAAAATGTGCCGACTCGGCAAAAACGAAAAAATTCGGAACTTTTTTTTTGAGAATCAACTAACGAAACCAATAACCAACATTGGGCATCAATGGCAAGCTACTGTGCAAAATATGTTGGAATTAGAAGTTGTAGATTTTAAACGGCGTGCGCGTGGCGAGCTAGCAAAGTGGCGCACTGTTATAACTCCTATGTTTTTCAAAGGACTACTGTGAAATTTGAATGCATGCAATAATGCCACAAACTGCATACATTGAAAAACACTGGATATGGACATATAAGGAATGTGGGCGTGGTTAGCATAAAACCGCTGTTGCTAAGGACGACAAAAAGTTTACTTTTACCGATATGTCCGAAACTGACGTCAATCTGTTCGTCCTCCTGAGGGGACCAAAACTTAAAATGGTTGCTATAGAGATAAAAACAACAGAAAAGCCGCCATTTTGAAAAAAGTGTTTTTTTAAATTAACTTATGACATATAGCTCTCACCAATGGAGGAATGTGTTTTTCTGAGTCAGTTGATGATGCTGCTCGCTATGCTAGCACTTTTAGCCACATTAGCATAGCTAGCATAGTTAGCATATTTAGCATTTTAGGTAATGTGTTTTTCTGAGTCAGTTGATGATGCTGATCGCTATGCTAGCACTTTTAGCTATGTTGGCATAAATAGCATAGTTAGCATAATTACCAAATGCAGCCTCGACTAGCTTTAACTTTGTGGGCGGTGAGGGCGGTGAGGGCAGCAGTGGTGCGTAGAGTTGGGCGTGGAAGGCGGGTTGCTTCTGCGGGCCATACAACGCCGCTTGCGGCTTTAATTTATTTATTTATTGTCCAAAGTTGACGAAACTGCTGCTGTTGAACACTTGAAACTCTATGAACACACAACCGGGCGTTCTTGAACACTTGTTTAAAAATCTATTTGTCTCTACCAAATTCAAGTCCCTGATTAGTCAAAGTTTGACTTGGTTTCAGTGGTCATGCGTTTTGTACGTAGAGCCAGAAAGCAGTCGCGGCGACACCTGACACAACTCGAGAGTTTTGAACACGAAGCTTGAAACGCGTCCAATGGACTTTTCATTGATAGTGGCCGCTTGAACTCACATTACCGAGGGCTGTGTGAGCGTAGCATAAGAGTTCTGCCTGCTTTAGTCTCTTTTTGTGCTTGGGTGACTCACAGATCAATCAATGTCATGTTGAAAAACAGACTAGCAAATGCAGCCCCCCTCTACCCCCTAATAAAGAGTTCCTTTCTTTGTAAAGAAACTGAGAGATTTTTTGTGTTTAATGCATTTTCCAGCTTATTCGTGTTTGCAGATGATGCTCTTCCTTTTTATTCCTTTAAATCCTGTTTGTGTTTGCTCGGACAGCTCAGACTGGATGGAGAATTTCTTCCTGTCCTCCCTTTTATATTCCTTTTTGTTCGCTGACTTAGCAGACAGAAAGCATACTCTTCTAACAAAGGGAAGGCCAAAGAATCTGATTGAAAACACGTTTAAATAAACTAAGTCTGGTGAGCTATGCTCAATAATGTGGAAAAAAGGTGGTTTTAATGTATGAAACATAGCTAAAAACTCTGGACTTTTCTACAGGTAACTGAACACTAAATGTCTTTGTCTTTGTCTTTTCCAGAGTTGCTTGGCTCTACCAAGAAGCTCAACGTCAACTATCAAGACTCAGACGGGTAGGAAGAACGTGCATGAACAGGCTTTGGTTTGTATGTTTGAAGAAATGATGGAGCAGAGATTAGAGGAGTCATCAATGAGTCACTTAGTCTTGATGGACGCACAGGTTTGGGCAACGATCCAGTCTGAGCTCACTCATGCATGTTGTTATGAACTCAACTTTTGACTGCAATTACAGGATAGTGACTTTCTAGAGTTCTTTGACTTTGTTACTTTGTTAAAGGAGTTAGCAGAGGTATTTACCAAAACACACACATCCGCTCCCTTTCTGTAAAGTCTACAAAAGAACAAGAACAAATCATCCTCTTTTAATATATTGCTGCTAAAATGTATGTTTTCTAAGGAGCACACCCAGGTAACTGTGAATTTTAGTGCTGTTGAAGTTTCTATTGGTCTAAATAGGCTCAAATTTGTAAAAATCCTGAACTGAAAATCAACAGTGAAAAGTGTTTTTTATGCTTTTGCTACATTTTAATTCACATACTTTATTAAAAGCTTCTTGAACTTTTGTTTGTGGTTTCAAGTTTATAAAAAATAATAATTAATTAAAAATAAAGAACCACTTTTAAGATATAAGTACTCAATATTTAGAATTACTATATTTTTGCAGTATAGGGCGCACCAGATTATAAGCTGCACCACCAAAGAATGATTTATTTTCAGACTTAACTGAACTATAAGGCACATTAAATGAGACAGAAGAGTCAGTTGAGTCAGACTTTATTAACTGTGTTCACAGTAACTCTAGAACAGGGGTGCTCATTACGCCGATCATGACGGACATGTGGGTAGATCGCCATCAAAGATAAATAAACAAAAAAAGTAAAATATATTTAAAAAATGTGTCAGTGAATAATCATCCTCACCGTGATGTACGTCATTTGGTTGACATGCAGACCCAGTGGCGTTTTTTCCCCCCTGCAGATTTTCTAGACTAAACTGCCCATTTCCACATAAAGTTAATAAAATTTGCGCTAGGACGCTCCTACTATTGTGTCAACTTACTGCAATAATGTCAATGGGGGGGGCACCATCCAGTGTTTTGCCCAAGGTGCCAAACTAGCCAGGACCGCCTCTGCGCAGAACGGTAGATCTTTTGGAGGTTGTTGTCTAAAAGGTAGCTCGCCACAAAAATTTGAGCACCCCTGCTCTAGAACGTGTTTGTAACAAGTTAGCCATGTTAGCTGCACTAGCATGTTCACAATACCTGTAACTCCCAAGTTTGATGGCAACACATTAATAAACAGACTGCTAAACAAACGCTACTGTGATTACGCTAACTCCCAACCTTTTAGTAACATGTAAAAAAAAATCTCAGTCTGACACACCTGGATGCTAGCTGCTTTAGCATGTTCAAAAGAACACCCAACCTCTGCAGCTCGTAAAAAACCCCCAACATACTTTCATTTTGAAACAGCACTGACCATGCATGTCTCAAAGTGTATTTTGTTTTTCATTCTTTAAAAAATAGCTGAGAGATTTGCTTTCAAACTGAAAGCCTTTTTGCACACGTGCAGCTGTGTGTGATGCAGAGACAGGGCTGATGGAAGGCGGTGGGTTGGGAATCAAGCATGTCCATCTCAGGGACATGGGGGAGGTTGTCCATGGCCACGGTTGTGTGCGCTTTAGAGGAAGTACTTATCTGATGAGCTGAGGGGAGGATGGTGACCGGGAAAGGTGAGCAAACATGCGTCATTGAATCAACATCATCCCACAGTGAGGTGACAAGACATGAGCAGAAAGTCTGCACATCCTCCAGACCTGAAGGCAAAATACTCATCTCTAAACATCCCAAGTTGCTTTGTGATAACTTTGGAGTATGTCAAGACTTGCTACAACTTGTTTTGCATTGTTAGTTTGACTGCATTTAATTTCCCTCACAATCAATAAATTACTATTCTCTATTCTATTATGGTAAATTCCATTTCATTTATTATATTCCATTTCATGTTCTAAAATTAATTTTCCTTTGATCTATTCTCTCTTTTTTGTACCTTATTATTTTTGTCAATACATATCTTCAGCAAACCTAACCACCAATTTTGGCCATTGAATTTCACAATTAAGGTTATCATTTCTCTTTTCAGCGACTGCTAGTTTTAAGAAGCAAAATTGCAGCATTTTTCCTAATAAGAGGCGACGTTTAAACTGCAAAACATTTTAGCAAAAAATTCAGTTCTGATTTTTTTCTTCTGCTCTTGGTGGACATTAAAGCTCTCACAAACATTTTGTGAAATTCTTTTTACCATCCTTGTGAATTTTCAAAAATGTAGATAATTTATATTTAGGAGATTAATCATGGATGTCAATGGAGCAGCTGCTTCAACTACCCTCCTGTGGAATGTATATGGCGTTTCATCTCTGCCATAGAGTGAAAGGGCGTAAAGACAACTAAGCAGGCGTATTCAGGAACTGAGTGAGTGAACCGTACAACCGCGCAGGCGCAATTCTAACTGAGCGACCCCACATTTTATAACTGCACGCCTGCAATCCAAACTGAGCGGGGATCTTGGTTGTGATTTATTTTTTTATTTTTTCAGTCATCAATCAGCATCCAAAAATCCCTCAAAGTCCTCATCTTGTTGATCTGGAATGAAGCCGGGCTACATTTCTATCAAATACGCCAGCTTCGCTTTCGTCATTGTCAGAGTCCGTCTCTTTGGCGTGCGGCTCCAAAGAACAAGCAGACGCGTCAGGCCAAGCTGAAGTCCTACAGTCCAAAAGTGTGGTGTAACTCGCCTGTTGCTGCCTCCCAGTAAAAGGAGCAGAGGATGGACGGCTTTTCATTGCAGCCGGCTCGCTCCATGTCTGCATTCATAGCTTGAGGCAAACAATTCTGATTAAAAGGCAAAAAAACAATCAAACAATCTTTTTTCTTTTAAAATGCATTTGTAGCTCACTTTCTGTGTTATTAATAAGTGGTTGAGATACTTGCTGACACAAATCCGAATCTGTGAAGATCTAATTTAACTGAACTGCAGCTGCTCTATTCCCGTGTTCCTCCGCGTACCTCATAGCCTGCAGTTTATACTGTGCTTCATAATCGTATCTCTTTGCATTTCCAGGGTTTCCAAAGTGAAATTGTTCTGCAATATGCACATATCTGCACCTTTGTACTGGGGGGGGGTCTCCTTACACGTCCTCACCTCTTCTGTACCGTTCTCATGCTGTTCTCTTCTAGGTCCTCTTTACCGAAGTCACGCAAGATCAGTTAGGATTGCAGGCGTGCAGTTATACAATGCGGGGTCGCTCTGTTAGACTTTCGCCAGTCCGTTGTAAGTTTCGCTCACTCAGTTCCTGAATACGCTCACTCAGTTGTCTCTACGCCCTTTTACTCTATGGCAGAGATGAAACGCCATAAATGGATCTCCTTACACACTTCCTTAGACATGGTTCCAACTTTAAATTGAAGGTTTGGTACTTTAGAACTTCCATACAGTTTTTTGATAGTCGTTACAATTTTTGATCTGTTGCTTTATAAATTCTGGTCTTTTTGAGCTTCTACATGCCCTGTATATACTGAACAACTTAGTAGTGAATTCTGGTGCAGTTCTTACACTCCTGAGCTCAGTCTGACACCATAGGCTGCTTTAGACTGAGACATTTCTTCAAATGTCATTGAATTTAGATGTAATAAGCAATTTTTATAGAGTAAAGGGTTATTTGGCATATCTTTGATGGAGTTTTTACAGTTTATCCAGTAAAAATATATTTGTTTATATCTTTTTAGGTAATGTTGAGTATTTCCCATGCATTTAAACCTAATTTGGCAACTCACCTTATTAATAAGCTCAACATATTCTTGCCCAACACATCTACACACTCAAATATTACAAAAACACAAATAAGTGTAGATAAAACCATCGTCTGCACAAGCCTGCACATACATAGTTATCTATATATACACACATAAAACTATACATACTTCAGATGAGCCCACGGTGGGCAGCAAAGGTCACCAGGGTCCCCCTGACACAGCACAGAAATATAGCCCATAGAATGTCAAACCCATAAACAACCTGATACCAGCCACCCAAAGACAGAACCGTAGAGTACACTCTATTGCCGGAAAGCAGCAGGAGGCTTGTATAGCTTTTTTCTTTCTTGCTGATTTTTCAGTATCTGCAGATGTTTTAGCCAACACCTTGGCAATTCAGCAATTGCAGCCAAACTTTTCAACATATAGCAGTGATTTACCTTTTCCAGATGTTGGCGGTGTCACATGTATGATCACAATCATAAATCAACGCTGTTAGATCAGAAGCAAAAGCTCCAAAATGAAACCAAAGCAGATTCATGTAAATACACACAAAGAAAAGAACATTTAAAATAAATGATATTAGGTCACTAATGACCTGAATTTGTGCTGTTTTTGATGGAGGCTGTTTGCAATTATAACAAGGACAAAGAAAGTAATTATTTTTAAATGAAAACAGAAAACTACATACAAATAATATAGAAGCAAATGATGTGTACTTAATTATGCTTTTCTACCTTAATTAAGGCCCAACGTGCTTTACAAGTTTCATTTACCCATGTGCACACATGCACACCCGCGCACACCCAGCTCTGCTGCCATACGTAGCACCAACCTGTAACCACCAGCAGCAATTTGGAGTTAATTGTTTTCCGTGAGAACCTTTCAATACACAATTCATTGACAAGCAAGGCTGGAACCAAACCTGCGACCTCCCGATCAGAGGTTGACCACTTTACCTTTGCTCCACAGCTGCTCAGAGAGAACACAAAAAAGGTTGACAAATGCTAAAACCCTTTAAACTCTAATACAATTAGAAATATCTTTTCTATTTACTTTAATTATGTAAATGTTGCTGGGGTTTTTATTGTTTTGGTAGCATTTGATGAAATATGAAATAAATTCTTTTAGATTAAATTCTTAGTTTGTAGAAATAAACAGAAACTCTTGGTTAAACCTTAGTTGTAACTGCCGTTGCAGTTACTTACAAGTTGTCCGCAAGTCCAAAAATGCCTAAACCTGTAAACAGCACGTGTGGTCTACACGAAATATCACGGTCGTAGATCGCTCTGTGAACCCGTAGAGGGAAATTATTCATCCACGTGATATTCTTAGGGGATGCTGCCACCGACAGGTCGTAGTGAACACTTATATCACATTCAAGGGGAACTAAAGGTTAAGTAGGATAGACATGCGTGTCACATGGATGTTTCACTTACCAACAGTCCCAAATTGTGTAACTGTGTAAGGAGCTTGATGTTGCTGTTCAAGTAATAAGTGCGCTCCCCTACAGTCTCACTGGTGTTCAGCCTCTCATTTAGAAAATAAAAAATTAGACAATCAGAGCGTAGTTCGTATCAACATCCTATGGACGTCTTACGGACACTTCTGCATCGCCTGCAAACCCCACGCGGGATCAGTGAGGTTCCAGTACTCTCACCTTACCAACGGCTAAACGATATAACAGCATCACCCGTACGTCATAAGTGTGTAAAACTTACACTATCCTCACAAATACTTCAAGCTACACTCACAACACACACAATAATGGTACATTGCACTTTTATGACGCCCCTTTGAGGTGGCCGGATGAGCTTCAAGGGAACTGCAAGACACACCTGCGCTCTCTTTAGGATGTGGCTGCTACTCTCTAAGACCCTCCACCGGCCCAGACAACCTGAAAACTTGCAGCACCCGTACGGGAACATGTGACTAAGGCTTTAGACTAGGGGTGTAACAATTCATTTTAATGACAAATTGAATCATAATTTGTGGTTGCCGATTTGATTCACTTTTGATATTGGTTCATTTTTATTCCGATTGGGTCCAATTCACTGACCTAAAATACATCCAGGACATCTTTAGCGCAAATCCAACCAGTGGGACTCAGAGATAAATTCCTGGTACTGAACAGAACCGGTGACGTTTTCCAGATTACTTTTATTTCTTGCAAGATAATCAAGTGCTAGTTAAATACGGTATGTGTACAAACAAACAAGTAAACAAGAATTAATGCTAAATCCTTTCACATTTTTGTTTCCTAAAGTTCAGCCCACTGTTGTTTTTCCACATGAAAATATTCCAAAGGGAACATTATTGGAACATTATAGCAAACTGTATGGTCACATACTGTATCTGCTACATTCAAAGTGTTTGGACCGGAATGATGGACTCATCAGTTTTTACTAACATTAGATTTTTGTGTTGTCTGCTGTGTTGGCCCTTGGTCAATTTTACATGAGCGTACAACTGATTTATTTCATTTAAAAATGATTTTATAATGGTATAATGGCCAATTCGATTAACAGTCGGATTGACCTGGTTGGATCATAGGAATATCAATCGATTCATCACTTAAGTTGATTAATCGTTGCACCCTTACTCTGTAGACATTACCCTGGTGACTGATTTGGGGATCTTCCTGAGTGATATTATCTCAGTTTATCATAATTCTCCAGCATGCCCGTTCACACTGTTCTTTACTGGTATGTGTGGAGCAACAGATGAAGAAGAGCTAGGCAGAGCTTTTATGCAGAGTGCTGGTGTACAGAGTGCAGTGAAGGGCTTCAGTTAGCGTCTGAGGCTGTGTGAAATCACCCAAGTGTCTGTCTTCTTACACAGAGATAATGCTTAACATCCAGCTCCGGCAGTGTGTTCCCTCACTGACTCCTGCTCCGGGTTATAATCTCTGTATCACCTCAAGGGAATTCCAGGCTTGTTGGCAGAACATGGTTTTATTTTCACATCAAAAAGATCCATATGTAATGTTTTGAAGTTTATAGCTGCACAGATTTACACGTTGATGCACTCTTGTCCCATAATTCACGAGTACCAGTGTTGATATCTGTTAAAGGTTAAACCTAAATTCTTCTCCAGGGCTGCTCCAAGTTTTCACCTGCTGAAAAGCAGATTTATAACCCCTCTCCCCTCCTTTATTTGTTTTTTTTTTGCCTTCAGCTTTTCTGCGCTGCACCACGCCGCTCTGACGGGCCCAACAGAACTGCTGTCTCTGCTGCTGGAGGCCCAGGCCACTGTGGATATCAAGGACGTCAATGGTATTCTGATGGCAGAACAGTTTGACTAGTTCAAACAAACTTCAAGAAGGAGAAAAAGTTCTCTTGTAAAAGTTTCTACTACATATGTTGTCAGCAGGGGTGAAATCCACTCTGAATTTGAAACTTCCCCAAAAGCTTTCAGACAAAATAAGTTGGACTCTGAATATGATTTCGCTTTGAAGTTTGTCCACCGCGGAGTGTGGAGCAGATGCTGTGGAAATTACAGCTGACGCTCGGCTGCTGAAACCAGAGAGGCAAAGAGCTCCCAACTCTTCTGAGGTCGAGTGTAGATCATTGAAGGACTGTGAGAAATGTTCAATTTCAAATTTACCACTTGCTGCCTGCTCCTAAATTTATGGAACCCAACCTCTCTCTCATGTCCATCAACTGGTAACTCATACCTCCGACAGCATCAACCATTTGACAACTTCAAGCATGTAGCTCAAAATGTCCCATTTATTTCTATATTTTTGTCCTTATTTTTATAATTAGAGTTTATAAAAATGAACAAAACAACATTTTAAGCCATGCGCTGTGGCTCAAGCATGTCGGTTAGGTCCGCTCAGTCTGAACTTCAACAACTTTTGTTCTCTTGTCAGTGGTCGCATGTTCAGCTGTTTCTTTAACTTGGAGCTATTTCAAAGGAATGTAATATTTCCACCTGTTTGATTAAAAATTGAATCTAAGTAGGATTTGGACCGTCATTACTGATGTGCCGTTCTGTCAAGCTCATGCCAAGTTTTTAGTGTTTTTCAGGCAAAAGAGTGGAAAAATGGCTGCTAGTGATCTTGTTTGACAGCTTTTAGATATTATAAGGACTCATTCCAATAAAAATGGTGTTTTTAACATGTTCTTGTGAAACTTTTCTGATGAAGGAGGACTTTTATTAAGAAAATATGCCTGAAAATTGAGTATTTCTTTATTCAAATCGCTGTAAATAAGGAGCAAAGAGAAAAAAAAGAAAAGAATTTGTGACATAGAAGATACCCTGGGCGGACCAGAAGCTCCCTGCTCTGCCCCATTCAGCTGGCATCTGGCTCAAAACGGTACAGCTGGATAGCTCCAATATTGCTCACCATTTTTGCTGAGCTTGGGGGTGTGAGGGGCTGTAAGCTAGCAGGAGAGGGTATAAACAGACATTTATTAGCAGTGAGGAGAGGCAGGAAGGTGGTTTTGCTCAGCGCCAGCATTCCCGTCAGCAATTTAGAGGCAAAAACATTTCAAACTAGTTTCTTGCAAAATATCCCCTTAATCTGCCTACGATCTTCCTTTTTTAATCACGGATTACCCAACAGTTCATTCATTAAGATATCCTAATTCATGGCCCTGCTGACAAACAGTTTTGTTTATTTTAAATGAGCACATGATTTGTTTGATGAATGTTGTAATTGTAAAGCATGTTGTGGTCCTCAAATTGCACTGTACTCAGTTCTGCAGTAAATGTTGACAGCTGTAACATCCCCGGACTCTTTCTCCAGGCATGCGTCCGCTCCACTACGCAGCATGGCAGGGGAAAAGTGACTCTGTTTTGCTTTTGCTGAGAGCTGGTGCCTCTGTCAACTCACTTTCCTGTGACGGACAGATACCCTTACACCTGTCCGCGCAGTATGGACACTATGAGGTGGTAAGTTCTGCCACATGCTGAGACTCAGAGAGTTGCCAAAAGGCCATCTTAAAAGGCACGAGGCAGTCTCCTGTTTCACCGTCACCTAACTCCTTTTGTGTACCAGCGACCATTGTCCACTAACAATACCTGTAATACCATTAAGGCAGTCCCAGACCACACACATTCCTGTCCTGCAGCTCTATTTGGCTGCACAAATAGGAACACGCTCTTTCACATACTCATACATGCACGCTCTCACGCATACTTGCACGCAAACTCACACATATATTCTTTGCACTCTGTTGTAGATTCACACACTCATTTACACTTTCACAGACTGACTTTTGTACACTCTCATGCATAATTACAGTCTCTTACACACTCCCACACTAACTAACACATGTGTAGTTGCAAACCTCTTTTGGGGAGCCCGCCAGTTTTTGTGGGGTTCACCATTTTACAGAGGGAAAAATCAGAAAGCACACACACACACACTTCCATCTACACCCACCCACCCACACACACACACACACACACACACACACACACACACACACACACACACACACACACACACACACACACACGCAAACCCAAAACCAAAAAATGTTTAATTTTTCACTTTAGTTTTTTCATCATTGGTGGAGCTCATTTGGTGGGCTCCTTGTGATTGGGCCCTGCAAAGTAATAAATATGAGACCTTTCACACACAATCACACACACTTACACACGAATGAACAATTTAAACACTTGCACTCACCAATTCACACTTTCACTTACTACTACACAGTGTCACACACACTCTCACTCACAAATGCAAACCTCCCCAGATCCATTCACTAATACTCACCTTTACACAAATTTGGCAACAATAAATGCAACACCCTTTACTCATGCTTCCACACAGTAATGCATCCCCTCACTTGCTTATGCACACTTTACACACACTCCTCGTGTCACTAATGGAAACTCTGCCACAAGGTGATGTAACCTTAAACACACACACACACACTCTACATGCTCTGACACACTAATGCAGACTTACTTACTGATGCACCTACACACATTCTCTGACCAATTAATTACTTCACCTACACAAATGCACACTTTACATAAATACACAAATGAACCCTTTACACGCTCTCACTCACCCCAAGCACACCCCTACACACACATGGGCACTCACTAATACACACATTTACACACTGTCTCACTCACTAATACACTTTTACACACACACTTATAAATGTGCACTTTCACACACACACACACACACACACAAATATGCACTTTCACACACACACACACACACACACACACACACACACCTACAGTAGGGACTAAAACCAAGACCAGTTGCACCTCCATCATAGTATGAACAAACAAAACAAATGTTGGTGATGACTGGCACGTAAGTTGATGAATGATGCCTGATGTGAAGCAGCCCTTTGTTGTGTAACTCTCACCATTTTTACGTTCAGTCGGAGATGCTTCTGCAGCACCAGTCTAACCCCTGCCTCATGAACAAGGCCAAGAAGACTCCTCTAGACCTGGCCTGTGAGTTTGGCAGACTGAAGGTACGGCAAAGCTGATGTTGGAGTGGCATTTTTTGTGGCCTTTGTAGATGCATTATCTCTTTCCATTAAGTACCTGTGAGATTTACTTTATTCATAAG
This sequence comes from Oryzias sinensis, assembly GCA_037389245.1. NCBI lineage: Eukaryota > Metazoa > Chordata > Actinopteri > Beloniformes > Adrianichthyidae > Oryzias > Oryzias sinensis. The sequence continues at coordinate 3,335,328 of CM074508.1, read as the reverse complement.
TTTAGTCGCACAACCTGAAGATCTGACTGCAAACATTTGCCCTCACTCAGTTGATGTGCCAACCTAATGTCAGACAGGAAACGTGACCCTTTAAAGCTTGGTTTGTTTGTAGCTGGAACCTTAATCTTGAATTAATCCATGTGCTTTCTTGTGGCGTCCAGATGACCCAACTCCCAACGTTACCGTGCCGTAAATGACCCTGCTTCTTCATTTTCCGGTTTGTACATCTTTAGGTTGCTCAGTTGCTGCTAAGCAGTAACATGGTGACCACCCTGTTAGAGGGAGATGGAGGGGGTGACAGCTCGGACTGGCCCTCCACCACCCCGCTCCACCTGGCAGCCAGGAATGGACACAAAGACATCATCAAGTAAGTCGGCACAAACCAGCGGCATTAAAATATGACACATGACTCATGTTTTTTGTTACTTTGGGCTAAAACTGAAAGTGCTTTATGACTGTTTTGCAGCCTTTTTTGGGGTGACAAAGTTTTTTAAATAATATAGAATCAGACAGAGTTTAGGGATAAATCTTGATTTATTTTTTACATTTCCTTTTGGCCTTCCAAAAGGTCTTCCAGAGTTCATCAGCTTCAACTTTGTCTCATAGAGTTTTTGTTTCGGTGTTTGTCGAGTTGACCTGTGAGCGATTCAAACTGAAAGGCACCTAACCCAAAGCCGAGCCATTCTCTTGTCGTCTCATTATGAGCAAAGCAGCAAAGCACTGTTAAAAGGTCTTTGTGTGCTAAGCAAACACAGATGGATAAACACACTCAAGACTTTTCCTGTTGGCCAAAGAGCACAGAAAAAAACAAAAACCCCAATTTGGCACAGTGATACTACAATTACCGTCAATTACTTGATTTAAAAAAAAGTTTTTTTTTCCTTTTTTCACCATAAATTATATTAGCTATGGACAGGAAAAAAAACTTTATTTGCAAATATTAGAATTACATTGACTCCTGCAAATGCTAACAGTTTCTTTGCTACAAAGTTTTATGTAATTTTTAAATTTGACATCAGCCCTAATTACTGTTTATTACATCAGTTCTTTACCACTATGGAGTCGTATACTGTTCATAATTAAATAAATAAATATTTAATTAAATAAAGAAATATGACCTCATGCAAATACACAATCAACCAATAAATCTCTCATAAATATATAAAAAGATCATGAAATTGTGAAAAACCTGCACACAGATTTTAAATTAGCCATTATATTATTGAATATATTTCATTCTTCTTTTAAAAATGTTGTTTATTTAAAAAAAAAAGCATTTTAGAAAATCATTTTTAATTTCATGAAGAGCTTTTTCAGCAGAATGAGTCTGTCTGTCAATCAGTGAATGTGGGTGGGATCTAAATGCACATTGGTTGATCCCTGGAAATCGACTCATATTCCTAGATACCCGCTCTGCGTCAGATGTCAGAGACATATTTCGGCGACATCTGCACGGCTTTGCTGACATTAGCGGAACAAATAGAGACAAACAATCTGTCTGCTGCAGAAAATGCAAACATCGACAACTCTGTTTTTCTAATGATATTTTTTCATTTTCATGGATACAATATTTATAAATCAGGTCCTCTGGTTTTATTTTTTCCTCTCGGGTAAACGCGGAAGAGCAAGCTTTCAAACTCAGTCAGGGAGAGCTTAAACTGGGATGATCTCATGAACTCAAACATGGAAACAGGATTGGCCTGCTCCATGTAGCGACCTGGCTAAAAACATTAGCTGGTAGCTCCTCCCACACGCGGCCTGGTGCGTTCACGGAGCTCCAGTACATAGAAGATTAGCGGCACTCCAACAACCTCCCAGCCTAACTCAGTCCGCTACTATATTTTCTTGAGAAAATAAAAAAAAGGAGAACCGACCCTAAAACCGTCCAAAGCCATTTTTACCCGCAAATTTCGAACCAAAACCGCCAGATCTGGCAACACTGTGCATGTGTTGAGATGCATACTCCCACCTAGTGTTTAGGGGTGTGCATTGGTCCGTCACTTTCGCTGAAGCATCTTTGATCATGTAGTTATGGTGCCCTGCTTATGTCTGAGTAAAGGAGTAGCCAATCACAAAAGTGTCTCCGCCTTGTCTGGTTTGATTGACAGACAGACTCATTCTGCTGAAAAAGGTCATTATGAAATAAATGTCAGTCTGAAAAACAGCAATGTGAAATAAAAACAAAGCTACTTTGGAAAATATTGATTTAGAAATCGAAGGTTCTGAAAAAAGACATAGAATTATAGTAATATTCAACACGATTAAAAAGGAATATTGTAAAATGCTGTTTTAAAATAAGGAACAGGTTTTTAAAGCAAAATGAAATATATTTAACAATATAATGGCTACTTTAAAATCTGTGTGCAGGTTTTTCCCAATTACACGATTTTTGTTATATATTTATGAAAGATTTATTGGTTGATTGTGTATTTACACAAGGTCATATTTATTTATTTAATTATGAACAGTTTAGGACTCCTCATACCACATGCTAGAAATATGTTTTTGATAGTTTTGTATCAAACCAATAACTTCATTATGTTTTATGAAATGTCTACATTATTTAGGAATAAAATCCTGAAACCTGCTAAACCCAAAACAGGCTTTCAAAATGTGAATAAAAGTCTGCAGAATGCATTTAGCTGTTTGATCTACAGCAGAGTTAGCTTCCTCAGATAATCTTCCTGCTTTACCTCTAAATCCATTAAATCAGACTGCTTTAAGAAGAACTATTTATCGGTCGTAGCATTCCCACCAGCTGCAACATGTAAAGGTCCATGAAGGTTCAGGTTTTGAATAAGCTGGACCCAAATGCAGACTGGAAACAGTTTATTGAAAAGAGGATGGAATCTTCAGGAGAGGCAACTGGCAGTAGATCCAAAGATCAACTTTAGATGATGAAGAGGGGACGAATCCAGAACTTGAAAGACGAGGCTTGACAGCTTGGCTTAAGGAGTCTGACTTGGCTTGGCTGAGGTTGGTCTTGATTTGCTAGGCTTGGAGTGGCTAGGCTTGGATTTGTGCTGCTTGGCTTTGCTTGGTTTTGCTTGGCTTGGCTTTAACCAGCAGGGATCAGTGGTCTCTTCAATAGACGAAAACAGACGAACCGACAATGGCCGGAGGGAGTGAAGGACTTATAAAGGCGGACTAATTAGATGTAGAACAGGTGCGAGAACCTAAGGCAGGTGTGCAAGGGCGGCCTCGACACCCGACACAGCTTCTTACTGCAGCATATTCTGGCCCAGTTCTACTTTTTTCAAGAGTTGTGGCTCAGTTGCTTCATTAAACCCAAGTATATACTAAATAAAAAAAGGTACTTTTTAGCCAAAAATGTTAGTCTTTAATAAACAGCACATACTTTACATTAAGTTTACAGATATTTATTCTAAATACAAATATAATAAATAAGTACTTTTTTAGCAGCTCTTTCAGTGTATTTGAAGTAAAACATTCTTTTTTATTTTATTGTAATTAATAAATGATGGTTATTTAAGTATTTTTCTATCTTCATGGTTGTGATGTTTAGCCTAAAAGCAATGTAATGTTTTAGTTTTTGTTATTTCCACATTTTGAAGTTGCACAACAATGCAGTGGTCAGCTCTACCGCCTCTCAGCAAGATGGATCTGGTTCGAATCCCAGCTGGGATCCTCTCCGTGTGTTTACATGTTCTCCATGTTCATGTGTGCCTTTTCTCTGGGAACTCCAGCTTCCTCCTACAGTCCAAAAACATACTTCATGGGTTAATTGCTGACTCTAAATTGTCCCAATGTGTGAGTTTGTGTGTGGTTGTGTGGCCCTACAACAGACTGCCGAGCTGTCCAGGTAGTTCCCCACGTCACCCAACAGTGGCTGTAACCCCTTGATGCCTGAATTTATTTCCAGCTATGAAAAAAAAATTCATCTATGGTTTTACTTTCAAATAGATGCTAAATGTCAGTAATTTTGGAGCTTAAGTTGTTTGGTGCATATTTACGTGAATAGGCGTCAAGGGGTTAAGTCACATTTGCGTTGCTATCTTTAAAAGGACTTTTGTGGGGAGGTATAATCCATGACTCATATAGAAAATGATACCCTATGTCTTAGCAACCTTCTATTTACTCTCTTTCAGTTGTCCTAGTCCTGACTGTTTCTGACCATTTTGGTCAGAGAAGACTTTACTTAAGTATGCTAATAGGTTTACATAAGAAGATGACGTCTGTCAGTGAGATGTCTCTATATTCTACAGGTTTTCCTGTTTTATATTTACAGCGGGGAAAATAAGTATTGAACACGTCAACATTTCTCTCAAAAAATATATTTCTAATCGAGCTATTGACATGGAATTTTCACCAGATGTTGGCATAAACCCAAGTAATGCACACATAGAAAGAAATCCAAACATATATGTCCATAAAGGAAGTTATGTGTAATAAAGTGAAGATTCAATACTTATTTTCCCCGCTGTATATATGGCTATGGAAATCTCTGAGATTTAAAAGCAACTTGAGGACGCCTAACTATGTAGCCACGAGGAGGCTCAAGTCGGGGTCTCCTTGTGCCGGTCCCCAGCCCGGATAAAAGACAGGCTCGTGTCAGGAAGGGCAAAATCTGCCAAACCACCTATGCAAACCTTGATGGGATATGGGAGAAGGTGAACAACAAAAGCAACTTGAGGCAATCCAAAATGATAACTTGCCTAAACTTTAGCTAAGTTGAAACTGATGATTAAAAAAACCCTATTAAGAATAGTTTTACAGCAGCAAAGCTGTTTAAATAGAGACTGTCACGGTGAAGGGTGGCTCGAGAGCCGATTGGACCCAGACGCAGAGGCAGAGGCATGTGGATCAGGGCTAGTGGGTTTAATAACAAGAAAACAAACAAAAGGCGCTGCCAAGCAGGATGACCAGACCAAACAAAACTAAAACTCACTGTGACATGGCGTGGCAAGAGACAAGAAACATGGCATGACAGGAACACCAAGACAGGAACACTAATGGACCAACCCAGGAGGAAGGCAGAGACAATAGTTAAATACAGACAGGGCAGACAAGACACAGGTGGACACGATCAGGGCTGATGGGGACCAAAGGAAGTAAACTCAAGAAAACAGACAAGACAGGAGACTATCAAAATAAAACAGGAAACAGAAACAAGACAGAACAAGGACAACAAATTCGAATCATGACAGAGACTTCAGCTCTGTTTCTACTCTATCACAAAATATCAGCAAAGTCTGAATTTCCAGGTCTCAAACTCTTTGCTTTGTTTTTTACTTTAAGCTGTTGTATAATATTATGCTGCTATATAATAATCCCCTACACCCAGGCTGTGGACTGGTACCGGTCCATGGGACAGTTGGTCGGCCCAGAAGAAGAGTTTTCCACTTCAAAATAAAAAAAGCTGCATTTGTCAGACTAAAAAAGGAGTCTTTTCTCCTAATATGGATTTATTGCAACAGTTGTTCAGACCCTAATAAAAATGCATAAAATTTAGCAACCAGCTGTCTAATGTTATGAGGATGCTGGTAATAAAGTTGTTAAAAGGGAAAATTCATGTTTATTATTGTATTTAGATATTACCAGGTTTAGTGACCAGTGACAACTTATAAATCAGGCAATACTGAAGGCTGCTATGTCACATTTCAATGGTTCCTAAATAAAATCTAGTGTACAAATATTTAAAGTAGTTACAGATATTTTACAGAGCATGAAGATAAACTTTATCCTCGACAGTTAAGGGAAGCTACAAGCTAAAAGAAAATAATAATAAGACGCCCACTCAGCCTCGTACAGAGCGGTCCTTGAAAATAATATCTGACATTCAACTGAATCTTGGCCTAAAAGAGGTTGGGGACCAATGGCCCATAGTATCAGTAAACAGACAAAGATAGCAGGAATCACTCTATTCTGTCTAGGCCTGCACATTCAATCGCAAATTTGTCGTTATCACGATTTCAAGCTGTGTAATATCCATATAGCGAAAATCACAATAAATGGTAAACCTTAAATGTGCTAAAAAATCTCCATGGCAACTTGAACTACTCAATGAATGTTTAATGAATTGACTCTTATTCAAATTAAACTTTTGCAGTGAAATGGAAATGTTTTTTCTGTTTTTGCTAATCGTTCATTTATCGCAAGTTATATCGTCATCTGAATATTGATCACTAATACCGCATATCGCGAGTTTTCCTCATATCGTGCAGCCCTAATTCTGTCAGTAATCTAGTAAGGGTTAATGGCTGACGAAGTATGCATTATCAGAAATCAACGCACGCCGGGAAAGCCTGAACCTTCCGACACGATAAGCAGACTATTTGATATGTGGTGCTTCGCGTTGTCATGTTACCGTGACAGTATGCCGCTTAGCCGGCTGAGCCGGCACCAACCACGACTGCAGCAGCAAAGTAACGCAATATATACGCTGATTGTCACGATGGATTAAATAAAGTATCAGCTCAGAGAGAAAGTTCTCCTCATACCGCTTGTTTTTGTCCAGATGATGAAGCTAAAGTTTGTTTTAAAGAAGCCAGCGCAGTGATACAAAACATTTAAGCTATGTGACCAGAACTTCTTTTTAGGCGTGCGTTATCCCTGTACATTATCACATCTTAATCCACAACCAGCAGCCAATCAGAATGGAGAATTCACCTGAACCATGGTATAAACCACAATAACGTGACTTTAAGCGCTCAGAATGAGGGTGATTGCAAGTAAACCCTCCGTTCTTTTCCTCACACAGAAGTGTTTGCCTTAGACTTTGATTTAAAGGAGTTGAGCTCTGGATTTCTTACCGTGTGACCTTTGATTTTATCATTTATTATTACTTAAGAAATGTCTTTGGCAGTGAGATCTAGACCTCAGTATGAGATCTAGATCTCATCTTCTGATTGTTGTGATTCATGTGCCCCAGGGTCTGGTTTAGATTGAACAATCAAAGAGTGAAAGCTCTGATTTAATGAATAGTAGAATAATTGAAAATCTTGATTACTGCAATATATTTAAAAGCTTTTTGAGCTGTTGTGGATTTAAAGTGCACACAAAGTGCTGTAATCACCAAGGACAATTCTTCCTGTCTCAGTTACTTTCATCATCCACACCCTTGATACTTAATCCACTGATTTCGCACGGCTTTTTTTGTGGTGAGCATGTCTGTGTAAATAAACAGGTTCTGTGCTGAGAAGAAACCCCACCCTGTCTTTAAACCGTGCAGCTAATGACTGTCATGCTCTCTGATTTACGAGTTTTATCTCCACCCTGCTCCTCTGGGGCTGGAAAACTTTATAGAAGAATGGTACTAAGCTCAAACAAAAACAGAAAAAAACAAGGCAGCACTGGTGTCCATGTTCCTTCAGCAGAGGAACAGCACAGCGTGTGGTTTTTGTGTGGATCTGCTCAGCATAGAAGCAGCAAACACTGTTGACATCCAGCAGATGTGAACTTGTGCCAGAAAAGATGAAGAAGATTCGACGTTGGAGCACCCACAGTTTTTGTCAACATGTTCCATACAAAATGCATGCAAACTGTATATGCAGAGTAGTTTAAAAACAGCCCTGCAGAACAGGAATGGAGTCTAAGCTTAAGCTCTGACAGCATGAAGACACTGAGCCGTCTCAAGATTTCATACCGGCGCAATTAAAACCATCACTGCTGAGTGAAGGCAGAGGTTTCAAGTTGCAATCTTGACGCTTCAGGCTCCGTTTTCTGTGCTGCTGCATGGTTTGAACTGTCTGCAGTTGGGTTTGCAGCACTATTTGTGCTTATCCTGACACCTGGCAGCTTTTTACCTACAGCTTGTCTGTGTTTTTTAACTTTTTTGTCCCGTGTTGGCTCATTTTTGCTGGAAAGCCACACAGACCAGACAAAAACTCTGAGATTCTTGAAGAATCTAAATATTAGGCAAATTCATGTATTGAAATTTTTTTAAAGAAAAGAGAAACCCTAAGCACTTAAAGAGCCATTGCCGTGAAAATTGTGTTTTGCGTGTTTTTAACATGTTCATTTTTTTTCCAATGATGAAGGACAGCTTGAAATTGCATTTCTGAGTATTTCTTCATATATTCTAATTGTTTTTAATTTAGGAGCAGATGAACAAAATGAAATTTAAAAATGCGCTGGCCACAACCTCCCTGCTCAGCTCCAATCTGATGCATCCACTTGCAGACAAATAGATCCATGAGCGTCCGTTTTTCTCCTCACCGGAGTTGAGATCTGCATCAGAACTGTACGGCTGGATAGCTCCAATATTGTTCGGCATTTTTGTTGCAGCGGCAATGTTAGGTTTGGGTTGTAAGGAAATGTAAGCTTGCAGGAGGGCATGTTAACAGAAAGCTTTTAGCAGTGGGGAGAGGAAGGAGGGCAGTGTAGGATGGTCCTTAAGGGGTGGTAGATCTTGAGGACCAGGATTGGCCAGCCCTGATTTCAATCATAAAGGGAGACTTTTTACAGCTGCCTAAATTTCCTGACATCAAACTGAGCGACTTGTATCATCGCTGAGGCAGCACAGTGGGAGCCTCTCACTTTACACAGTTGTATCAAGCAGACTCTGCCTCCATTTCTGTGGATTTCAGCCCAATTGATAGCCTCTCACTGTCTGCAGGAAGTCTCGTTGATGCACTTCCATCCTTAAAATAATAAAAAAGGGGAAAGAGAGGCAAACAGATTAACTTGAGCTTAAAAACAAATAGATCAAAAAGGTATAAGTTGGGCTATCTGACTAGAGAACAACAGATTAGACTTATTTCTGCAGTAGCAGTTGGAAAGAGATGCTTTATGGTTCAGCTTTCTCACCTGTTGTAGGTGCTTTAGGTGTGCTGTGCTCCACTGGAAGTAGCTAGTAACAGAAGCAGGTGATAAAACGAAAGAGAAGTTGTCGTTTGTTAATTTTTGATTGTGGTGCTGTTCTGGAGCATGGCATAAAATGGGAAAAACAAATTAAAATGTGTGCCCACCTCCTCCTGTGAACGGAGCATCTGCTCCTCCTTCTCCTGCATGGATGCTGTTCCATCCACATTCCTGCATCAGGAATGTTTATGCGTCTGTTGTCATGTGTGGGTGGGATGAATGGGTGGTGCTGGACTTGATGAGAAGCTGCAGATGTCTGCAGCGGTTAAATAGATGGATCTGTTTATGAGCCTTGCCTGCGGTCTTCAGTGAGTGTTTCTGATTTTATTTTTGTAGGTTGCTGCTCAAAGCCGGCATCGACATGAACAGAGCCACCAAAGCAGGGACTTCTCTGCACGAGGCTGCCCTCTATGGCAAGACAGAAGTAGTGCGGCTGCTGCTTGATGTAATTACAGATGACATTGTTTCTGCTGCTTTTGGAAAACATGTTTTTGCATGAGAAGAAACATTTAAAAAGTCTATTTTTAATTAATGGGAGACACTGTAAGAGTGTTTTGCAAAGTCTCACTGTGTCCTTTTTTGGTTTGTGGACCCAGGCGGGCATCAACGTGAACGTGCGCAACACATACAACCAGACAGCTCTGGATATCGTCAACCAGTTCACCACCTCCACAGCCAGCAGGGAGATCAAGCAGCTGCTGAGAGGTGGGTAGATCCCTTAGAGGAGAAGCAGAATGTGATCTGTTCTGATGTTCTTTGGTCTTCCTTCTTGCAGAAGCATCAAGTTCTCTACAAGTCAGAGCAGTGAAGGACTACTGGAACCTCCATGACCCTACTGCTCTCAACCTGCGGGCTGGAGACCTTGTTATGGTAGTTGCGAGGGGGGGGTGCTCCTCTGAGAAAGCAGTACTATAAAATCCAGCATGAGGATGATGTGACTCAGACTTGTGCGAGAGCAGGCCTGTTGTTAGGATTTGTGCAGGATGTTTTGGGGTAATTTGTTGTACCCAGAACATCAGAGAAACAGGCACAAACTTGCTTCTGACACACACTGTAAGCGCAATCTAAGCAGTGTGCATTTGCTTGTGTTGATGTTCCTTCTGCCGTGTATTCTGATATCTTTAGCTGTATAATTATTGTGTTCTAGATCCTTGTTAGAACGTTTTACATCAAGGTTTTCTTTACTCTTCTCAAGAAGACAGATCATGTTTTCCTGTTCAAATTTGCATTCGATTCATTCCAAGAAAAGCAGAAAGCATCACTGTTGGGATTTGGGATTATATTTTCGCTTTAGTTAACCAGCATCGCCCTTGATCTTGTAGTTTTTGTGTGTCTGTTGTGTTCAGGAACAGTTATTGTTCTCCTAATGAATGAATCTCATGCCTTTTTAAAATGTTAAATCAGGTCCTGGAGCAGCACCCAGACGGCCGTTGGAAAGGCCACGTCCATGACACCCAGAGGGGGACGGATCGGGTCGGCTTCTTCCCTCCCTCAGTGGTGGAGGTTCTTAGCAGAAGAGCAGGTAAACATGTCAGCTTGAACACACAGAGATAAGTTACTTTTGAGCATATTTACAAAAATACTGTCCAAAACAAAGGCCATGCTGTTTTAAAGGCTGTCCAATCCTAGCCATGACAAGCCAAACCAGGACGTATCAAATGTTTCAGTTCCCCCACAAACCACTGGAGACAGAAGGGAGGGGATTCCAATTGCATCAGATTTTACATGAAAAATAAGCACATTTACAGTCTGGTTTCAAAGATTGTCTGGGTGATTTTTGCTTACCTCTCCACCAGCTTCACTGTTGAAGTTCTTTCTCTACCGTAACTCTTCAACTGGCTACGCAATAAATGTAAATCCAGCGGATTCTGCAGCGGAGAAAAGCAGCTTTGTATTGATATGCAACACTTTACAGCAGGCGATCAACAGAAATCAGCTGATCTGTCGTGGAGAAAAGCAGCTTTGCGTATCGGTGCATAGCCGCTTTTCTCCTCGTCACAACAGCTGATCCTGTAAATGGTTACAGTATGTTAAAGAGCGTTTAGATGTCATCTGTGTTAAAAGTTTGATTTCATATCCATGACAACTGTGATGTGTCATTTTTTAATATTATTTATTGTATTACAAATCAAAACTATGCATGTTAAGGGGTGTGTCTTTTTGACTCAAACTTCATTTTGGGCCACCCAATGGTGTCAATGTTCCCCACTTCAGGCTTCATATACCATGCAGAGCCCATAAGGTGGCATCAGAGGGTATTATTAGGGTTTTATATGTACCGCAGATGCGTTTTATGCAGCTTTAATTTTGATTCCGACAGCAGTAAGTGTGGTAAAGAGTCCCTTGACCGGACAGATCTAGATGCATGAACTTGAGTCTTCTTAAGGCTTCCGACAAACCTCATTACACAGACACACAAACACAGTTACAGACAGAGATAAGCATTAATAGGATTACCATGGGCAGATTGTGAAGTGTCAGCTCAGCTCTGAAGCCCTCACAGCTGCTGCTGGGACTTCGTGTGTGTGTGTGTGTGTGGGGGTGTGTGTGTGTGTGTGTGTGTGTGTGTGCACGTTCGAGCTCAGTGATGACATGCGAGAGAGTTTGACTCCAAGTCTGACAGGCCATGAAGCGAACTCAGCTCTGCGTAATCTTCGGTACTGTATATGTGTGTGTGAGCTGTGTGTCAGTGTCAGCAACTGTGGACCAGCGGCACAAAGGAACTGTAAGCCCTCTCAGCGTCACATGTGATCCTAAAGTCCCATTCAGCAGCAGCTTCTTCTATAACTGTAAAACAGATTTACATTTTTTTATTACTCGGGTCGTGTTTAATACGTTCTGTAAAAAATAGGATGAAAAAGTGCTAAAGGACTTGAAGAAATAGACTTCATGGAAGTTAAATCTGACCTTTGTTTTGATCAAAACAAAATAAAACGACTATATTGGTCCACAGTGTTTAGCAAATACATCTTTAAAAACTTGCTGCTTCTAATGCATTTTCTTAACTTTCAAAGGGAGAGTTTACAATTGAGTTAAAGTTATTTTAAAAAGTTCCCAAAAGTGACCAGACAGCGTGCAAAAATTAAAATTAAATGGATAAGTGGCCAGGATAGAAAGAATGAATGAATGAATGAATGAATGAATGAATGAATGAATGAATGAATGAATGAATGAATGAATGTAAGGATATCTCTTTGCGGGAGATTTCTAGAGTCAATGTGAGCTAAAGCTCAGCTGAAACAGTCAAGACAATTATCTGAGACACATTATCAAACCTACAAGAAAAATTATCCCAGTTTGGACTTTTAGTCCAGACCCAAGTCCGACTGAACCACTGCTGGGCCTAAAAGAGCTGATCAAACTCCCAAAAGTGGCATTATATTAGTTATCAGATTGTTATAACATTTTGAAGTAAATCTCTCACACACTGACTGTATAAGAAAACTGGACTGAGCTCCCCTCCTCCCCGGCATTCCAAACAGGAAGTACCCGCTGGTTCCAAGTACCAAAAATCCCATAGACCTTTATAGAGAAATAAACAGCTCTTATTTAGTCATTCTATTAGTCAGAATAACCATTCTTGCTCATGTTTAACATGTTCTTGCTTCATTTATTTTTTTTTTTTTTTAGTGAAAGTTAAATAAGCTATAAACCGGCCAATCAGATGCTTCAATAAAAGTAGATGGTCTCTCGTCCAACGTTCAAAAGGTTTGATTGACAGATTTCAAGTGGTAGGGGTGTGGACTTCCAACAAGCTCACTCTTGATTGGTGCGAGTGGTTGCCATGAAAATGCTGACTCAGGCTGACTTGGATGATGGCGTCTGATCTGACTTCATTTAGTTGGAGCCGGAAGTAAATCATTATCTACTGATGACATCACACTCACTTGTTCCAGTTCTCATGTACATTAACCGTTTGCAGGAAAATGTCCTAGAACCTGACTCTGTTGCCACTAAAGATAGAGCCATGAGCTACTGAATCTTGGTGATCTGTGTTATCGCTCACATTTTGTTTTTTCATGTTTTGCTATGTGATGTCACACTAATGTTTGTCCTCCTATGTTGTACTTTTTGAACACAAATCCACTATAATCTGGTGTTTTTTCCACAGACACACATATAAGATTTTTTGGACCGTCCTCACTAGTAGAATCACTAAAAAGTAACCACAGCATTCAACAGTAACCATTGTTTTCACTCCTTTTGGATGCACATCAACAGCATCCATGCATGTGCCTGATCTTTTTTCTTTGCATGTGTCCCCTCACCCCCCTTCCCCCCAACTCACCCAAACCACGTTTGCCTGACACCAGGGGGCGCTCTCTATCGCCAAGCTTCACTGCCTTTGCAGAGGCAGCAATTACCTGCCAGAGCTCCTCCCTCTGGTCCCGCCCCTCAGACTGAGGACTTGCACATCCTTGGTTATCACAGCACAGGTAGACACTCACACATGCACTCAACAACAGTACGCCTTTTCTGCGTACATAGAAAACAACACAAAAAAGGAAATGGATGAACATCCACTAACAGAAGACTTCAAAGATGCCAGTGGTCACTTACCAACAGATGGAAAAGAACTACAAATATGTGCAATAAGAAACATGTTCAAAGAGAGAAATCAACTGCAAATATGTGGAAAAAAAAACACAACAAATGGATTGAAAATAACCACATGACCAAAAAAACTGATTTTTTTTACTGGAAAAACACCACAAAGAGAAGCTATCAGCATAAAAAGCTCCAAACTGATCAAAACAAAGCAGAAAAAGACAAAAAGTGCAAAATTACAAGAAAGAGGTGAATCAATACAAATGTGAAGTGTGGCAAATCTCTGTTTCCTATTTTTTTTGCAGTAAATTTGTGGCCCACAGTAAATTTGCATTGCTGCACTCCACTACTTGTTTGCAGAGTGCAGCACCACCCTGTTGGTGTTGAAACAATTTTTTCAAAATAAACTCGAAACCTTCCATGCATTCAGAAATGACTTGTGCAGAAAGAAGAGGCTTGACAAATGTTTAAAGTCCTACTCCAATCATCTTTTAAACGGTTTAAAAAAATATTCCTAGTGTTCTTTTAGTGAGGATTTTGCCGTTTTTAGACAAAATCTAAAAACTTTTGTCGTTTTCTGGGACATACGGCAGAGCTTCATTAGCAATTTACTTCTGCGTTGTGTGTGGGACTGTTGGGGCGGAGTAACCCTTCTCCCACTTCCAGTCACCCATCTGTTTACACGCTCCCCTGGTAGCTTACAGCCCCTCACACCCCTAACCTAACATTACGGGTTCAACAAAAATGGCAAACAATATTGGAGCCATCCAGCCGTACAATTTAGATCCAGATTCCAGCTCAGACGAGGAAATAAAAGACGTTCATGGATCTATTTGTCTGTAATTGGATGCATCAGAATGGAGCAGAGCAGGGAGTTTGTGGCCAACTTATTTTATATGCAACATACGGTGTATATATTAAACAGCATTGTCTTTATCTGCTCCTGATTTACACTGATTTGAATAAAGAAATACTCAGAAATGCAATTTTAGGTCAGTAAAATGCTATAAGAACATGTTCAAAACACTCAAAACACCATTTTTATCAGAGTGGGTGTTTGAAATGATCACAGAGGCAGAAAACAGCGGCGGAAAAGAACGTTTACCCTACTAAAACACTAAAAGTGATGGACATTAATAACAGATTTAACTCAATTGATTCTTTGCATGTGTTTGTTAAGATCTTTTCCTGTATTTCCCCCCAAACAACACCCTGAAGCCCCCCCTTGGCCACTGACAGTGTGGTAGCAGAGCCCAGCGGTTTGGTGTGTGGTCCAGGGAGGATGTGTCTAAAGTGTGTGTGTTTGTTAGGTGTTCCACCTGGCAGTCAGCTCTCAGCCCCCACTAGCCCCCCTCAGGACATTTGGGTCCTCAGGAGCTCTCCCACTGGTAAGAGTGTGTGGCCCTGACACCTAACCGCCCCCCATCCTGAGTGAACCCTGTTGTTCTGCTGCAGCAGACCTTTTAAGGGAAGCTTTTTTATCCCCCCAACTTTATCCTTCTCTATCCCAAAGCCCTGACCTTACCTCCACCCAGAATATCCCTCCGTCCCGCCACCCTCACTAATCCAGCAGACATAACCATTGTTTTCTTGCAGCAGGACATAAAGGCGAGTGAGCAGCATGACTGGAGTGACTTCTCTGACCCTCCACAGTCTTGTTTCTCTGCACAAAACCACAACAAAACCAATCATCCACAAAAACCAGCTTTAGCAATGAGGCTCATTTTAACAGGAATCTTTTCTGCAAACCAATAAACTAACATCAGTTAATGTGCTCCCAAGAACCAGAGCCGGGTTCTGACGGTTTCAGCGCAGCATTAAAGCTCACTGCTGTTTTTGGTAACAGAATAGAAAAAAACACTGAAATCTGTAAAGACAAGTTCTGATTTTAGGATTTAAATGGACATTTTTACTGTTAAGAAGAACACAAAGTAACTATAGTTTATAAGGACAGGAAATGCAATAAGCATTCATGTTTCAGGCACAATCTGAGCTTTCATGCTAAGCTGAAACAAATGATTCCAATGCTAAAGCTAAATCTCAAAAGCAGATCTGCTCAGGCTGAAACCGGATTATTTCTCGCTTAAAAATCTCTCTCAAACACAGAATAATGAATTTTTCCCCTCGTCAGGTGACAGAAACAGTGTCGGCAGCACCGGCAGTGTGGGCAGCAGCCGCAGCGCTGGCAGTGGACAGAGCTCAGAGAGCGGCCACAAGCAAAACGGGACCCACAGTCGCCCAAACGACGACTCTGGCAAGGTGTGGGAGCAATTAGAACAATTTCACTTCACGAGAAATGATGAAGAACAGGTTCTTTACGGGATGTAGTGTAATGTAGCAATAAGTAAAAGTGTTGTTGTCTGTCAAACTGCTGCAGATCTATGTGTCACTGTTCTGAGAAAACAGGAAAATTGATTGTTTGTGTTTTGTTTGTAGTTGTCTCCCTCTGCTGGAGAAAAAGGAGAACGCATCTGCATCACTGTAGCAGACCAGAGCAAGCATGCAGATGGGTCTACAGGTTAGTCACAGTGAAATTAGTGATGAGGTCATCACCTCTGAAAGTTTTTTTTTTTTTAAAGTTCTGCATATGGTGCGCGATTGGAACTTTAATAAACACATTAATCTTTGCTGATAATTGACTTTTTCTGCTAGTCCTGTGTTCAGACTTCTTCTAACTTTTATTACTGTTCTCCTTCACTCACTGCGCTGCACCTCTCACACCCTCTTGCGCTGCACGTGGCGCACTTCCTCTTCTTATACACACTCGAGCGGTTTCAGAAGCACATACGCATCCTCATTGATTCTACAACAGAAGTTTCCGTCTCGGGAGGAAATCCGACAAATTTACTGCGTTCTAATTATTAATTTCCATTGTATTGTTTACATTACAAGCTGCGTGCGTTCTTGAATGCGCGATACGGCCGCCAACCGGAGGATTTTGTGTTTTTTTTGGGGGGGGGGGGGGGTTATGACTGTTCTCCTTCACTCTTAGAGTGCGATGAATATCACTACATGGGAACTATTTTGTGCAGCACAAAGTTACGTGTCTGTAACACCTGGGTGTCAGGCTTCATGGCTACTGGAAATGTGACAACGTTTCTGCAGTCTCGTTTATTACTGGGCAATATATACTATTCTAAGAAGATTTCTGTACCAGAGAGCACAGGTGAAACTCGTTTGCAGCTAGAGAGCGGTCCGCTGCAGAAGAATCAACACACACCTCAACACACTTGTGCGCGCTCCTTCCTTCTACACACACAGACACACAAAGTCATTCTACAACTCTTATATAGTTAGTTCATTAGTTACATAGGTAGTAGTTAGTTGTTACTGTTATTTGTTAATAAAGAATACTGCATTGTAATTGTATTCATTTGCGACGCGGCCGCCGGGGATTTTGTGTTTGGCAGAGGGGGGTTGTTTAACCGCGACACAGCGCCCCCTGCTGGTTCATCACCACGGTGATCCAAAATCCCACACAGTCACATCTTGAGTGTTTTTTTTCAACGTCTGATTATTTGTTATTATTTAAAAAATGTATAAGTCCCCTCTGGGAAACACTTCCCTCTTTACTGATCATAGTGGTAGTTTTCCTGTAAAATTAAACATTTTGATTTCCATAAATTACTTTTGCTTTCCGAAATGTCTTATTCTTTTCTACGTCGAGTGGTTTGTTGAATGGTTTGCCCTTCAGGGCCACCGTACCATCCTGACTGTCTACAGCTCTTGATAAGAATAGGTTTTATAATATTTTTTTGCCTTTTATTAACACAACACAGAGGTCAGAAGATGAGCCTGAAGACTCTGTGTGGAAAGTTATGTTTTTTATTTATTTATTTGAATGTGACTTTGTTTATTTTAGGTAGTTTCTTCCAAGATTGTATGTTAGGTTTTTCTCAGATATGTTTCAACAATTGTTACTTGAAATCCTGACAATAAATGTGAACAATAGACACATTTTGAGTCAAGATGTGACACTGAGATATTAACAAACAAAGAACAAAAACAGAGTAATTGTTACACTGTTTCTCCATTCTGCTGATGAAATGATTTCCTGTATTGCAGGAATGAGAGTAAAACGATGGAGTGGGTTGATTTGCTTCTGGTTCAGTGTGTTTTTGTTGCCTTTAGTCTGACAGGAAATGAGAGGGGCAATAACAGATTTTACCCCATCTATGCACCTAAACCTAAAAAAAACCTTTTGGCACAGACTCACAAAAAATGTGCTCTTGGTTGCATGTTAGGAGTCTAAATGTCTAAAGGAGAAGACCGACCTGAGGCTGAAAAAGAAGGAGGGAGAGGAGGGATGAAGGGGTGGAGGAAAACATATCAGTTTGAGAAAAGAGGAGGAGAGCCGTAGTTTGAGAACGCAGTAGAGCAAATTTGTCTGCATGGAGGTCAGGCAGAAGAGAGGATGACATGCTGGGCGTCAGGAGCTTTGCAGCATTCCTTCCTTCAGGAAGGTAAGACGCATGATCTAATTTTCTTAAAATGTATTGGTTTAGAGCTTGTTTCATTCAGAAAAAAACACCAATATTTGCCATCTTTTCATAGAATTTAAAAAAGAACACACTTGGTTCTTTTTTCCGAAGATCAGGTGATAAGATTATGAGTAAAGCCCCAAGTCAAATACCTGTCCTCCAGGTGCTTTTTTTCTCCCCCGAACTCAGTTACAAAGAGGAAAAAGAGGTCAAACAGGTTTGTCTTCAGACAATTCAGACAAAAAGGAACTTGGTGTTAATACGTTTTGATAGCTAGACATGCGGTTTCTGAGAGATTCATGTGGAAACTGAAGAAAACAAAGTTTAACATTTCCCACTACATGCAAAGATAACAAAGGAGCTTTATCTGATAAATTAGAATTTCTTCGTCATCTCTTCATTATTATCTACGCCAATAATATTGAACTTTAGCCAAAATAAACTCACAATTCTATGACAGGAAGGGCTGGACGTCCACAGGCTTTCTTCTGCTCAAATGTGGATGTTCTTGGTGACCTAACCAAAACCTGAAATTTTGGCCTTCAGGGTAAAAATAAAAGAGTCAGGGGGGGGGGGGGGCAGGGGGGAACACATTCCTCTGAGATCTGTGGCAACAAGTGAGATATGAGCCAGGAGTTGAGTCAGATCAGGGAGAGAGCTGGGAGAGCTGCAGGGATTAGACGGATGCAAACGCACAGGCGCTTGTTGCTCAAACGTCGTGTTCCAGGCTCCAGAGTTTCACAAGCGGAGGCGGCCGTGTTTCAGGACTGATGATGTGTGTTTTTCAGGTGGTTCCCGCCGCCCGGTCAACAGCTCTGCCCATAAAGGCTTTGTCAGACCAGAGCAGCTGTTTGAGGGCAAGGTGAGCGCAAAACAAAAGCGTTATGCAAGTTTGAGTGTTTGTTACCAAGTTTCAGCATTCTGTTCGTTCCTGTTGTTTCATTAGGACTCTGAAGCCATCTACCAGTGGTTGTCTGAGTTCCAGTTGGAGCAGTACACCTCCAACTTTATCAAAGCCGGCTACGATGTGCCCACCATCAGCAGGATGACCCCTGAGGTGGGTTTCCCCTCCAGATACATCTGTTATTTCCTTAAAAAAAGGACACCAAGCAACACATGAAATGGTAAATGGCGTACATTTATAAAGCGCTTTCTACCTTCTTATGAAGGCCCAAAGCGCTTTACAGTCACAGTCCCATTCACCCATGCACACACACATTCACACACACTGATGGTGGCTCCACTGCCGCCAACCTCACACCAGAGGCAATGTGGGGTTCAGTGTCTTGCCCAAGGACACTTCGGGTGTGCAAGGCAGGAATCGAACCTGCAATCTTACGATCAGGAGTCGACCTACCGCTGCACCACGGCCGCCCATGAAAGGATAAATAGATTCATTATCTATTGTTCCAAGTACAACATAAGCTGTTTTCTTCAAAGAAATGCCACGAAAAGCAGAAACATTTTGTCAGAAATGTTGGGTTAAAGTTTTAAAAAAGAGGAAAACTAGTTGTTAAGTGTAAGTGGCAGCCTCTCTGCATCCTGGGCAGGGATGTGGCGGTGGTGGGGGAGAACAAATACCTGAGAGTGACTATCGACAGCAGACTGAGCTGGAGGAGCAGCAGTACTGCTGCATACAGAAAGGCTACATCCTAAGGAAGCTGAGGTCCTTTAATGTGTGCAGCAAGATGCTGGGGATCTTCTACCAGCCTGTGGTGGCCAGCACCTTGTTCTCCTCTGTGGTCTGCTGGGAGAGCAGCGTTGCAGTCAGTGACACCAACAGTCTGAAGACGCTGATCAGGAAGGCGGGTTCTGTCATTGGCTGCAAACTGGAAACGGATAAGGTCACTGATCAAGATCTTATCCATTATGGACAACCCAGACCATCCACTCCACCCTGTTCTAGAAAAACAGCAGAGCTCCGTCTCTAGGAGGCTCAGACAGCTCCGCTCCAAAACTCTCCGATACCGGAAATCCTTCATACCAAATACCATTCAACACAATAACACAATAACTCACAGTGTAGCAGATGACTTTTGCAGATTTTTGGACATTTTGCACATTGTTACCTGTTTACCTGTTTGTAGTCTTTAAATGATACCGCCTTATTTGTTGACATTTGTGCTACATTTTTGTTTTTTACATTATTCTATATTCTCTTATATTTACTGCTATGGAAACGCACACATTTCCCACATGTGGGATCATTAAAGTACTTCTGATTCTGATAAAACACTGCTTTAGATAGTGATCAGCACTATATCTAAACCCTACTTCAGCCTTATTTTATTCAAAACAAACTGCTCTTCGAAAGCAGACCGGTACCAGGCTGTGGGAAAGTTGTTACTGGGTTACAGAAAAAAAAGAGCCGACCTACATTTTTCCAGTTTATTTATAACCTGATTCTGAAGGAAAACTGCTCGGTTTTCCCCATCACATCCAACTCATTCTTGATGCATATCAAAAACACATCCATTACTTTCTTAAAGCGGCTGGGTTAGGAAATCCTTAAGCAAGCAAAGGTACCAAAAACAAACATATTTGGAAAGTTTCTTTTGGCAGAGATGAAGCAAAAGAAGGGCCGTCCACCTTATAATAAAAAAAAGCTGCATGTAAGAGACAAAAACCAGGATTCTTTACTCCAAATGTGGATTTATTGGAATTTTTTTGCAACATTTGGTCCCACACACCATAATAATCATGCATCATGTTTTGAGGATTCTGCTAGTAAGGTTTTTGAAAAGGTGGATTCACGTTTCTGTTTAGATTTAGAAAATGCCTGTTTTAGTGACCGTTTTCTTTTTGTTTTTATCTATCACACCTTTAAAGTCAGACAAGGCTGGTGTTCAGGAATAATCTATATCATATTTAAATGGTCATACATAAAATCTAGAGTGCAAAATAAAGTTAAAAGCAGCTGAGTATGTTTTCCAGAGGATGAAGATAAACTTTACCTTTTAAGAGTTAAGAGAAACTGGAAGCTAAAAGCAAAAACAATGGAGCCCACTTCAGCCTCGTCCACACCGGTTCATGAAAGTGACCTGAAAGCGGTTGAGAACCACTGATCTAAAGAACATGAATGTTGTTAATGTTTGGAAATCAAACCCTTTTGCATGTTGCTAGTGTGTATGTGCACACTCAGAAATGTCTATTCGAATTCAAACAGGTCTGCAAAAGGGTAACATAATTGTACAAATGTATCACAGACTTTACAGAGGAAAGGGATCTATGCAAAAGGGATCTTGTGTTTGCGTTTTTTACAGTGCCCTCACAAATTGTTTGGGATGCACACACACAATCCTCTGAATACACACAATTTGTGAAACATCCTTTTTCTGCTTCCGTTGTAAAGGAGAATTTTGCAAAAAAACAACAACACAAAGTTGGGCTTTTTCTCTTATGACATCACAACATCTGCAGTTTCATTTGTATTAAAGCGTTTGAGAATCTCCACAGACACATAAACAGAAGTTAGTAGAGGTTTGGATCTCTATCTGAATGGTTTTAAGTTGTTTTGTGTTTCTTAAAATGCAACACAAATAGAACTGTGCTCATCAAATTTTTTTTAGTTTAGTTACATTTTGAGAAATACAAGTTTTATCTCTGTTTGTATTTATTTCTTTTCTTTTTGACTGGTTACTCAGGATCTCACAGCCATCGGTGTGACCAAGCCGGGCCACAGGAAGAAGATCTCCATGGAGATCAGCAAACTGAGCATTCCAGAGTGGCTTCCAGATTACATTCCTGTAAAAAGTCCTGCATCCCATTCTGCTGCTCTCCTTGTCAGAGTTTAGGGGCGCTGAAACCTTCTGTCTGTTTGTCGTTTCAGTCGGACTTGGGGGAGTGGCTTAATGTGATTGGACTACCTCAGTACCAAAAAAGATTGTGTGAAAACGGCTATGACGCCATCGCAATAGTCAAGGACATCACCTGGGAGGACCTGCAGGAGATAGGAATCACTAAACTGGGTGAGAAGTTGGATCAGGATTCTGTGAAGACTACAGTATTTTTGGTGACACATGTCACATGACCACGAGAGATTACATTTAAATAGTTGATAATAGGTGATAACATCATGGCTGAGGTTCACTGTAGAATATAGCAAGGACAGCTTAAGACTTGAGACAAGAAGAACTCTGTTCTTTAATGAAAAAGATAGTCAGACAGCAACATAAAAAAACAGTTCCATGGTAAAACACGGGGGTGGAGGTATCATGTTAAGATTTTTTTTGTTTGTTTAAGGTTCAGCAAAACTTGTTCATGTGCATAAAATGCTGTCAAACATAAATATGTTGCTATTCTGTCTGTAGTTTGACATCTGTTCCTTAACTAAAAACAACAATCTGCTTTGAAATCCGTCTCAGTTCAGGGTTCCAACTTGAAAAACTAGGAGATATAAATCATCAGTTTAAGCATAAAAAAGGTTCACTTGGTTTGTTAATCTTTGATTATAGATTCCCTAATTTACCTTAATTCTTGTTCTTTTGGAACCAAGTAAACCAGGTATGTCCCCCTTTGGTCTTGAGCGTGGGGCAAATCTGAAAGCGGTTTATTCAGTGAATTAGTATAGAATAGGGCTGAGGCAGATAGAGAAGAAGCAGGGTGGTATATTGTGAGGTCCAGACATCCCTGTTAAAACATATCTATAAAGTGAAGAACTTCTGTCAAAAAGTTGGTGTGTTGTAAAACATCACATCTTAAAAGAGAGAAGATAAAGATACACAAAAATGGCCTCTAATGAGAAAAACGACAGAACATTCTTCCACTGTTACTTTTTTTCATAGACATCACAGGTTGTTAAAAACACAGACCAACACTTTTTTTCTCTATAACAGAATCTAATTCTTGATCCTTTTTTTTAACTTAAACTTATCTGAGCAACACTACCACCATGTGGTCAGAAGCAGCAATAAAAGAACCAAACTGATCCTACAGAAAATAATCAAACTCTGTTTACATTTCCAATCACACAAAAGAAGGATTCAGTGTTCCCTCCTTCATCACAGGGGCTACATTCTAAAAATAACCTGCAACAGGTGAAATCTTAGAAGATTCTAGATGTTTTGAGTCTGGAAATTCCTCACTACACTTTTCTCAGACAGACGTGAACATTTTCACACTTTTCTGACTTCTTTAAACTCTCAAAGTTCAAACCTTTAAAGAAAAATACACCCAGAATTATGGAATGAAAACAAAGATCTAACTTGAGATAGAAGATTTAAGTAAATGAGGCGAGCTGACGGCATTCTGTTTTGACACCTACTTTGCATTAATGTTCTACATTTACCCTGTGGCCCTCAAAACATTTACAGCAATTCAAACAATCAGTTAGTGCATTGTTTTACGATTGTCGCAGCAAAGAATTGTAGGATTGTATTTTATATCCCAAATCATTGGGGACCATTTCTTTTGTAATTTCCTGAATTGGAGTGCTTTAAGAGTCCATTGAGAAAAGCTCTGATTTGATCTGAGTTGTAATACCTGATGTCACCACTAGGAGGTGTTGTCCTCCATACAGGTGTAAACAGTTTAATCTTGTAACGCTGAAGCTCTTTTGTGTTTCAGGCCATCAGAAGAAGCTGATGGTAGCCGTGAAGCGGCTGAGCGACCTGCAGCGCTCCCGTAACATCAGTGACATCGCTGCAGGCAGAGGTGGCCGGCGAAAGCCCCCCGCCCCTTTGGAGCTGGTGGCCATCGAACACAATCTGGCGAACCCCCACAACCCTCACATGCAGACGGATGCTCCGGCCAACAACTGCTGCTCCTCTCCACGCACACCCAGAGCCCTCCTGTCCTTCCAGGACAGCGAGCTGAGCACTGAGCTGCAGAGTGCCATGATGGGCAGGATGGGGGGTGTGGCCTCTGAGGCTTTTGGCATCAGGGGTGTGACCTCCGCTGCAATTTTGGCTGCCATGTCAGTCAGCCAGGAGAGCATCAGCAAGCGCTCACGGGGCTCCGGGAATTCTGGAAACTCTGGACATCGTCAAGATCATTCGTCAGGTTCATCCCGGCGGTGCGATGAGGGCGGCGGCAGATGTGAGGGTGAAGAGGCCGGGGGTATAAAAAAAGGAAGTCCCGGAGGGGGGAATCGGCTTATGCCCACTGAGATGCCTGAGCACCAAAGTTGGTCTGCTGTCCCGAACAAGCTGCCTTTCTCCACGGCGACACCTCCCCTCACCCCGAGCAAGATGCCCCGCTTTGCCTACCCGGCTGTTCCAAGCAAAACCAACCAGCTGCAGTCCCCAAACCGCCTGGCCCCCGCTTCCCCCTCATCGCCATCCCCTCAGCGCTCCCCCACCAAGAAGGCCCCAGCAGTCCAGCAGGTTCAGACAGGACTAAATGGCGGCAGCCAGAGAGCACTTTTTATGCCTCTGCCCGGAGCAGGTTCTGCCCCCCCCGCACAGCCCCCAGTAGAGCTGGAGTCACAGAAGAAGCGCACCCAGAGCCTGACTCGCTATGCTCTGTCGGACGGAGAGCCCGATGAAGATGAGGACCCAGCTCTTTCCCGCTCCTTTGCCTCCCCCAGCGCTATGCCGTCCTACGCCACCCTGTCCCGCCGAATGCCGCGCGCCCCCGCAACCCAGCGCCACATCAATCGCAGCCACTCATTTGCTGTGCGCTCTCGACACAAAGGTCCACCTCCACCCCCTCCCAAGAGGATGAGCTCCGTCTGCAGCAGTCCCTCACACCAACAGAGAAACACCAGCATGGGGGAGGTGGAGGTGGAGAGCACCGGCAGTGTGAGGAGCATCGCCGCCAAGTTAGAGGGCAGCAGCCCCTCCAGGAGGATTGATATTCCACCCCCCCATATGCCTGGCTCACCTGTTTTCAGCCCTGTTTCATCTCGTTTCTCACATGGATTCCCCCCCAACGGCGTCCCGCACTTCCAGCCTCCTCCTGCTCTGAGTTTGAGGAGAAATGATGGAGCCGCTGACAGACAGGAAGTGACATCTGAGGAGGAACGGGTCAGGAAGAACCAGAAGGAATCCAGGACTCATTCTGCTTCTTCTGCACCGCAGAGGCAGGTGTCTGGAGGGCATCTGCCGTTCGCTGAGGAGGGCAACCTCACCATCAAACAGCGACCCAGAATGGCTTCCACCAGCCAGGCCCCCCCTGACATCAGCAGCCCATCAGAGGGCGCAGCACAGACCCCAAACAGCCTGGAGCTTCCGGAGTTTAACCTGAAGGAGTCTGACACGGTCAAAAGACGACACAAACCCAAAGATGCCTCGACCCCCCCAGAGACCTACACCAGGGATGACATCCACCCCCAAAATAACTGCAGCTACACGCATCATGGGGCCAGGGCCGCCAACGGAGAAGAGGATCACCTGCCAGAAAAAGTTTTCCAGAGGTTTGGTTCCATAGGCAAAGGCCCAAAGCCTCCTGTGTCCTCAAAGCCCTCCAGTCCTTTAAGACAAAGCCCCAACACAGGACCAACCAGCCCCCAAAATGCTGCCCCCTCAGTGCGAGCGGGGCCACAGATGACCATTCCAAAACTCACCAGTGCACAGATTCACACTGTGTCCTCACATCATGGGGGAAATATTCACCTCCCCAGCCCTAAACCCGTCAGACACCCGCCGATGGTCACGCCCAAAGCGGAGAGCCCGCAGACCACATCGAGGCTGCTTCAGCCCTGCACGCCACCGACGCCACGAAGAGGTAAACGTTAAGATTCAGTGAGGGCCTGAAATGTTGAAGACATGACCGACGTTTCTGTATGTTGCACCAAGCATGGTGGTAGAGGGGCATGGTTTGGGCTTCTCATAGCTTTTCTTATATGTCCTGTAAAATTATTTAAACTGAGTGAGTTCATTCTTAAAATAACCCACACAGGCCCTTTTTTTGTTCTCAGGACCAAAGCTCAGTACAGCTCACACTCCGTCTTTAACGGCTCCACCGTCCCCGTCGCTGCAGCCATGCTCTCTCCCGGCTGCGCCGTCTGCGCAGGCAGGAAAAGCTGCAGCCGCTCTGGACGGTGTGGCCGGTCTGGAGGTTCTGGCTCAGAAGAGGCTTGAGCAAACCAGCACGTCACTGGAGGCTGCTCTCAAAGTGGTGGAGAACAAGCTGGCCCAGGGGAGCTGTGTGGACGGGTACGGGTCTCCTGCATCCATCACTCCATCCAATCACAGAAAACCTTTCCAACTTCTTGGGTCTGATAGTTAATCTGGGATGATGACATAGTCAGAAAATCAGGCAGCTTCTTCAGCTGCTTTCTGAAGAGCAACTTTTCAAGCCAGCATTTCCTAGAATTTTGAAATGTTTGAGGCGCAGCCAACTGGCCTGTATTATAATATTTAATCATTTTAAATGCAAATTAACTATTAAATAAAAATATTAATTGAAATGGGATAGATTTTAATTTGTTCGTATAGAACAAAATTAAATGTAAATACATTTTTACCCAAATTACTAGGAATTTCATATTTCAGGACCAGAAATAAATTAAAGAAAAAGTCTGTTTGGAAAAAAACATTGTCAACATTAAATCTGAATGTTATTCACAATGAAATGCACACCCTAAACTTCTACATTTAAATCATGTGAATGCAAAAGTAACACCATTAGTTTTCTCATTCAGAAGTGCAAACCAG
This sequence comes from Oryzias sinensis, assembly GCA_037389245.1. Taxonomy (NCBI): domain Eukaryota; kingdom Metazoa; phylum Chordata; class Actinopteri; order Beloniformes; family Adrianichthyidae; genus Oryzias; species Oryzias sinensis. The sequence goes on along the minus strand of CM074508.1, from coordinate 3,308,879 downwards.
TGTGGTTTTGAGGGCTCTGAAGGACAGTTAGCCACAGGTTTACAACGGCTGCTAACGCAATGCAGCCAATCACAAACAGGAAGTTGTTTTCCTTAGAAAATGCTGGGGGCCGTATATGATTGATCTGATGGCAGGAGCCTGGGAGCTGGTAGAAATGTAACCGCAGGGCGAACCACATTTGGCCCACACGTTGGACTTTGGCCATTTCTGCTTTAAAGGACATGTCAGCGGCGACGCCTTACTAACACGTGCTCTTTGACCCACCAGACATCTTTGGCCGTTTACGCGATCAGCGTGAATTGAAGCTGTATAAACCTGGCTTTCCATGTTGGCTTTGCAACTATATGCAACACTTTACTAACCTAAAGTGTTGCAAAACGACACAAAACTGCTTTTCCCTGCAACAGAATATACTGGGCGTAAACAGTTGAAGAATCTTCCAGTAGGAGCCCCGGCATTTATTCCAAACATTTGGCAGCCAGTCCAGCGTTTATTAGAGATGGACATCTATTGGAAACCGGTGTTTATTCCATCACAGACAGAACAGTGACGGCTAATTCCCTGTGCGGTTAAATATAGTCACAAAATACAGAAAACAACAAGATGAATGTCTCAGGATTCATTGAAATGATGAGAACATTGTATTATGTCAGCCTGCCCCAGGGCAGCTGTGGCTACAACCGTAGCTACCATCACCAAGTATGAATGAGGAGTGAATGAATAATGGACAAAATGTAAGCGCTTTGGGTGTCTTGAAAAGCGCAGATAAATCCAATCCATTATTATTATTATTATTATTATTATCATCTGATTAGCTCTGGCTGTAAATGTTTCTTTTCTCTTTGAAGCATCAATCTCCATATTAAAAATCTTTTTCACTTTCATGTGGATCATTTCCTGTAGACACGCCCACGTTTCCGTCTTAGCTCAAGAATCCTGTACAAACCAGTTCTTTTAACTTGTCGCTCGCAACTGTTTGCTTGTTGCTCCATTTCCCGCAGGCGTTTTGTTAAAATCACTCATCTGCTTGCGCTATTCTCTGATACGTTTGTGGGGTGGGGAGTGGGGGGGTGGAGACCGGCGTGTATTAGAGACCCGTCACTATTGGGAGATATGTGGAAGTCAAAAATAATGTCAACACTGAAGCTAAAGCTCAGATGTAAAATGATTTATTTAACCTTTTAACACCTGCGCTTTAGGTCTTTGAATTCCCGTAACTCTTTAACCGTTGATCTAATTAACAGCATTCCAGCAGAAGGATTCTGTCGTGCAGAAGGCCGATATGAAAAGCCGCCTTTCTCTGCGTCAGAATCAGCTGATTTCATGAGGTGCGCCATGTCAAAGAGCGTATATCATTTAGATGTGGCCGGTGACAGCCCAGGCTTTGTAGGAGCGCTTTAATGCAGCAGATCTGAAAGAAAAACAGCTTGAGAAGCCTGCATAGAAACAGTCTAGCAGAAATGTATGCCTGTGTGTGCATTGGGCTATGCATGCACATCACAACATCTGTGCAGAGCCTGAGACCCCCCCCCCCCCCCCTGCATGCGGCTCCTGACACATTCAGATGCAGCAAATGTCAGTTTCCACGATCGTCTGCTGTCTTTGTGTGTTGAGGGTCAGGTTTGACCTCAGTTTTCTTTTCCTTCAGCCCCGGCTCAGTAAAGGCTGCCGGGAACATTCTGGACGACATCGGGAGCATGTTTGACGACTTGGCCGACCAGCTGGACGCCATGCTGGAGTGACAGGACGTCGTCTCCTCAGAGTGTGGATTTTAGGAACGTGAGCGCCTCAGATGCTGGGACTGCATCTGGATGAACTGCTGCTGCGTTAAAGGGAACAGTTGTGTTACGTGTGTGTGTTTGTGTAGAGCTATGAGCAGACTGACAAAACTTCTACTTTGTTGTTTGAACAGAGCAGAGTGAGGACCTGTACAGAAGCATTTTTCTGTTCGTACATGTTTTGCTATTAGTTTGTAAAGCAGCATTGATGAATTTTATGAAAGTGTGTTCTCCACCCTGTTTCCAGCCCACATCACCACCATGATTATTATTACTGAGGTGTCTATTAGAGCAATTTTTAACTACTGAACTCACTGTGTAGAATATTTATTTTTTGCTTATAACAGATTTTTTAAAGACAAATATTTTATGAAACCCAAAGACTTTTTTTCACTGTTTCCCTCAGAATTGAAAGACGAAGCGGCATCTCTACGTTTATATTTGCTAAGCCAAATCTCAGGTGATATAAAGGGAACGAGGACTAAAAAAGTTGTTCATGTGGGACCCTGAGATGGACCCCAGGTGTCTGACAACACGTCAGTCAGTCTTTTGTGTTTCTGTGCTTCCTAAAAGCTGGGTTTGTTTTTGCTCCTGTTGCACTTTTGCGCTCTGGGTTGGGAAGCGTCTCCTCTGTGAGAGCGTCCTGTTTCATGGAGACCACAGAAGAACCTCCTTTGAGAACGGACTCTTCAGACGGGTTTGAACCAAAACACTGTTTTGCACTGCAGCTTTGTGTCCCGATTTCATGTTTGTAATGTTTAATTTATGCCACACGCATGTCTTTCAGAAGTATCATTAAAAGGAACGTTTGTATTACAGTTGAGGTTTCATTATTTCCAGAATAGAAGAAAAATTATATATTTTTTGTTTTTGGGTCTGATTTGATTCTTGATAAAAGAAAACACTGCAGAATGTAGGTAGTGCAAATTTTCATCTTCTTTTAACACTTTTTTTTTAAATGTAGTTCTAGTGTTCTTTCTTCAAAGATGAAAAACTTCAGCTCAAAACACCAACAAGTTTTAAGAAATAGAGCAGATATTAACATAACATTTTTGTTTGTTATATTGATATCATTAACCTCCATGTGTGTAAAACAGATCCAAAAACAGCAGACACATGAGATTCAAACCGACAACCAGTGATGTCTCCACGTCAGGGCAGCACAGAGATGATGAGGATGAGGGGGAACGTTTGAGCTTCACCTTTGGCAAAAGGAGCTGCTCCATCCAAAGCAGTTCAGCAAAAGGAGATATATAAAATACATTAACATGGTTTAATGTTTTTTTAAATAAAAAAAAAGTATCTTGAATATTTTTGCAAATGTGTTAGGCAGAGGCTTTAATAAACTCTATGGGATTTATTTTGCCCCTCCCTTAAATGTACTCAATTTTTTTTTCTATAATTTTTTCCCTTTTAATTAATTGTGCAAAATAATCAAATCAAACTTTGGTATGGAGATGTGTCAGAAAACTACTCACTAGAAATGACCAAAAGGCGGGCGAACAGTACAGATTTTAAAACCGCTGCTGTCCTTTTTTATTCTAAAATGTTTATGTTGAACAATACCAAACCAGGATTTTATCACTGCTTGATTTTAGGCTAAATTATTCATATAATTATTTGTTAACATAATTATATATAATTATGTTGTAATCAGGTCACAGCATGAAAAAGATTATGTTAAACTTTTTCCATGTCTGAGCACTAAAACCCTCCTTTTGCTTTTAGGAGAAGTGATGCACAACTGTCGAAAAACACTAGTTTTTATTTATTTTTCATCCTTTATTCGAGTTTGGGAAACATTTGTTTGTTTAAAAGTAATTATTTCAACATTTGCCATGAAAGTTCGTAAAATCATAAAGGATGTACTTTTATCAGCTGGCTTTTTTTTTTTTTTAATGTGTGATTTATTTATACATTTTTCAAAATAAGAAAACACAAACAAACAAACAAACAATTCAAAACCACAATTACAAATAAAATAAAATAAAACAAAATAAAATAAAAAGTACACAAATGAATAAACAAAATCTTACAAACAATAAAACAATATACTGTGCTACCAATCTGGAAACAGCAGAGACACTGCACAACTCAAAACTATTAATGTACCCGAAAGTTCACTGGGTCGTTTCCAAGGTCAAGGACATCACATGCTCCAAGAAAGGTGACCAAATTTCAGAGAATCTACATGTAGTACCATTTAAACAATGTCTGATTTTTTCCAGCTTAATAAAAGAAAGAGAGTCTTTTATCCACTTTGAGTGAGTAGGTGGGCGAAGGTCTTTCCAGTGCATCAAGATAGTCCGACGGGCAAGTAATGTCAGAAAGGCAATAAGGTCCTCTAACCAAGGAGGGAGAGAGTGATTGTCCGGAAGTATACCAAAAAGGGCTGTCATTGGGGAACGGTGTACTTTGACGTTACAGACAGAGGATAAAGAATCAAATACAGAGTCCCAGAAGTCAGAAAGCGACGGGCATGTCAAAAACATATGAGTAAGATTTGCAGGGCCTAGATTACATTTTACTCAGTTAGGATCAGTGCCTGGAAAAACTCTGGCAAGTCTACTTCTAGACCAATGAGCTCTATGGACCACCTTACATTGAATGATACAGTGCCGGGCGCATATTGATGAGGAGTGAATTCGCCCTAGCACAGATCTCCACTGATCATCATTTATGTCTACATGAAGCTCTTCTGACCAAGTCGCACGTAGATGGTCAGATGACGAAGCAAGGGTGGATAGTAAAAGGTTATAAATTTTTGATATTGTACCCTTCAGAGAGGGGTTGATCCCCATGAGAGTGTCAGTCATAGTGGCTGTTGGGGTACTGGAAGGGTCAGGGAAATGACGACAGATAAAATGACGAGCCTGCAGATACCTAAAGAAATGAGTGTTGGGCAGATTAAAGTTTTTAGCTAATAACTCAAACGGAGCTAAAGTTCCATCTATATAAAAGTCTTTTACTGAAACTAAGCCACGACTTCTCCACAGGGCAAAAGTCTTATCTGTAGATGATGGAGGAAACAAAGGGTTAAGATGGAGTGGGGACATAAGAGAGATTTTTTGAATTCCAAGGTGCTGTTTAAGTTGAGTCCATATCTTTAAACAATGCTTAACTATGATGTTATCGGTATAAGATGTGAGAGAAAATTTAACAGGCAGACACAGAAGAGAGAATAAAGTAGCAGAGGCAAAAGTACAACATGATTCCTCTATTAGTGACCAGACTGGCTTAACAATGTGACTATGACACCAAAATAATATTGTTCGGATATTTGCAGCCCAATAATAAAATAAAAAGTTTGGTAAGGAGAGGCCAACATTATCTTTGCTTTTCTGTAATATGGTTTTTCTCATCCTTGGAGGCTTTTTCCCCCATAGAAATTGGGCAATAGAGTTGTCAAGCGACCTGAAAAATTGATTTGGGATAAATACTGGTAGGCATTGAAAAAAATAAAGAAATTTAGGCAGCACATTCATTTTAATGCAGTTTATTCTGCCTGCAAGGGATAATGGCAGCATAGACCAGCGCTGTAAGTCACAATTAATTTGATCCAGTAATGGGATAAAGTTGGTTTTGAAAAGATCAGAAAATTCCTTAGTCACTTGAACGCCTAGATACCTAATGACAGATGGAGAGATTTTAAAAGGTAAGTCTGAGGGGGGGTAGGCCATGGCCTCCGGATTGATGGGAAAAAGTTAACTTTTATTTAGGTTTAATTTGTAGCCAGAGATCTGACAAAACTCCCGCAGCAGAGCTAAAACTGATGGCATGGAGACAGTTGGATCTGAAATAAATAATAAAAGGTCATCTGCATATAAGGCTACTTTATGATTTACACCGCCCCTCAAGATACCACACATAGAGCTAGTTCTAATGGCCACGGCAAGCGGTTCAATGGCTAGCGCAAATAAAAGAGGAGAAAGAGGACAGCCCTGTCTAGTTCCACGGCCCAAGGGGAAGTATTCTGAGTAGTCGTTGTTAGTGCGAACACGTGCCATAGGCGATGTGTACAGTAATTTGATCCATGACAGGAATTTAGAGCCAAAGCCAAAGCGTCTCAAAGTATAAAACAAGTAAGACCACTCAACCCGATCAAAAGCCTTTTCAGCATCCATAGAGATGACCATTTAAGGGGTGCCAGTTGAAGAGGTGCAGTATAAAATATTCATAAGCCGCCTAATGTTGTGATATGAATGTCTGGTTTTAATAAAGCCAGTTTGGTCAGGACTGATTAATGTGGGCATTATCGGCTCTAAGCGTTTTGCTAGCAGTTTTGCTAAAATTTTATCATCCGCACACGGCAGAGATATAGGCCTAGAACTGCTGCAGCATCTGGGATCTTTATCCTTCTTTAGGATAAAAGAGATTGTGGCCTGTCGCAAAGTTGCCGGTAAAGCACCAATATCAGCTTAAGTCTGTAACATGTTTAGCATTAGAGGGGATAATTTATCCATAAAAACTTAAAAAATTCAGATGGGAACCCATCCGGTCTGGGGCTTTTCCCACTCTGCATAGACATGACAACATTCTTTAGTTCTTCAGCAGTGAAAGGCTTATCCAATTGAGCAGCTACATCTGCTTCAACTGTCGGAATATTAAGATGTGAAAAGAAATCTTCATAACGTTTTTCATCAGGAAAACATTC